>CATQJL010000223.1:62644832-63156058 GCA_958299035.1 Cylicocyclus nassatus
AGCAGCTCGCAAACCGTTGAAGAATTGTTCTGAAATACCGTTTCTTAAAAACTTCCATTCTTGGCATTGCACAAAGTAGCAAATGGGCCAGTGGCCATTTGCAATGCCAAAAATGGAAGTTTCTTTTGGGCCAGTTCTCTGTTGATTTTGTTACAATTTGCAAATTCCCACTTGAATTCTTCCTTACCAAAGTGCTCAATATCAATTCATGCAAGGAGTTGAAAGAAGTTTAGAGTATGAAAAGAAACTTGATAAGCATCTGTAATACAAGAACAAAAAGTAAACAATTCCCATTTATGTTTATTCTCTTTCTTTATTCTTTTGATGTGAATAAAAAAGTAGATAAAAATTTGGGAGCAAGTGACTATAAATGGTTGAATGTTGTTAAAGTCTTGTTTTTCCCCTCCATTTTCGACGCATGAGCAAAAAAAAACTTCTGAAACATTTCGAAAAGTACTTAAAATTCCATCTTTTTCTGAGTTTTTCAAAATTTCAGGTACGAGCTTCCTTAACTTTCAATAAACATTTCTGCTAATCAGTTGTTTAATTTTCGAGAAGTTGTTCAGATTCGTTTTTCTTTCTTTTGCTCACTTGTTTATTTGCATATAGTCACAGCTGCTAATTCATTCATCTCAAATGCTGACTTTCCTGAGTGTGAATGTTGGTTGCAAAGCTAATCTGAGAAGCGAATTTCTAGTTGAGCAAATTTGTACGTGAGAAATGAGAATTGATTGTAGATGATTATTTTATAAATTTGCTACACAAACTTAAAATTGAGAGACTGGATATCGACAAGCTGCCAGGAAAATCTCGATGCAAAACTTCAGTGAATTTAGCCCTGCTAAGCTTTCTGAACGAACAACCATAAAAAGCACAACATCTGGACATTGACGATGACCTTCCTGCTACTTTACTATCTCAACTATGTGGTACCGCAAGCGAAGTGTCTGTAAAAGTTCACGACGTTTTTTTGTGGCGGTTTGTGATCAGTCTAAGTCTCGAGTTGGACATGAAGGAATTCACATTGAACAACTGCCGCTTTTGTCTCAAAACCATAAACGATGAGTATAGTCATCCTCACCCCGCTAGTCGGTCTGTAGTCGAATTTGAATTCGAACTGGAGCAGGCTGACCGCGACAGAGCGCGGCAGACCTCCTCTCAGCCAACCGCTTGCACATGAGCTTTTCTCTTATTTTCTTCGTGTTTCTTTGCTATCTCCCGTATTGCGGCAATGTTCTTTATCAGATTTGTAGATTTCGCACTGCTAACTATTATTTTGTGCAGCTGTGCTCGTTTGTTTTACATTTTTTATCCATGTAAACCGGGAAGAAGGATGCGATTGAAAATTTTTGAATGAGAAATCTCTTTTTTGCGGTAAGTGACATATATATGAATGTGATGATGAAATGTTTCAAGTTTTTCGTTAGGATATGTACTCTAGACTATTTTTTGCGGTACAGCTGAAGTTCTCTCAAAAAGTGTTTGTTTCAAAGAGTTAGCGGTAGGAAATCTGAAAGTTTGATTGAGAACTTTGCCGCAATTCGAGTTAGCAAAGAAACACAAAGAAAATAAGAAAAAAGTTCGTGCAAGAGGTTGGCTGAGGGGCGGCGTCTGCCGCGCTCTGCTGCGATAAGTCTGCTCCAATACGATTTCAAATTTGACCACCGACCGACTAGTGGGGTGAGGACGACTCTATTACGGTTATGGCTGAAAAAACCGGAACGGCGCCATCCTTATGCGGACATTCGAAGCTCTATAGTTTTCTTATGTTATGACAGACGATGTCCAACATGGAAAAAAATATTTTTCTCGACTATCATAGCAGTAAAGATGTCGATAACAAAATGATAGACGAGAAGATGTGCCTATTGTTTAGTTGTAATAACTCTCTTATGATAAAGTCTTTCGAGAAGATTCAGGTACCGTTTTATAGAAGTGACTTCAACTTAGATCTACATATACAGCGAGCACCGATTGCTTTTTATTACTGTAGGATCACTGTAGAAATATCAAGCATAAGGTGTTACTGTGAAAAAGTTGACGTTTCAAAAACAATTAAAATAATAGGGTTTTCAAAGACGGTGAGTTTAATCTCAACTCAAGGCAAAATGTGGCCTTTCATTGCTAAAAACCCTCTTTGAAGTTTCTACCGTATTCCTACAGTAATGAAGAGAAATTAGTGATTCGTTCCATGATGCAAATCTAAGTTGACGCCAGCTATACAGATTGGTACCTGCAATAAAAAAGATTTTTTCAGAAGAGAGATATTAACGATTAAACGTTCGATACATTTGGGACACCCTGTACAATTGCAACATCCAAAAATTTCTCTTTAATGAAAATTTTGATGAAACAACTTCAACGGATTCTAGAAACATTCAAACGAACAGATATAAAACAATGATTAGAAATACTTAAACGATTGGACTCCGACTCGGTTTTCAAGAGTTTTGAAATCATCGAATATCGACACATTCCAGAAAGAGATTTAAAGAAAATATAATTACTCGGATGATTTATTTGATAAAACCTAGGTTTGGAAATAATTTAACATGGTTTTTGAAATTCCAACTCGAATTTTTGAAAAATTAGCAGCTTTGAGTATTTTTGTAGAACTCATAGTGAAGACTAAACAATCTAGGTCGTCTCATGGAGCTCCTCTACTCTTTGTTCAACTTTCTGGGCAATTTCTTTTGATTTGGCTTTACTATGAAAACTAGAGCATTTCAAAAGATTCCAAAAATTAGTCGCAATCATGTTCATCTTGTGAATGAAGAATTCAGAATTTTTACAATACATTCAATTTTTCGGGAAGCGGGAAAAATTTTAAGCGAAGAAATCTGACAGTAGTTAAAAATTGTAAAGCGACTTATCTTCAAAAATTGTTGGAATACAAGATGATCGACTTATCTTCAGAAATTGATGGAATACAAGATGATTAGTGGGAAAAGAAGGAAAGGATTCAACTATTGTTTTGAAATTTTGACTGATTATCTACCAAGTACCTGATTTGCTGACTAGTCATTTCAGTATACATATATCGGTTATTTCTAATTTAATTGCATTGGCTGCATCATCAGAACTGTGATGCGCGACCTAGGTCTCTTCGCACCTCAGAGTGCGGTGAGATGACGGAAGTTTCAGGCTGCCGCGTTGCACAACGCAAGTAAGCCTGCGTCGCTTTCAGCTAATACCACCCGGAGCGGCTGCAAGCGACTGTCCGGGTGCAGTCGATCGCCTCCCCTTTTTAGGAATTGAAAAAACGGCCTCTATTGTTTACCCTTATAACTTTTCGATGAAGCATTGTGTTAAGTTTTGAACTTTACATTTAGAATCAGCAACTTTGATTAGCCAGTGTGAGAGTTTTCAGGTTGTTTTGTTTTCTTTCTGAAGCAAAATATGACCTTTCATGGCTCAACACCCACTTCAAATCCAACAGCAAAGAACAATAGTTGGTAGCCCGCTCCATATCGTACAAAGTTGAAGTCTACTCAATAAAATGGTACCTAAAGCCCCTCAAAAGACTTTAACACAAGATAATTATTACATTTAAACCGTAGGCACATCTTTTCCGGACATTCTATTAGGTCGTTCCGAAAGTAATGTCGCTATTTTCAAATGAACGCCACATTTCGTGGAACCAAGATTTTCAAGAGCTCTTGGGATCAGTCGATACAAAATTTTGTCCTCTTTCTAAAGGTTGTAATCCCATTGCATAATACTCAATGAGCTCTCAAAAAATTACTAAATGCGACTTATGCTTTTTGTCATGGTCAAGTTCGGCTATTTTTCTATATTTTTGTACTGATTCCCCGAAGATGTACAAGTAGCAGATAATTAGAGCAAACCCTATAGGACACAAAACGATTTTTTTCTTTTCCTTAGTTTGCTTCTTGGAGTTTGCAGAACCAATTTTTCAGTGCTATCAAATTACATATTTGGTCAACTCAGACCTCACAGAACAACAACCGGCAAGCAACTCGGGTGTCGTCAGACGCAGCTTTTTCTCCTCTTTCTATCAGTTGTTTTTGGTTTCCGATTCACCAAGTTTTCCGGGATGAAATCATCATAATTCAGGTTTTCCGGACTGTACTCAAAATTTCCGAAAGTTGCTAATCTGAAGCGGTAAATGCTCATATGCTTTGTAAAATTAGCGTTTAACCATAATTCACCTTTGTAAGTCTCAGAATCCGAAAGTTTATTGGTGTTTGATGCATATGTGTTTGAGACAAGCCTGCCAAAATTCGGTGGCTCCATTGAAAAATCTCTACAAAAATTATGACGAGATACGGAGAGCAGAAAAAAATAGCACCGTTTCCTATAGGGTTTGCTCTATCCATCCATTACTTGGACTCCTTCCGGAGGTTATTACAAAAAATTAGAAAAATTGTGAAACTTGACCTTCCCAGAAAGCACGGGTTGGAAGTTTTAGTAATTTTTCAAAAGCTCATCGAGTATTCTGCGGTGGAATCATAGCCATTGGAAAGAGGATGAAATGCTGCATCGAATGCTACCAAGATCTCCTAGAAATCTTGATTCCATGAAATGTAGCGTTCAATTGAAAAAAGCGACATTACTTTCGGAACCTAATATAATATGGAAAGCTTCTAGTTGATTTATGTACTAGGCTGACCTAAAAGTGATAATGCATCTTCAATTTTTTCTAAATATTAATTTAATAATAATAATAAATTTAAATAAGTTAAGGTTCTTTTTATTTTTTTTCATTTTTTTATTTTTTTTCTTTTTTTCCTTCTTAAAATAAGTTCAAAGGTTCTTTTCCTGATTACACAGACAGTCAGAAAGAATGCATTTCTATAGGACGAACTTTCAATTTATTCACGCGCCTTGCTGCTCCTTTCTCCGAATCCCCAAGGGGCGCTTTAGAGAAGTTGGACAGCTTTCAAAGCTTCTAATGACTAACTGATTGTGCAGAAACTTTCTATCATTTTAGATAAAAGAGGCAAATTTTAGAAAAGTGCAATTTTTGATGTCGAATTACTTGCTAAATAACTTGCTTTGGGTGATGATTTTCAAAAACGAGAAAAAATCGAGGTAATTGCATTGCATGAATAGAGCGGAGGAAACCTTACCAAACGCTCACAGTTAAATGAGCCCATTTAATTAGGCGCTTCGAAGTGAAAAAACTATTTGTTTCTTTACTCATTGTTATATCTATCTTCCCGAGACTACCGTGAATTTGCTGACAATTCCCTCACCCAAAGAAGGACTGATATTCTTGGTAGCCTTACTTGTTATCCTGCGGCGGTGCTGCTCAAGATTTGAAAAAAAGATTATCTGGAGTAAGTTAGTAGGTTAGTAAGCCGAGCGAGGTTAGTACTTTATTAGTTAGTGGCGGCCTGACGTTTCGACTGGATCGTCTTCTTCAGAGGCCTAAAGTGGTAAGAGATCAATGATTTTATGCCTTACTCCACCAGAAACCTCTTCCATCTTGGCTAGCCTCGACTTCACCCCCGAATGCTACAAACGAAAATACGCAGAAACGTGAAAGACGAACCAACCTCCTCCGCCGCTGCCGCGTAGATGTTGTGCGGCCGTCCTCGAGTGCCACTAGTACTAATAGTGAAATATGGTCATACCGTGTTGACACTAATCACTAGCGGCATTCTTCAACTCACATAATTCCAAGAAAGGCATAAAGTCATTCGTGATTGATGCACACTCATTTCGGCTGTTCATGCATGGATTTCTTGCGAAAATCCAGAATGCCTCGAGAGCTTTTCTACTAGCAGTGTCATACTCGTATGCCAGTATAGTACATCTGATTTCGAAGTCCTTACCACAGTGGAATTCAACTCTGTGTTTACCGAGCGGTGTGGTAAGACTTCCCCGTCTCTTGCTGGCAAGATGTTCTTTCATTCTTACCCATAACGGTCTCCCAGTCTCTCCGATATAAGTGGCGCTGCACTCAATACATTTGATCTCATATATCACACCGGTCTTACCGCAGTCACCAACTTTACCGGATGGACAAACTACACAGTCTTGGATTCTGCAGTAGTTGTCGTAAAGTCTGTTACGTACTAGCCGCTTCCTGATGTTATCACTTGGAATGTCAATCAAAATGACATCGTTTTCGAGGTTCGCGTGTTTAATGCATCGTCGCACTATAGCACTAGTCGCGTCAGAAACGAAAGGAAGACAGAGATGTATTTTCTGTTGGTGCTGGTTGCTATTGATGGAAATAGATGGTCTACCACGTCCATTTCGAAACGTGTAGCCATTCATTCGAGCAATATCCAGCGCCCATCTCCGCGACTCCTTCCGTTCTTCTTCTCCTGTGCATACGTTCGTTGCTGTTTTGAGCATGTTACGGATAACAGCTCTTTTAACAGTGGTCGGATGTGCAGAGCGAGCATTAACCAAGATATTCTTGGAACTCTCTTTGCGATACCATTTCACATTCGCAGCGCCGTTGGACAGTTTGATTTGTACGTTGAGATAAGGAAGCCAACCATTTCGGTTGCTGCCGTGTAAACCTTATGTACTGTGACTGTTGGTTGAGTAATCGGAAACACTCATCCATTTCGGGTTGTGTTGATGTTATAACGCAACAGTCGTCTATATAACGACAGTACATTAGAGGTAAACGCGACAGCACTGGCTCTTCTATTCTACTCATAAAGCAGATCGCGAGCACTGGAGCAAGTCTTTGTCCCATCGCAAGACCTCTCAGTATAGTATGTTCCTGACCACTTGAAGATGTTACAAGAAAGGCATTCTTTGATCAGGAGCATAATCGATCGTTTACTCAGCCCAAAAGTCTGGATCTTCTCACCAAAGGAGTCCAACATTTCCGAAACTGCCTGTAAAGCATCGTCATTCTGAACATTCGTGTACAATGACACGACGTCAAACGACTCTGCTACACACTGCGCTTGCAAAGTAGTGTTGTGAAGGCGTTCTGAGAAATGATTCGTGTTGGCTAAGTGAGACGGAACTTTGTCCAGTAACTGATTGACAATCTTGTTCAAAAACCAGGATATTCGATCTGTTGGTCCTCCTACGCAACTTATAATAGGTCTTATTTTTAACTGTCCCGCGTTCAAATTGCGCACGTCATCAGTAGCGGCTAGTTTATGGGTTTCAACAAGACTGTAAAAGACTGGGCACTCTGGTGTTTCTAATTTCAATCTGCTGAGAAAGCTCTCGGGGAGGCCAGATGCTCTTCCTACATCCACCCAAACGTGATTTAGTCGCTTGTATTGTGCTTGAAACTCTTTCTCGGTTACGCGGCGATAGATGGTCGTATCGCTAAGGTGGAGTTCTGTGATTTGCCGGTCCAAGATTCGTGGAAGAATCACAAATTCTCCTCCCTTGTCGCTTACCGAGATACGTACAGCTTTACTAGAGACTAATTCACGTATTTCCTTATAGCCAAGCAATTGCGAATGAGTCAAGTTGATCGGTTGCGGGTGCTTAGCTTGATGACGGTAAGCATTTAGCACACCAGCAGAGATAATCTTAAACTTGACATCAGCTTCAGCCACTGGCTGAGGTTCTTTGTAAAACAAACTTGGAAAAGGTATGGGTGGAATTGTTCGTCTTGACTGTAAATTTGGAGCATTCTGTATTTGGTCATTGTTTAGTCTAGTCCTTATTCGCAGTTGGTCTCGGAGTCTGTGTAAACCACCGACAACTTTCCGAAAAACAGACCCGTCAACTTTTTGGACGATAGAAAAAGAAGGGCCTAGACTGAGAAACCCAAGTGCATTATCAGATAAATGAGTGTCTCCAACCACCGTGACTTTAGCCAATTGGGCGGAAGAACTTTCATTTTGAGTTGAAGACTCGACAAGGCGGTGGATTGGAGGTAAGCTGCTTTCAACGTTACCTGGATTTTCGCGAGCAGCCCTCCGAAGCTTGTCGTACTTGGCGCAGAGTCTGGATTTAGCTTCAGATCGAATAGAAGCACAAATCGATCTCGAGCCGTTCTCAATCCTCCTCCAAGTCCGAGCAGGTACGAGACGTCGGCACGCATCTTCTTTACGAGTACATTTCAACAAGGACGAGTATAACACATGCTGTTTTTCTTTGATAATGACTGCCAGAATCGCACGATAGATCTTCTTTATCTTCGAGTCATTCTCTTCGAGGCTGCATAATGCTCCTAACTTCTTGTTTGAAATGAACTTTGGCACCGTGTCGGACGTCCTGCATCGTTGTAGATATTTGATCGACTGGCGGAGGGATACCACTTTTTGACGAAGCGAGACACCAGAGTGCCCAGTCTTTTACAGTCTTGTTAAAACCCATAAACTAGCCGCTACTGATGACGTGCGCAATTTGAACGCGAAACAGTTAAAAATAAGACCTATTATAAGTTGCGTAGGAGGACCAACAGATCGAATATCCTGGTTTTTGAACAAGATTGTCAATCAGTTACTGGACAAAGTTCCGTCTCACTTAGCCAAAACGAATCATTTCTCAGAACGCCTTCACAACACTACTTTGCAAGCGCAGTGTGTAGCAGAGTCGTTTGACGTCGTGTCATTGTACACGAATGTTCAGAATGACGATGCTTTACAGGCAGTTTCGGAAATGTTGGACTCCTTTGGTGAGAAGATCCAGACTTTTGGGCTGAGTAAACGATCGATTATGCTCCTGATCAAAGAATGCCTTTCTTGTAACATCTTCAAGTGGTCAGGAACATACTATACTGAGAGGTCTTGCGATGGGACAAAGACTTGCTCCAGTGCTCGCGATCTGCTTTATGAGTAGAATAGAAGAGCCAGTGCTGTCGCGTTTACCTCTAATGTACTGTCGTTATATAGACGACTGTTGCGTTATAACATCAACACAACCCGAAATGGATGAGTGTTTCCGATTACTCAACCAACAGTCACAGTACATAAGGTTTACACGGCAGCAACCGAAATGGTTGGCTTCCTTATCTCAACGTACAAATCAAACTGTCCAACGGCGCTGCGAATGTGAAATGGTATCGCAAAGAGAGTTCCAAGAATATCTTGGTTAATGCTCGCTCTGCACATCCGACCACTGTTAAAAGAGCTGTTATCCGTAACATGCTCAAAACAGCAACGAACGTATGCACAGGAGAAGAAGAACGGAAGGAGTCGCGGAGATGGGCGCTGGATATTGCTCGAATGAATGGCTACACGTTTCGAAATGGACGTGGTAGACCATCTATTTCCATCAATAGCAACCAGCACCAACAGAAAATACATCTCTGTCTTCCTTTCGTTTCTGACGCGACTAGTGCTATAGTGCGACGATGCATTAAACACGCGAACCTCGAAAACGATGTCATTTTGATTGACATTCCAAGTGATAACATCAGGAAGCGGCTAGTACGTAACAGACTTTACGACAACTACTGCAGAATCCAAGACTGCGTAGTTTGTCCATCCGGTAAAGTTGGTGACTGCGGTAAGACCGGTGTGATATATGAGATCAAATGTATTGAGTGCAGCGCCACTTATATCGAGACTGGGAGACCGTTATGGGTAAGAATGAAAGAACATCTTGCCAGCAAGAGACGGGGAAGTCTTACCACACCGCTCGGTAAACACAGAGTTGAATTCCACTGTGGTAAGGACTTCGAAATCAGATGTACTATACTGGCATACGAGTATGACACTGCTAGTAGAAAAGCTCTCGAGGCATTCTGGATTTTCGCAAGAAATCCATGCATGAACAGCCGAAATGAGTGTGCATCAATCACGAATGACTTTATGCCTTTCTTGGAATTATGTGAGTTGAAGAATGCCGCTAGTGATTAGTGTCAACACGGTATGACCATATTTCACTATTAGTACTAGTGGCACTCGAGGACGGCCGCACAACATCTACGCGGCAGCGGCGGAGGAGGTTGGTTCGTCTTTCACGTTTCTGCGTATTTTCGTTTGTAGCATTCGGGGGTGAAGTCGAGGCTAGCCAGGATGGAAGAGGTTTCTGGTGGAGTAAGGCATAAAATCATTGATCTCTTACCACTTTAGGCCTCTGAAGAAGACGATCCAGTCGAAACGTCAGGCCGCCACTAACTAATAAAGTACTAACCTCGCTCGGCTTACTAACCTACTAACTTACTGACACATCGAAATATGCCGAGGTTAACAAAAGAGGAAACTTGGAACTTATTATCTGGAGTGACAGGCTTTGATTTTCTAAGCACCTATGAAAATAACTCGAAGCGACGATGCCCTTCTACAGATCCGTCAGAAGATTTCAAAATGTACTAACATCCGCAAAAGACATCAACCCAATTTCCTATTGAAATAAACTTTCATTTTCTAGGCGCCCATTATCTTCACTGGTAGCTTTAAGCCAAGTAGTGAATGAAGATAAATGCTTGATTTTGTCTCGATTTGGGCATTCGGACTTAATCTGAAATCAAGCGAATAAAAAGCCAATGCATTAAATCAACTGACCGAGGAAAGATCTCAAGTTTAGTTTGCACTGAAGATTTGGAACTGTGTTTTATTAGTTACAACTTAAACACTGAAATCAAATTCACTTTTCCTTCTGTTAAGTAATTATTCAGAAGATTCTACAGGGTGCGACAAAATTACCGCCGTCAACATTACAAACACTGCCACGAAGAAACCACTGAGAAATACAAACTCGAATTTGTATTATAGAAAGCGCCAATCAATCACTACAAAACTTGTTTTACTGAATTAAAAAATTTCAAAAATTCGAGAATTTAAAGAATCAGACCAGCATTTCCAAGAAAATCAAAAATGAAATTTTCACACCTTCATAATTTGCTCTATAACTGAAAAAAACTTGAGGCCTTTTTAGATCCTTCCAAGCTGAGGTTTAGGCCACAATTTTCACTATCATAGAAGTCTAGTTGCATTTGCGGAATTTGTTTCTTCACGAAATAAGAATGTATTCGCATACCCGCGTACGAGCAATGATCTTGTGTTTAGAATCGATTATTAGGCCCCAGACATGCGGAATCTTTTAGGTAGAAACAGTTCTTTATCACTGAGGCATGAATAAGCGCATTTGCTAGGAAACGATTAGCTGAGATACTTTTGAATCTGATTTAGAAGACGATTTCTTATCCTAGTCGCACTCAGAAAAACCAAAATTATACCAATTTTTGGTATGCTGCCTCTCAACCATGTATTAGGTTGGTGCAAAAGTTTTGTCAGTTTTTCCAATCCATCGGCAAACACGCTAAAATAAAGATAAACATACACTTCAAAATGTATCCGATGCAGAATTTCCTCCTCTTTCCAGCTGCCGAACTCCCATTGTGTTTCGTTGAGAAATGATGAGCTATTCGCTGGAAATTGCAACCGTTCGTTTTTATCATGTCCAACTTTCACTAATTTTCAAAATTTTTGTATGATTTTCGGAGGAGCCCTAATAACCACCAGATAGGGCAAACCGTTTGCCAACTTCTGCAATATTTTTCTTTTTTTCAGCTGCTCTTTCAGATTTTTGCTATATAATCTTTCAAAGGTCTTGTGTTTTAGAAAATTCGCATAACTTATTATTGCACCAAACACTGCAAAACCTACAAAATACTGAGGTTTCAAGTCGATTATTACTAACGCTATCATTACGAAATACAGGGTGCGCCAAAATTACCGGCGCGTGTTTCCTTGGATGCCAGAAGGATGCTAGACGGGTTTGAGTACGGATCGAGTATGCGTTTGTTTTATTAACCAGCATTATGGTAATGCAATAGTCAAATCAGAATTTGGCTGCTTTATCTCTCGAAAAAATCCCAATTCCTTTCGCCGACTGAAGTGTGCTTTGTACGCAAGCATGATTTTGAGAATTTACGTAACATCTTTTCAACAACTTTTCTCTTGCTTTATAAATGCGCAGGAAAATAGAGCAAGCCTTTGTCTCTAACACAGCTAAGTATGGAAATTTAAAAGTCAATCCGAAAAGAATTTCTGATTTTTCATAAACATGGTTGAGAGGCGGCATACCGAAAATTGTTGTATTTTTGACCTTCGTGAGTGCGCCTTACGATCAGAAAATGCCTTCTAAATCAGATTCAAAACTATCTCAGATAATCGCTTCTAACTAGATGTTCTTCTACATGTCTTACGAATAGGGAGCTATTTTTATCTATAAGGTTTTGCATATCTGGGGCCTAATAATCGATTTTGAACATAAGGTCATTGCTCGTACGCAGGTATTTTTCGCAAAAACAATTTCTTATTTCGTGAAGGAACAAATCCTGCAAATGCAACTAGATCTTTGTGATAGTGCAAATTATGCTTTACAATTTTACCTTGGAAAGGTCTAGAAAGGCTTTGAATTTATTCAGTTACAGAGCAAATTATGAAATTTTTGCCTTTCTTGGAAATACTGGTCTGATTCTTTTGATTCTCAAATTTTTTAGTAGGGATCTTTTTCAATTCAATAAAATGTATTTTGTAGAGATTGATTAGTGCCTTTTATAGCACAAATTTGATCTTGCATTTTCCAATGGTTCCTTCGTGGCAGCGTTTGTAAAGTTGGCGCCGGTAATTTTGGCGCACCCTGTAGATGAGCGATTTTTGCTTCAAATTATGAAAATTTTGAAACATAGGTTACGTCAGTGCGCACTCCTGAGACTAAGAAATACTGCGGTTTTCCCCACAAATTTTTCCTGTCTCGGCAAAAAAAGACAAGTATTACAAGGAGGAGAAAGAGTTGCATCGAATGGTAACTAAAGTGTTCAGCATTTTATGTTCTTCGAGGTTAAAATAGGCTAAATGTAAAATTTGGTCACTTCAAAAATAAATCGCAGAAATTTTGAAAAAAGCCGTAGGGTGACAAAAAATTGCTTCTGTTGGCAAAAGGTTTGCCCTATCTGCTGGTCATTAGGGCTCCTCTGAAAGTCTCATACAAAAGTTTTGAAAATTAGTGAAAGTTGGACATGGTAAAAACGAACGGTTGCAATTTCTAGCGAATATCTCATCACTCTCTCAAAAAAAACACGATGGGAATTCAGCAGCTGGAAAGTGGAAGAAATTCTGCATCGGAAACATTTTGAAGTGTCTGTTTATCTTCATTCTAGCGTGTTTGCCAATGATTGAAAAAACTGACGAAACTTTTGCACCGACCTATATTTAAAAAATCAGAAATTTTCTTCGAATTGATTTCCAATTCTCCATACTTAGCTGTGTCAGAAGTGAGGGCTTGCTTTATTTTTGTGCGCAATTACAAAGCAAGAGAAGTTCTTGCTAAGAAAATGTTATATAAATCCTCAAAGTAGTGCTTGCGCACAGAGTACACCACGGTTAGCGAAAGGAACTGAGATTTTTCCGAGAGATAGAGCAGCCAAATTCTAGTTTAACTATTGCATTACGATAATTGTGATTGATGAAAATAAATGCACACTCGGCCCAGGCTCAAGCCTGTCTAGTATCCTTCTGGCACTCAAGAAAACACGCACCGGTAATTTTGGCGCGCCCTGTACATTAAAAACTGCATTTCTTGCTTTACGAAATTCTTGTCTTATTATGCGATATAAAATCTCGACTTATTTGATACACCTTTCTCCTAATGAGTCGCAAGACTTCTAAGCTCAGTATAGCCTTTATTTTGTTATTTAGCTGATTAGAAAAATTTAAAAAATTGTATAATTATTGCGTATCCTAGTACTCCGAGGGATTCTTATCCGTTGATTGAGGTTAACGTACTTGTACCGAATCTGTGTGACGTGCCTTGTAGAATTCCGAGATTCGACTGATACTTTACTTCCACTTCGGTAAGCAGCACAAAAAATTGCTTAGTTATTCCCGATGCAAATACGGTAAGAAGGCGATAAATGGAGTTGTATTCTATCCAAGCAATCACATATTTTATTATATGGCATACAGCTTGATTACTGGCCTCGTTTTTTGCATGACTCGTTTACTCGCAAAAAACCTGAAGCCACGAACATTATGATGACGCCATGGATTTCGAAGCATCTCAATATGCGATTTCCATTGTGTCACAAAAAGCGAATGTCAAAGCCTACTTCAGAAGAAGCGATTGTCAAAGCCTACTTCAGGCCCGTGCTGACCGCTTTGGAGATGAAAAAAAAACCGAACTGGTTGAAAAAGTTTTGCAATTGTTGTGGCTTGAGAACCGCTTGAGTGATTCCTTTACTATCCGAGAAGGCAAACTGAGAAGTACCATACAGTCACAGCTATGTATATATACCAAATGTGTTTACATCAACAAGTCATTATCACTAACATATCATTCCTCAACACCTCCCTCTTAAGAAAAAACTATTTTATGTCTTCTCCTTCATTGGATGTCTACTATGATGTTTCTTGAATAATGTCTCGGAGTCTGATGACATAGTTGGGCTGCGTGATTGCAATATAGTATCTTCAACACGATGTTGGTTCTTTCGGCTTCTCAGTTTTGTACGACATGCCAACCAAATGCTTGACTGATGTTTTCGTTGGCTGCCCTGGTGCTTCACGTCGTTTGTGCGCATTTGTTTGGCATGTGTTCTCTAACGAAGGTTGTCTTCAGTCTCGACGTCGTACAATACTCTTCCCAAGCGACTCTTCACTACAACTATCCAATGACCATGTTTCGAGCGACAGTCTCTGACCCATACGGGATCATTCGTATCATACGAGCTCGATCTTACTCTTTGATGGCGGTTGACCAGTTCCTCCATTTTGGTATCGTGTTTCCTTACTTTCCTCGCTGATTCATCCAATAATGAAAGCCTTGTCCGGATTGGTCGGCCTTAGAACAATTCAGCAGGAGATAATTTTTCAGGTGTCGTCCTTCGATAGTTCTGCGATATGAGTTCATCCTTTTGGAACTCTTCTACAATCGCACTTCTTGTCACGGGCAGCGCTTTTACGGCAGTGCTTTGGATGGCACGCATGTTCTCTTTTCGCTTTTTCTTAAATGGGAACTACATTGTCCTTCAGGTATAATTTCGCTCTAGTCTTTGAGCATTTCCGAAGTTCACTCTTGGAAACATCTGCGTAATTTCTCCTCAAGTTAGCGACTACTTCTGCTCTCAGTTCTTCATCTTGGGTCGCCATACGACAGTGATACTTGTTTTTCAGTTCCTTGTAAGCAGGCAACTGAATGCACCACTCCAATCCTAGGAGATTTATTCTTTCAGTGACATAACATGTCTCTTTTCCAAGAATAGACTTCCCTGTCACGCAGTCTTTGACGGAAAGAAAACTGAGTAGAGAATTTGCTGTCAATCTTCATTGGTTTTCCATCCGCCGTTTTCACTGGCAGGGTGTATGATTCCAGGGTTGGTGACCCTAATTTCTTCCAGGCTCGGGTGATATCATTGTTATATCAGCACCAGTGTCAAGTTGGAACCTATGGACATCCTTAAATAGTGACATCAAAATAGGTACGCGCGTTTTCGGCGCTAAACGCGACAACCTTCTTGCACCGTTTCTTCTGATAACCATGAGTTTGAGTCACTGCTTCCTTTCCCTTCTTACGTTTAACAGAGAGGAGGCGAGGGCATTCGCTTTCGTGCGGTCCTCACAGTTGAAGCACTTTATCTTCTTCTTCTACACAGCATGAACATCTCGAGCCCCTTCCATGTCTGTGTTGTCCATCTTCAATGCGGTGTAGTTCTCGCACTCATTGACAAGATTTTCTATTGTCAATGGTGTGTCCTCCGTGTGGGTGTCCAGCCTGCGGATCATTCTCAGACGGACTTCCCTAAGCGAGGGGTCCTGAAGACCTGCTACGAACTGTAGCGTCTTCGTTACTGTATAATCCACCTCCTTGAGTCTGGCGTCTTCGTCCATTCTCTTGATTGTGTTTGCGTACTCCCTAAAGGGTATGTTGGTTGACATCAGTGTTGGACAAGTGATCCGGAGACACTCATATCGTCGGCGTATAAGTGTCTTCTTAGATGCGAGTAGCTTTTGCAAATTCGCAACTGTTTCTTCCAGATAAATCTCGCATGGTTTCAACAGAAGGACGTCGTCGGTGTATCTCCGATAGGATTCCTCGTCGAGTTTCAAAAGGATCAAGTCCCGCTTTTTATTGCCTGGTAAAACAGCATCTTTTATAATTGGACCATACCATAATCGTACCAGTATGCGAATGTGTTTCTAGTGTCTTCGTCGAATATAAACTTCTGAACTTCTTTGCTGAGTTGATCGTATTGATCCTTCCCACCATGTTGGACGGCAGCATTTTGGCCTCTCGCAAGGCTTGTAAACAGTGTCATCATCTCTTCGTGCTAGAGACGCAACTGTTCTGCCATCATTTCCATGATCTTCTCCAGCTGCGAGTCTTGGCCATGCTTTTCTTCTGTCACTCTCGGCAAAGTTGGTTCTCTGGTAAGGGTTTCTCACTCTTTATGGAACAATTATAGCTTCTACTGGAAGCGATAACTTATCTTAAGAAGCTCTGTTGCCGTATCTGCGGCTCTTCCTTGCCCTTGATCCTTGTCAGTCTTTGACAGTGAGTCTTCCTGTGGCGTAGAGTTCCTCCTGGTCCTTGATTTGTGGAAGGATTCTTCTTGTCTTTGAACAGTGAAGACCTTTCTCTTCTTGGCGATGAGCGGTCTTCTTGTGCTGGATCCTGATCGCCACTGTTGTGGATTGAGAACAGCTTGAGTGATTCCTTTACTATCCGAGAAGACAAACTGAGAAGTATCATACAGTCACAGCTATATATACCAAATGTGTTTACATCAACAAGTCATTATCACTAACATATCATTCCTCAACAGCAATTCTCTGCTGACCGCTTTGGAGATGAAAAAAAAACTGAACTGGTTGAAAAAGTTCTGCAATTCTCTGCAAATTCTTTGAATATGATGTCAATTTTGCCATCATATAGGTTATGATGTGAGCTATAAATGTAGCTACCGTTCTGCCACATTCTGACGTTGCGGTGAGATCGGGTAGGTATGTTGTATAAGGAAAAATTTATGAATTACTATAGGTTTGGTTGAAACTTGACGTTGGGAGATTGCCTAACATGCTGATGACGATGATTTTGATGGTAGGATCTTTTTGTTGGTTCAGTTGCGTACACCATTTCCAACTTTTTGAAGGCGTCAAACATCAATTTATCTTCTTAATTGATTAAATGAGTCAACCTCCAAAAACATTTTATGTATTAGGTTGTCCGGAAATTAATGTCCATTTTGGCTTTCAATTGCAATAATTCATATGCTTTTCATCCCTGAATAGCTTTCAAAGTATCGTTCGATAGAGCAAAGCAAGCTCTACAAAATGACCATCTTCATTTTGCAGCAGCTCTCATCCACCTCAAGTTTCGAGCCAAAAATTAAAAAGACTCAGCAGCCGGAAAAATCGAAACAAATCGCAAATCAGTTCATAAAAACCCTACAAAAATTCTTACTTGCCTACGTAAACACTATCCACATAAAACATCTATTAGGGTGAACGGTAAAAAATGGGACAGCTTAATTTTTATTACATTTTAAGATTTTTTGTCCTCACCAATAGCAAGCAGGCTGCAACTCAAACGTCGCTTACATAACCGACCTTCGCCTATTATTCTGGCAACGCGTTATCGCTCCTCTCTCATAACCGTACGCGTGGCGTCGTGAAGAACCCCGACAGGGTTTTTTGAGCAACTCTCACTCTTGCACTATTATACCGTAAAGTTATAAAGCAAATGACATACCACTCGGAAGAGCTTTTCATGCTCTTTTAAAAGATATGTTAAATGCCTAAGATTTCTTTTCAATTTCAGGAAAAAAAGGGAAAAAATCTGAAAAATAGCTATTTTTGGCGCAACAAAAAACCAAAAAATTATGTTTTGCCCTATATTTTCCGAAAATAGATAAAATCTGAGGCGTGCTGCATATGGATGGACAGAGCGTAAAAAGCTCTATCAGATGGTACCTAGAAAACATGCGTTCACCTGGAAAGAATTGAATAACGCGTATCTTCGTTCTCGAAGCTGCCAGTGGCCATATCTCCTGATTTGGAAGTTGAGGCCACCAAGCCGCCGTGGGTTTGGTGACTGTCCCACCACTCACTCCAGCAGTGGTACTTTGGGCGGTCTCACATATTTCACTGCGCAGATATGCTCAAAGTTCATAATTTGTCGAAGTAATTAACTTTGCATTTAAGCAAGTATAAAAATTATTAATTATGTAAATGACTTTATATAGGTATTATCTGAAAGAGAATAACATGTTCTAACATCTGTCAAAATTGGAATGTTTATTCATTTCTCTTTCTTGAGAAGCCTCCAGTTATTTCGTAAGTGTCCCATTTTTTACCGTTCACCCTAATATATACCCCTCTAGCGTATTTTTTTTCTCTGTTAGAAATTAAGAAAAAGGAAATTTTCGTGCAATTGCCGAAATAATGCTGTGCCCTCCCCACATAGGTAGTTGTCTACTACAAACCTGTAGAAGTACAAACGTAAATTCTCAGCTCTCTACAATCTTTAGTTCTCGTGAAAGAATTTTAGCTTGGATCACCTAACTGGGGAAAGCTATAATCGGTATTTCTCGAGAACTAAAGCTTGTAGAAGGGCGAAAATCTAAGTCTGTACTTCTACAGGCTTGTGGTATACAACTACCTATGTAAGGAGGGCACAGCATCACTTTGGCGAGCGCACGAAAATTTCCGTTTGCTTGGTTCCTACAGAGGGAAAAATACGGCAAAGGCGTATATTGATGTTTTATGTTGATAGTGTTTACGTGAGCAAACAAGGATTTTTGTAGGATTTTTATGAACTGATTTACGATTTTTTTCGATTTATCGGGTTGCTGAGTTTTATTAGTTTCTGGCTCGAAACTCGAGGTGGATGAGAGCTGCTGCAAAAGCAAAATGGTCATCTCGTAAAGCTTGCTTTGCTCTATCGAATGATACTTTGTAAGCTATTCAAGAATGAAAAGCGTATGAATTATTGCAATTGGAAACCAAAACGGACACTAATTTCCGGACAACCTAATAATTCGGATCGTTTTGTGCCTGGTTTAGGTTGTAAACGGCTTCGTTTCTGCCTTATCTGTATATATAGGGTGTCTCGAAAAAAGTGCACCCTGTTTGATCGTTAATCATTTCTTAGCTTTTGATTTAGCCGACCCTCAGGTGCCATCCTGTACAGCGAAGTTCAACTTAGATTTACGGTATGGAGCGGAACGATTGCTCTCCATTACTGGCAAGAACTTGGACGAGGATCTCAGGCCACTGGAGGCCATATTCTGTTTCAAAATTTAAACAAGCTAAAAATGTTCTATTACTTTGTAATGGAAGCCGCTGATTTTGAATATGTTACTTCCACGTTACTATCATGCTTCCTAAGTGACGCCCGATAAACCGTAGTAACTGAATTCTCAGCACTTGTCAGAAATCGACTACTCGTCAAAAAACCGGAAACAGTCACAAAACCTGTCTAGTGGAATCAGCCTACGCGAAAACCCTAGTCACAATTTTTCGAATTTTTTGAAAAAAATGTCTTAAAAGTATGTTTCACAGTGGTTCCATATGCTGGAAATTCTCACCGTACAGTAACGAAGAGCGATCTGCAATTCGCTCCACATTGTAAATCTAAGTTGAACCTCGCTCTAAAGAATGATACCTAAAGTGGCGATAGACATCAAACCAGGAAAGCTACTATCGATCAAATACTGTGCACATTTTTTGGATACCCTGTATAAACTCAGTCTGTAAGGATGTTCGCGTGGTTGTTCGTTCGTTACAAAAACGCCAGCTGTTGAACCGATCGAGCTGAATTCCACAAGTATGTGTTCGACCCCGGCTGTGGTCTAAAGCTACTTTTCACCGCAATTCATTCGGCCTCGGTTTATTGATTCTTAACCGTTTGCAAAGAAATGCAATGCTTATCAAGCAAGCGACTCATTTGCATTTAAAATAACAAAGTAGATCTCATTTTTATTTTCTGCCAACGGAAGTTAGGTAAGGAGAAGCTTGCTAAAGTAAGTTTCGTCCTATATGGCTGTGGTGCGAGTAGAATCATTTGATGTACGTTACTGTTTATTTTTCATTCGTCAGAGCAGAGCAAAGGTGTAGCCCAATCTTAAGCATCAATTTCTTACTGAAATCTTGTGCTTTAATTTTGCGATCATTTCGTGGTTTTTGTCCCGTACTTACTAATAAAAAACCAGCAGGCGTTGATCGAGGAAAGTTTATCAAGCAATAATAAATTCGATGATTAAATTTGATCATTCGATCACGTGTATTGGCGGCGAGCGGTCGTGTTCCTATTGCTCTCTATCATGGTGTCCCAGCGTCGAACTGCTTCAAAGAAAGTCAAGGAAAATGGGATTGCAACATCTAATGTGGATTCGGCCGCCTCCTCCTCTGCTATTCTGAATGAGTCGGTGCCTCAGGGCGAAGATGAAGGTAAGTTGATATCTCAACTTCATTCTATCTTATCGGGCAAGGCTCCGGAGGCCTTGCCGCTGCTGGATCGATTGATCCATTTGATCAGGCCGGCCCCTGGTGATCTCATCGAACAGGACAAGAGATCTCGGGCCATTGTAATTTCAGGAGTGCCTGAATTGAACGATGCACTTGCGTCTCAACGTCAGGCACACACTGAAAGCTCAGTGATGTCCATTTTGGATAAATTGGACATCGAAACAAGACCCCTAGAGATCTACAGAATGGGGCGACCGGGGGAAAATAGACCGCGCCTGATCAAGTGTGTCTTTCCTTCGCAGCAGTTTTACTTCAGTGCCCTCAAAAAAGCGCCGTTGCTGCGGAGCTTGCCCGGCTGTGATCACATTTACATCCGGAGGTCTATGACCCGCGAGGAGCGTGATCACGACCGGGCTCTTCGTCAGCAAGCGAGGGAATTAAATAGCAAAGAGCACGGTGGCGGCAAAGTTTACGTCGTTTATAAAGGACAAGTTGTGAAGGCCTCAGATATTCCTAGCATTAAAGCAAGTGTACAAAAAAACTGATCGCGTGCTCTGATTCTTCCACGGTCTCTTGTCTTGTATTGAATGCTAGAAGTTTAATGAACAAGCTAGTTGAATTCCATCATCTTCTCCATACTCAGAAACCAGCACTTGTTTTTGTTACTGAATCATGGTTTAGTAGTTCGATCACTAATGCCGAGATTTTGAGTGACCTTCCTTATGACATTCTGCGTAATGATCGTAAAAATAGAAGGGGCGGAGGAGTATGTATATTGATCCGATATGATCTCGTTTTTCGTAGTGTCGAGCAAAGCCATTCGATACCAACAAACATACTCGCTTTTGATCTGATCAATGGCGCCGCTAATTATATCAGATTTGTACTCCTATACCGGCCGCCTAGTCAAACCTCTGTTTATGATGAAGAACTTATCGACATTCTAGAACATTTAGCTACTTCTGCTAGAAACATCATATTTCTTGGTGATTTCAATTTAAATGATGTTGACTGGACGGAAAGCAATGCAATTTCATCCTCCTCCTCCCGCTTCGTGTCGTTTTTTGAATGTCTGGGGCTTCCACAACTTGTCAAAATTCCCACCAGAGGGATTTCGATTCTCGATCTGATATTTGCTAAAAGTGATACTGTCTTCAAAGTTCAGATGTATCCCCCATTAGCAAGCGCAGATCATAATATAGTATCTTTTCATATAGCTTTATCTTCTGGTCATGACGATATGTCTGAGCATTCATCTGTACGTGACTACTCTAAAATGGACAAGAACTTGATTAAAAATGCATTGTCAAGTATTGATTGGTTTAGTGTGTTCGATGGATACTCCGACATTGATGATCTTTACGATCGCTTTTGCAACATAGTTCGTGATTTGGTTGAACGATATGTCCCTTTCAAGCAAAGAAAACCCCCTTTTTCGCAATATCCGCGGCATATAAAGAATCTATGGATGCAGAGATTGAGACTGTTTTTGAACCTTCATAGTCCCATAAACGATATAGAGTACAAGGCTGTTTCTAAAGAGCTTTCGTATCATTTGAAGAGATACTTAAAACAAAAGGAAAAGAGATTGGCCAAAAAAGCTGGTAAACGTGACCTTTGCTATTTAAAGAAACATTTGAAAGAAAACAAATGTTTTGGTCCTTTACAAGACTCTAATGGCAATGTTTACCATACTCCTGTCTCCAAGGCGGAAGCGTTGGCAGATCAGTTCTCTTTCGTGTTTTCTGAACCTTCCGCTTCTTGCCCTATACTTATAAACAGGTCCTCGGATTGTTGCCCCCTCCCAAAAATAGACCCTCAAGTCATACGAAAACTTCTGAAAAGAGTAAGTCCAACCTTTTCCATTACCTCTGACAATATACCACCCATATTTTATAAGTTGTTTGCAGATGAACTAGCACTTCCCTTATCTCACATATTTAATATATCTCTGATGAACGCAGAAGTCCCTCAACTTTGGAAATCAGCCATTATCACCCCTCTCCCCAAGACATCTCTCAATCCCAAGCTCTCCGACTATAGACCAATAAGTATTCTCCCGACACCTTGCAAAATTTTGGAAAAATTATTGGTTGAAAATCTGTTGCGTTGGTTTAATAAAATGCAATGCCTTCCTAAGCAACAGCACGGATTTTTACAAGGCCGAATACGAACGCTTGGTCTGAAAACTCTTTTCTATAGAAGGTTTATGGCAGATGTTTTTATGGCTTTCAAGGTTCTGCGAGGTGAGGTGAGTCTGAAACCCAGTAAATACTGGGTTTTCCAACCTGTTAGTGAACGCAGACCTTCTTTTAACTTGTTTGTTTCTAGGTTTGGAAGGTGCAATATCTCCCTGCAACGCAACAACTTCTTTTACCGGGCAGCTTCGATCTTGAATAAGCTTCCACCCCAGTTCTTGGCTTTGACTTCTTCGATTCAGTTGAAAACAGCCTTGAAAAAAGTAGATGTTCTGCAATTAATGGGAGTTGATGATGTAAAGTAACTTGTTTTCTGACATCCAACTCATCCTTTCTTTGGCATGGTCAGCTGCTTATTAACGTAGCAACGCCTCTCTTCTTAGCTTGCATGTATATTCGGCTTGGATTGGTCTGGTAATTTTGGTGGCTCTCAAAATTCTACTGTTTCATTTTCTGGGGTTAAACCAGCTAGCCTCCGCCCGTAGGCTCGCTGGTCCATGTAGGTGGGACTTCAATTTTGAGAGACATCAACATACCTTCGATAGTCTAGAGACAGGGCGTTAAAAGTGAAGGTTGTTTGAACATCTGACGTCATAAATAGTGAAGGTTGTCCAAAGAAGATCAGAGATGAGAAAATGACGTAAAACGGATATAAAAAGCAAAAGAAACGGCTGAAAACCGGATAAAAACACTGCAAAAAGGTTTGAAATCTTTCAATTGGCGGCTTTTCAAGGTGCAAGTTTTCGCTCCAGGACCAGCAATTCGCAACACGGGGTTTTGATTTTTGATGCGTCCTTTAAATTTTTACCCCCGCATTGACGTTCCTTTTTCCTGGGACGTTGTCTGAATTGTTGCGCTTATTGTTCTGAGCAACAATCGCCCAAGCTGGAAAAAAATCGCTGCGAAAGCATTGAAAAAGAACAAGGTAAAGGAAAACGCACTTTTTACGATTTTTCGCAAAAAATTCTACCATAATCGAAGAAGTAAGGGCTGGGTGGTTGTCTGCATTATAAGCAGAAGCAAGATCTATAGAATGCACGAAAAAACCGCGTGAAAAGAGTTAAACTAGAAGAAAAACAAGAGATTTTCAAAAACAAGGTTTTTGCCGGATTTCTCGATCAAAGCAAAGAATATGGTTCTGGGACGTTGTCGGCGTAAAAATAGAGATCAAGAGCTTCAAAATGATATATAGCTTACTAGAATTGGGTTCGAAACAGCGAAGAAAAGTGTACCAGAGCCAAATGCCCCGCGCCCCGCGTTTGGGGTAGCGAGGTAGCGCGCAGCGCGCAGAGACGCAGACGAGCAGCAGAGACAGACCAGAGCCGACGGGGCATTTGGCTCTGGTCGTAGCTCTCTGCGGGGTCTCAACGAATCCTGCAACATTATATATCATTCTGATCGTCATGACACGGCGAGGAGAATTGACAACGTCCCAAGCTTTGAAAGCCACTCATTAGCGAGATAGACCAGCGTTCTCATGCGCGACCCTCTGCGAAAAATTTAAGCGCAGTTTTTCTTCTAATGTAACTCCAACAGCTTTCCTAAACTTCTGATACTCAATTTTGGTCAAATGAGAGGTTAACAGAAAAATTTCGTCTTAAATTCTGGCGAAAATTCCACAGAAACCTTCCTTTCAACGTAAAAAAGGCCATAAAACGCAAATTCTCGGTTTCGCTGAGATAAACTAACGATATTATTCCCTATATTTGCTTCATTAGCATTCGTTCCGAAATAGTCAGGATGATAACATCCGGGTCTTCACCCCGGATGACTTCTGTTTTGTTCCAGGTGAAGGTTGTGTCCCCTCATAGCCCTCAAAGTGAAGGTTACCAGAGTACGTGGCTCTATGTATCGAGGGTATGGACATCAAGATTTACAGGCAAGTATCGTCATACTAGTTACATTCAGAATAGCTACAATTTGTTAGCTTATCAAAGAAGAACTATAAGTTGAATTTAGATGTACTAGAACCAAGTGTACCTTTTCTATTGGAGGGTTCTATACTAGGTGCAATTTTCCACATGCCAAAGACTGGTAGTTAGCTGTTCATATGTTATTCACTAACCAATCTACGTTGATGGATTAGTGTTTGGTACTAACCGCTCCTATGATGATTTAGAGAGCACTTTCAGGTGCATTGAAATAAAATAAAATAAAAAAAATAAAAAAATTTGAGAAAGGAAGACAAGGATTATGCTTTTGAAGAGCGACGAAGTGGTAAATTTAGTCTTAGTCTTTGAGAAAAGCCTTGATTAAATGTTAAAACGCGTTAACCTATATTCTGTAGTTATCCATACGCCATTATCGAAACAACTTTAAAAAGACGACTATTGAGTCGCTTGAGGGAGAAAAAAACTCTTTTGAGTTTTTTTGAAGTACCGCATAGTGAGAACACACTCGAAAAATGAACTGTGAAGAATGTCAGTGTGATAGCCGCTATATGTCGAGAACCTTTTAAGATGAAACCGGTTTTCGCTACCGCAGTTTTTCGAAATTTCTACGAAAGAAACTTGCATTGAAAATTCAATCTAGAAAGTCCAAAGATTAGTCAAAGTTGACTAAATGAAGTATGTTCCTTACCGAAGTTTGCTAGGTGTGAGAAAAAAAGCCGAGCGTAGCCGGGTAAGCCATAGTAACTCCATAAAATTTTCAAATTTCAGTATCAGAAATATGCTTGATTTTATTTTCAATAATAAGCCAGTTTGTGCCATTTTGTAGTGCCCTTGATTTCCGCACATTCCATTGATTTATCAAATGTGCTCAAAATACAGGTTTTGTGTGTTACTTTATGCCACTAATAGTCTCGGAATGATATCAAGGATCGCTGAGCTACCCGAAGAGTAGCTGGAATTGGACAAACAAAGTTCAAAAAACTTTTTACTGTGGACATCACATTGTAAAAGGTGATGTTTATTAGCATTGAAAAAACATTGGCAAACATCTAAGTTCTGGGGCTCGTTTCCGCCAAAGATATAAAATTTTGGGAAATGAAACGAACGCTTTAGATACGAATTCTCAAAAGGACAGATTGAGAGGATACAAAACAATTAAATGCTTCATCCTTGGAACTCTGAAAGATTGTATAAGCGGGAAATGCAACGGAACAATAATCTGCGACATTGTTGACTGCAAGAAAATACTTTTCAGCGCCAACCGAGACTTCACTTTTAGAAATTTCAGTGCGATCGGTCGGTCAATGGCTCAAATGCGCCAAAGAAAAAAGTATGTTTCAAACACAAGTAGATCTTTAGTGCCAAAAGCAACACATCATTGCTTTTGAAAAAAAAGAGGGGACAAAGACAAAAACATTGAAGCTGCTGAAAAATCAATGAAGCCAGCAAGCAAATGTTTATGAGAAATTAATTATTGTAACCATTCACCCACTGTAAGCAAGAAGGCTATAAATAAACACTACTACAAACGGTTGAACATTATGTTTTTCCTTTCAAAATCAGCAGTCAAGTAATCTTTTTGGAGCAAGTTTCACGAAATTGCTATTTACTGGCCACCCAAGTAGTCCACCTCAATCGGGATCATGCCGAAGCGTTGGCTGAATTGCGCGCTGGCAACGATAGAGATTTGCGCTGCACACACGAGCTGTCGTAGAGAGCGAATAAATTAAGTAGTGGCTGGGGTGGGAACAAGGCAGACTTTGAAATGGTTGATTTCAAACATGCTTGAAGGCACCATCTACTCTAACTGAGGGTATTTGAGATTCTGATGCGACATAATGAAAGGGCCCCTTATTAAATGCCTTCGCCGAAGTCTTGCTGCAAAGATAAACTCCAAAGCGATCAGCGCATCAGCGGTGTGGCCTGGAAATGAAAATCCCAAAATTAGGTTACCATGTATCTAGAGTTGCCGTAAATTTCTCTTTCATTATGATTATCATTCGACATTTCTGTTTACCCTAAATCGATTTTTAGCTTTTTACCTTCAGAACCCACGTTGATGGGCGGAGCCACTTCGACCGTTCCTACCTTTATGAAGCGCGATGCTTGGTTAAGGTCCCTCTATTATAGGACATTATTCTAAACTGGTCCAATTCTTTCTCCTGCTCTCGCGAATCGCGCTCATGCTCCCTTTTTTGTGCTCCTCCTAATGTAGACCCCTTAAAACTCAAAAAATTTCGGAAATCGGGCTTGAAAAAGGACTGAGCAAAAGAAGATTGAATAATCGAGGGATTAGTAAAAGTGGTCCTCGATAATTCAATCTTTACAAGGCGTGGCCTATCAGGCGCAGCACTACTAACTGTTCGAAAGGCCTTTACATATTTGCGCCATATATCTAAAGTGTTCACAACTTCACAAACATTTTTCCCGTGCCATTTTGGCGCTCTAATGCTAGAGGAGCAGGCTGGCTATTCCATCCAAGCGCAAGTAAACGCGCAATAACTATGCTTCTCTGGCGGGCATCTCTTTCAATCATCTTTCCTTTTCCTAACTCACCCAAACGCAGCAAAATCTCGTTAGTAACCTCACTGACCTCAGGAATGTTGAGGTCCAGCAACTTTCAAAAGTTGGAGATCCGACGTAGTACCGGGATCACTTTGAGTTGCTCTGAGAGAGTGAGCTACCGTTGCGACGCCAGAGGATCACTCACGCGCTGACCCAGAAAAGCCGCCTGCTCAGATGCTCCATTTTTGCGTTGTGGCAGTGGTCTTGTAATCTTTGAAGGCAGGCTTGGGGTTGAATAGAATAGACCTCATCGTTAGATTAGATTTTCCAACTCCACTCCTTAGGTATTTCCACCGAACCTCGCTCGATTGCGATATCGAGCAAGGTTCGGTGGAACTTCCTAACAATAAGGAGTGGAATTGGAAAATTGAAGAGTGACTCACAGCTTGGATTTCAAGCCTGTCATTAAACCTACCAGGAGTCGCTAGATTGAAAAAAAATGAAAAAGTGGTAAAAGATCAGCATTTTCGAAAAGAAACTTACTATGATGGGAAGAGCATTTGAGATACTGACCGCTCACGGCAGGCGCACGTGCAACAATCATTTGGCTGGAGGGTGCCAGTAGGCTCGAAGGTAATTATTTTTTCTTTTTTGCACTTATTACAAAGTACTATCCCTTGTTGTCCCTTATCAGGAATTCTACTTCAAACAACGTTAAAGCTTCGTAGAAGCTCAGCCCAAAGCTCGTTTATCCCATTTTTTGTTCAAATGGTTACTTAGCGGCATGAAG
Organism: Cylicocyclus nassatus; assembly: GCA_958299035.1. Lineage (NCBI taxonomy): Eukaryota > Metazoa > Nematoda > Chromadorea > Rhabditida > Strongylidae > Cylicocyclus > Cylicocyclus nassatus. The sequence goes on from CATQJL010000223.1 coordinate 62,672,536, forward strand.
ACAAATCAAGTTCAAAACGGTTTTTGAAAATAACGATATTCATGCTGTCATACCATTTATGAGTCAACGAAGTTAATTTGCGACAAAAATGGGTGTGGCAAAACCTCAAAAAGGATGTGGCAGTCGCGCTTTCAACGGAGTTGTTCTACACCCCATTTTTGTTATCCCATAGCAAAATATGGTATGCAAGTATGTGACAATATGTACTCTTGTAGACTAGATCTCGTAGTTACCATACAAGTGATTTGAGCACAATTCTTCTTTATTGGTCTAAGTAAGGGAACATGGTCACACAACACGAGGAGAACGAGGTCTCGACTGAACTTTTTCGTACGAGTGCAAAAAAGGTAGCTGGTTCTTTTCAAAATTGACTAAAAGTTGACTTTCTTTGAAAATAATTATCTTGACTAAGTAACCCAATGTTTAGAAACTTCAGAAACTTCGTAAATTATATTCCACGGGCTATTCTTTGTGCCTATGGTGGATATACGGTACGTGGTCAATATTCACTTGGATTTTGCATAACAGGGTTATTTGGCATGCTGTCAACAATATTACATTTTCATTTGCAACAATGTCATTTTAGTTACGACTCCCTCTCCTCTGTGACCTCTCAGTACAACCCAAGATGTGGCATGCCACACCCCACCTCAACCTTGCTCTTAACGGGGGGGGGGGGGTATTTTTAGTTAATCAGATGAAGAGAGACAAGCAATGTTTTAGGGATTGTGGGTATCGCTGAATAGGCATACATACCCCCAGGACACCGACAAAATACCCAGGGCTCGGCACGAGGTGGCTAGATGAAAATGGAAAAAAACGAAGTCGCCCTTGACTTTTGGGAATTTTTACGAAGTCCCCTTTGACCCTCAACCAAATTTCCTCTAAAAACCTGAAAAATTCCCCAAAATCCCCCAAAAAACGAAACGTCGACTAAAAAAATAAAGGTCGCCGTCGCCAATTTTCCGTGTCTCTTCGGTCACAAAAACGAAACCCCCTTTGCTTTTCGTCCCAAAAACGATATCCGGCTTGCTTGTAAGCCACCTCGTGCCGAGCCCTGAAAATACCACAAAACATGCAGATTATTCGTTTTTTTCCAAACATCTGTTAATTCTTTTTTTTTGAATTTTTTTTTGTTACCTGATGTGAAGGTTTTGACATATTTCGGAATTCGTCTATTGAGCTATACACTGAGCTATTTTTCTTATTTATTTGAATAGCGTTTGCATTGAATAGAAAGAATTGTTGCATATGATGTAGTGCTTGTATCTTCAGAGATTTCATCTAACAACAAGCGTAGCATCATCAAAACATCAGGAATGGTTTAAATTTGGGTAGACGAAGAATGCTACCAAATAGATCGTTCAAGTCTGGTTCAAGCAAACGATGGGGCTTTCTATATCGTATGGATTTATACGGATTTGCAACTTTAGGCCTTCTACTTCTTTTTGCCCGAATCCATGTTTTGATCATCTTCTTGTAGTACATGATGTCAGTGCAGATCTAAAATCATGAAAGCAGTGAACGTAATAAAAAAGGTTGTCCTAATTTTTCAAACTTCTATTGTCTGACACTGGAATAATGTTCAAAACTTTGCTTGCCTGTGGATGAAAACGACCTTTAACATTTCGAGCAACCATATCACAAGGAGGTCCCATAATAGCAACCCCCATCAAGTAATTTCTTCCACGAATCGTTGCTGTTACTCCTCCGCCGCTGTCGCCCTGAGGTAAGTGAAAAGACAACTATATGGTGAATTGACTACAAATGACGCAAGAATGGAATAAAAGAGCAAACATAGTACGTGCCATGCAGCGTAGATTTACATAATACCAGATTCACCCAAGTCGCAATTCACGTTAAGTTTGGAGCCAAAAGCTAAAACTTTTCAAATGCTTTGAAAATCATATCTCCTTTCAGAAAGTTTTGTGGACTCCAACTTGACCTTCATTTGCTCGGAGCGAAGTGCCTACTACTAGACCACTAGGCTACGGCGCTACCATTATTGAGTTGCTGTTATGGCTTATTGGATCCCCGTTATCAAGATGAACAAGAGCTCACATGTCAAGACACGTGGAAAGGCATTAGGCTTGCCTGTGAGGTGCCTGGCCATAAAGTATCTTGAAGAATCTCGAACATGGACATAGACCATAATCCAACAACCCGTCCCTCTCCTTTCTCCTTTTATTTTAATATCCTATTATGCCTGATAAAGTCCAAAAGTTTCTGTTAGTATGCAGATTTTTTCGAGCGACCTATATCTATAATCTGTAATCCTAACTTTGACCATAATTCTAGGAGAACAGACTTCAAATATTAGGTTTTAAAAAAGTTCCCGGGCACTTGCGAAATTTTTTTCTCAAATTGCTGTAAATTTAAGCAGATTGATTCTTCTATAAAGCTACAAGCTTTATCGCAAAAACAATTTTGTCTACAACATATATATGTCTTGCTGGCTTTTCAGCGCTTCGCTGCGGTCCACCAGCATGCGCAGAAGCGAAAAAGGTCAACGCGAAAAGTGGCCTACAGAATTATTTTAGGCACGATGAGAGCTGAAGAGCTGTAGTTATATAGAAGCTTGCTGGGGCTGTTATGGAGACTACTTGCGCTTTTGAGCGAGAACCTGCAAAAAAAGATTTTCAAGAAATTCTAAAAAATCGACCATTTTTTGTCCTCAAAATTGCACCATTTTTCAAGTATGTGGCTTTGAAGTCTTCTCGTTCTGCATAGGGTGGACCAAATTTTTGACCAAGCATTGTTGGGGTAATGTCTTACACATCTTTTGGACCCATCATTCAGGCGTGGCAATCGTCAGAAAATGAAATTTCCAAAAGTGCCTGGGAACTTTCTTTGAAACCTAATAATGAACAATGTCTAGAGGCCATTTGAAGATCAAAGTTAGAATTTTAAATGACCTCTGAATAATATAACAAATTTCGAATTATTCTTTGAGGTTTTTATCAACCAAAAATTTTTAAAGTGAAAACTGAAGACTCCCTGTTATCATTGCTTCTTTGCTAAAAGAGTTCAACAGAACCTGAGATATTCGCTATTATTCCGTATATGCCCACTGTAATAATCCTCATTGAAAACGACCAGCATGCGTGGTTGCATTGCCAAATGAGCCGCAAAAATTTGGCCAATTCAGTCAGCTTAGTCTACTACACACCTACTATGACTCTATCCGATAGTCTTGCAGTGAAAAGGAAACGGTGCGAATCTAAAAGCTAAAGTTTGAGAATTTTGCTTTTTGTTTTTTACTTGAGGAAAAAATATAGCAACGGTATAATAAATGTTTCATATAAAAGGTGTTCAAATGCGCAGATCAAATTTGGTAGGGTAGGGTGTCTGTTTCAGTAAGAGTTAGATTTTTTCATTTTCGGTCAGTTGAATCTCTCTTCTGTCGAATAGTAGTTTGGAACCTGCTTATAAGTAAGGAGTGTGTGACTCGTTGGGTTGGAAGTTAAAATGAACGGAACTTATGGGACAACCTTCGAACAAATGCTGCGAAGATTGCCTCAGCCATTCCGACCCAACCTGCGCAGCAAATCCGCTGAAGGAGGAATAATGTTTCAAAATCACCGCCTGCATAAAAGCAGCTAGCTCCTAAGGAAAATGAAAGCAGTATTCACGTTCAATTTAGAGCATGGCACGTCAGGAAAAAACCGATTAGTTTGCAGTAACAATCACTTTGAAGTTCGGGGATAAGTGGCAAAGAGTCATAAAAAGCTAACTTTGCAAAATTCCTGCTGACCGGACTTGACGCAAAATGTATCTTTTGCTTTGAAAGTATTCGTTTTCTTGCACAGTAACTCCGGTAGTTTTGCACCTTTATCAAATATCTTTTTCGGTTGGTACGATGAACAAATCCGACATTCTCACCTATTTCCGTTATTTGCAAGTAAGGTGAAAGATTGTTGTTATGGTTGAATGCTGAAATAATGATACTGATAAGATTTCTGTTTTCTCAAACGGCTCACACGATCTCTTCCCCATCCAAATACTCTTAGCTTCAGGTAAGGGTCTTCTATTTCCTCTACTTTGTGCATAAAAGGTAGGCAAACATGATTTATTGTTTTTGGCACATCCTCAGCCAGTTCAAGGATCGCTATGTCGTGAGTGCCTCTGCAGCCAAATTTGAAATAATCCTCGTAAAATGCGCTATAATGAGATATTTGCATGAAAATGATTGTGAGCGCAGTGAACTAGACGTACCGGGCAATTTTGTAGACTCTACCAATATCTGACCTAGTACAACCAAATCTGCCTGCCAAACTGCAAGTTCCACCGATGGAAACTTCCGTATTGTGTATCACAAATTCCGGTGAGAACATGTCTGAGGTGCTACAAGAAAAATGCAAAAAAATGATTAGGGTCACGATTCTGATCTACCTGCAGTAATCTTCGCTCTCCGTTGCCCGGAAACAATGAGCTGCAGTGATAACATGCCGTCTTGAAATCAGCGTTCCGCCGCATGCCCCTGCATGCAAAATTGTGCGTCCATTTGTTTTAATCAAATTTAAAAAAGTAGTTTCAAATTAATCATATCATATGACTTCATCCTGTCAACCTTAATTTTTTGCAATGATTTCACGTGCGCGCACGATTAAAAAGTATTCGACTGCGTATGCAGTGCGCTCATCTGATTCAAAGGTACTATAGCTCTTAAATATTGTAAGCATATGTTTAAAGCGCGTTATGTTATCGATTGATAGGTCTATGTGGACATCCATCAAACTCCATTAAAAGCCTTACGCATTACGCATGCTCGCAATCCGCATGAACGCAAGCTATCGACGCATATCTTCAACATGAGCACCGTACTCAACAACAACTTCAACGTAAAGCTTGCCAGAGTGAATTGACAGACAAGCCAAATGTCGAGTAGCACCTACGTACTTTCTTAACGCATGCACGACAATGCAACCCAGGGTTCATACATATCCTTCCATGACGGATAATACAGCTCACCCACCGATGGTTCCTATGTTTTCTGAAGTTTCAATTTGCAAGTTTACGACGAAACTTTCCGGTGCACTAAATAGACTTTTGAGTCATCTTGAAGTACCCCAGAAAAACTTCCCGAGCACTTCAGACCATGAGAGTCATCAGTGGCCGAGAAATATTACGCAAGTCAATACTGCAAAAAATGCTCTGGTCCGAAATGGCAGCCGTCGAAAAATGCTGTTGTGAATGTGTTGAAACATAAGAACGTCTCACCTTTTGAAAACTTTTTTGAAACGTAAAAGCGACTCACCCATATGATACTTATCTTTCCAAATGTGAAGCAATACTGCCCATGGAAGTTCACCTCTTTCAGCTCGTTTACCTCCCATTATCTGTATGAATTACAACAAATGAAAAAGAAATCGTGCTTAGTAAAAAAAAGGAAGCGTAAAGAGTGGTGAGCTTGGGGATGGAGAAGACGAAAAAGGGCAGAAAAGAAAAAACTGGAAGGATAACAGAAGAAGAGATTATGCGCCTCAGTAACGCCGTACGAGCCGGCTAGGCTTATATTTTAGGCAAAGGGCTGTTCAAGAGTTTTTTTTTGAGTTGTCGCAATGAGTGTTTACAAAAATTGCATAGCACATACTCAATGGAGCGAAAAGATTGAAAAAGTAGCTAGACATTCCTTGATAAAGTGAGTCAAGTAAACTTTGATGCCGAATTATAAGGCTCCCGCCAGAGTGCCGAAGTTATGCCAGCGCTACGCCAGCATTTCGATCGATACACGTGTATTTCGTTGGGGACATCTACCTGCTGAGCTAGCCCCGCCCCAACGAAATACACGTGTATCGATCGAAATGCTGGCGTAGCGCTGGCATAACTTCGGCACTCTGGCGGAAGCCTAAGGTAAAACACGTCATGTTGCTCAAGAGTGGATTTTCGAGCGGACGTTTGCAGCAACCACGCACTTCTGCACATTACGAAGTCGCGCCAATTGTTTGCACGGATAGCTATCAGTGACATATAGACGTCTACTCAAAAATCGTAAGCAATCACAAGCGCAAAAACCAGACCTTTACTTTGGAATTTTTGAAAATTCTCCACCTCGTCATCGTCGTCGTAGTGGTGATGTTATTTCGCCTCCAAAGCTCAGGAGTTTGTCCAAAGATTAAAAACCTTGCCTTTTCAACTTTTCAACTTTTACATGCTAGGAATGATTTTTGTCGGAAGCTAAAGTATCAGATATGTAAAGTCATTGTTTCGCCTACGTTTTAGCATACAAAGGCCAAAGGCAAACTCAAACTTACCAGAAACGGCGAAGCTGGTTTTCTCCACTCTTTTCCCGTTATTCGAATGGAAAAAAGTTGCGAGTCTACACGTAAATCTTTCTATCTGTCCTCTATGAAAAAAAGTGAAGGTTTGCGAGGTGAAGACTTGAATTTTAGACCATCCATTATACAGGGGTCCCCAAAAATGTGCTTACTGTTTGATTGTTAATAACACTTGTCATATAGTCTTCGGAAAAGTGTTAGGTACCGTTTTGTAGAGTTGCTTCTAGCTTAGGGGTATACTTTACAGAGGGCTTTGAGCCATGGAGGGCCATGTTTTGGCCCAGAAAGGAAACAAAACTATTAAGTTGAACCGAAAGTTCTGTCGCACCATTTTCAAAAAATCATAACTTCTTTCCCTCACAAAATTTTCGCACAATCCAAATATTATCGGAAAGTGTGAAGCATGTAGTTTGTAATAGCCCCCTGGTGACTGTCCAACACGCTCAGGTTGCAGAGATAAAAATGAAAGAACGAGCATTCGAAATTCGGAATTTTTAAGCAAGAATTCTAGAAATTCAGAAACAGTGCGATAAAATCCAGAAAAGCCATTATCCTAATTGTTCTTACATTTGATTACTATCTAAGTCAAGTTTGTGCTGATCGAAGTTTTCTTCCAGAAGTTATGAATTTTTGAAAAAAATGCCGAAAAATCCATTTCTTAAGAATTCTTGAGAAATTGATTTTTCGGCATTATTTTTCAAATAACCATAACTTTTGAAAGAAGGGCTCGATCAGCACAAACTTGACTGAGATAGTAATCAAATGTAAGAAAAATTAGGATAATGGCTTTTCTGGATTTTATCGCACTGTTTCTGAATTTCTAGAATTCTTGCTTAAAAATTCCGAATTTCGGATGATCTCTTTCTTTCATTTCTATCTCTGCCACCTGAACATGTCGGAAACTACCCAGGAAGCTTTTGGAAACCACGAGCTTTTCGCTTTCAGATAAAATTTGAATTGCGCAAAATCGTCGTGGCCGAAAGAAGTTATGATTCTTTGAAAATGGTGCGACGGAACTTTCGGTTCAACCTAATACTTGAGTACTCTCACACTAGGAATTAAAGTTGCTTGTTTCAAATAAAAAATTTGCATTTCATCATATTGATTAGTTTGGAAGTTATGCCGGGTAATCTGTAGCAGCTTTCGATATTGCTGAAACTCTTATCAAAGCGTTCAAAAGCTTCGCAATTTTTTACAAAGTTGAGTATTGAACTCGGCGTCCATGAAAAACCTATTACTCAAAATTTATTCGAAATGGCAGCTCTTTTGGAGTGACGTTATATTTAGGAAGTTCCCACCGCAATCTTACAGTGGTGAAGAGCGATGGGTTACTCGCTCTATACTCGCTCTATACCAGCTTTAAAAAATGGCACCGAAAATTTCTCAAAAAACTTCGTGACAAGTTCATGAGATTTATCGACACTCAAACAGTAAGAACATTTTTTGGGACGCCCTATATATGCTAAAAAATTTCGTGCGCAAACAATGTTAGTGACACATACAATACCGCTCACATTTTTTGAAAAATAAAGTGCGGTTCATAATTATACCAACACCTTATATTTTGAAAGTTTTTGAACTTTTTGGAGGAAACTCAGAAAGCCGTTTGTACCATGCGATAGAGCACAGCCGAAAATGGTATATGATCCATAAGAATGGAAATCGATGTCAATCTTAGGAGTGTTTTTGCGCCTAATGCGAATTTTCAGCGGTTCATAATTATACGAACACCTCAAACAAAGGTCCATTTTTCATTCGCGAGTGCAATCTTTCGAGTCCAAATTTTTTGTAGAGTTACAGTAACAAAGTCTCAAACATCCGCTACACACTGAACCCAGTGCAGTTCAAAAAGAGGATCTTTACTTTTTTCAGATGGCTCTAAATGCTTTTGGAGTGATTGCGCTCCAAAAACATCAATTCTTCTGTAATTCACGCACTCTAATTAGCTTCTACCAAGGTTATGAGATTAAATAAGCTCCTTCGATAGGTATTTTGTTTAACGCTTGGAAAATCTTTGCGTTTCCGTGCCGTTTTTTAACCAAGTTCCAAACTTACCCTAGTGTTAGCACGTTTTCAAGCCTCTAAACTCAGCTTCTGAAGCCCTACAATGAAGTATACTATAAGTATGCTTATAGTATGTAGAAGTTAACAAGACAATGTAATTGGCTAGAAAAAATTAGCAGCATTGAGCGTTTGTTCCGGCCACGCAGACGTCATTTCACCAAAACCACTGTTTTTACTATTGCAGTCACACCTTTATTTGGTTTGTAGCTACATAGCCTCAAGATCAGTTCTACAAAAAACCCAAAACCTTTGACATGGATACATCATCATGCAAACAATGCAGCTGCTTCATATCAAGTGTTTGCGCGGGAGAAAAGCTGAGATTTGAGGCTCGAAATCGTGCTAACTTCAGGGTAAGGTTGGAACTTGGTTGAAAAGCGGCACGAAAACGCATAGATTTTCCAAGCGTCAAACAAAATACCTAACGAAGAAGCTTATTTTATCTCATAGCCTTGGTGGAAGCTAATTAAAGTACGTGAACTGCAGAAGAACAAATGTTTTTGGAGCGCAATCACTTCAAAAGCATTTAGAGCAATCCGAAAAAAGTAAAGATCCTCTTTTTGAACCGCACTGGGTTTAGTGTGTAGAAGATATGTCAGACTTTGTTACTGTAACTCTACAAAAAATTTGGACTCGAAAGATTGCAATCTTGAACGAAAAATGGGCCTTTGTTCGAGGTGTTCGTATAATTATGAACCGCTCAAAATTCGCATTAGGCGCAAAAACACTCCTAAGATTGACATCGATTTCTATTCTTATGGATCATATACCGTTTTCGGCTGTGCTCTATCGCGTGGTACCAACGGCTTTTTGAGTTTCTTCCAAAACGTCCAAAAATTTTCAAAATTTAAGGTGTTCGTGTAATTATGAACCGCACTTTAGACGCGAATGCATGGACATGTCCATACATCAGCGTCGCGTGGCCATATCCTTCAGAGTGGACGAATTCTGAATCCAAAGCCACCATTCGATTCAGCTCGGCGCGGAAAATTTTCTGATATTTTGGAAGTGGGGGTACGATGTTTTCGATATTCCGTTTCCAGTTTTTTCAATTTGTTCTGCGGAGGTCCTTTCGCGAATATCTGAAGCGACGCCTACCCAACATAGAAGACTTCACTAAGTGCTATTCGATAATACTGTTCTTGTAGATTATTGTGCGCTAAAAAGTGGGCTCAGACTTCTTTTCAAAGGAGATAGAAGCGTTGGTGAATTTTGGAAAAGTCACGCGTTTTTAAATTCTACTCGCCATAACTTCCTTCGGAACAAGTATATTTTTAATCCGAAAACAGCGCCTTGCTCAGCTCATCAAGGCGAACCTTCCTGTATACAGCATGTCCCTGATGTTTCGATTTCAGTGTTCTTGAATCTTTTTGAAGACGTCTTTTCGCGAAGGTGTAAAGCAGCGAGCATTGTCCCGAGTACATTCCAGCAAGGATATTTCGATAGCACTTTTTCTGTAGGTTATAATGTGCTAAGTAGTAGCCGCAGGTTTCTTTTTAAAGGAAGTAGACGGCGAGTGAATTGTGGAAAAATCTTGTCGTCCCAAATTCTACTCGCCATATCCGCAGGATACGAAGCTATCTTGCTAAGCAGATGTAAGTTTCGAAATCAGCAGGTCGCATAACCTCTACGAGCAAGTTTTCCGATGTGTTCGGGTTATTTCATTTTTTCTCGTTTTACGCTCCGGAAGCTCGCCGATGGATTTTGGTCAAAATGTTGATGCTCTTGAATTGTAGGGAAACTTCGCTTATAGAGGTTTTCGAACACGCTCTTTACGAAAATCGTGGTCTTTGAGGATTACAGGGTCTTTTTGGAGAGATACGGTAAGGTGACTGTAACTGCATCACGAAAGTGCGTAATTCTGGCCGCACTTCTCGCGTATCTGTCAGAAACCTTGCCTACTTGCTTTCTTCAGTCAAAGTTACTAGCAATTATGCTATCGAATGGTGCATTACTCAGGCTCCAGTCTGTGAAACTCGCCGAGTTACGAGCCTACGAAAACACGTTCTCATGAATTTTGCCCAAAATGTAAAGATCGCGTATCTCGTCGAATCTCCGTGAGCGCTTGTATGACGCTCGTTGCAGATATTATGTTCGCTTCGTCGAACGACTCCCACTGTACTGAATATGGTGCTTGTGTCTGCTTCAGTTGCTCAATTGAATATCAAAGCTATTTCGTGGCTAGAGCTCAAGCACCAAATCTAACACAATAAGATTCATCAAAGATTCCAGATACTTTACAATTTCAGAGCACGAGTGTTTTTAAACGCAAAATCAACACACTTGATCTTTTACGTTTGAGGCATTCTGAGAATGAGTAATGAATAGCACCAGTTGCTATTCATTACTCATCCTTTTTTTTATTTATTTTGTTTTCATTTATTCATTTTTTCTATTCACCATCTGTATTGCTATAGCTGGCCATGTGCGATTACATTATCCGACCACAAAATGCATACCAAATACAACCATCAATTTGTGTTTTTTCAATATTATTTTCTTTCAAATGTCTTGCTAACCCATATCTTGCTATTATGCTAGTTCAGTTTTAATCAATTTACTTCTCTTCCCAATCATTACAGCTTGTTGACTTGCTTTTAAATAAATTACAAAAAGTGAAACTATTTGATATTCTTTCGGAGTCATTGGACCCTCCCCGGAATCATTTGGGCAAGGTTGATTGGTATTACTGCACTAACCGAGCCCCGCTTTGCTTCATTATTGCAAGAGCATCTTCTGCTGGCAAATGAGTTTTGGATTGCCATTTCCATAGATTACAATAACCTAACGGGGACGAGTGGCGTAGTGGTATGAGGCGCCGCTATGACCAGATCGGACGCAGGTTCGATCCCTGCCCCTGGGCCAACCAAGCCCTCTATCCTCCGGGGCTGGTAAATTGGCACCAGAGTAATCCGGGAGGATAAAAAGCACTGACTTGAAAACGGCTGGCCCCCGCAAGTCACTGTAATAGGCTCGCACGCATACAATTGCATCTTCGACTATGAAGTTAGTGTGTGCGTTCGGCGCATGCCCTCAAAGGGTACTGAAGACGCCGAATCCTTTATCCTTTATTTTAAAAACCTAACTTGATCACGCTCACGTATAAATTATCCATCATTACAACCCTTATTGAAATTCACTTGGAGTCACTGGCTCACACTGGTTTACTTGTTTGGTGGGGTCAGATAATATACCCACCATCAAACCTTGTTTGCTTGTTAAAATCAAAATATTTTGCTGGCAAAAGGGGGCATGGGTACATCTCCATAAATCGCATCATTTAATTCCGATAATTTTAATCATAGAGCAGCCAAATACAAGTTTTCATCACATTTTTATCAAGATTTAGACCTAAACTAATGATGCACTATCGTTGCGGTTAGACTATAAATGACTGTTTTCGATTCTATTGTATGGAACGCCAATAGCGTATAGAATAAATAAATAAATAAAAATAAAGGATTTGATCAGCGCGCTGTACAAGCGCTCACGGAGGAGTTTCGACGAGATACGCGATCTTTACATTTTGGGCAAAATTCATGAGAACGTGTTTTTGTAGGCTCGTAACTCGGCGAATTTCACAGACTGGAGCCTGAGTAATGCACCATTCGATAGCATAATTGCTAGTAACTTTGAATGAAAAAAGCAAGCAGGCAAGGTTTCTGACAGATACGCGAGAATTGCGGCCAGAATTACGCACTTTCGTGATGCAGTTACAGGGCTTATCAAATGAAGTGTCGCTTGCTCCAGCATCCCCACTCCCGCGCTGGACTCTGTGTCTCTTCCGCGTAACGCTCTCTGAGTACTTTCCCAGGGCGAGCGTGGGGATGGCGGAGCCTCAATCGATTGAATGTGATTAGAGAGCATCTGCGCGGAAGAGACGCAGACCAGCGCGGGAGTGGAGATGCTGGAGCAAGCGACACTTCATTTGATAAGCCCTATACAGTCACCTCACCGTATCTCTCCAAAAAGACCCTGTAATCCTCAAAGACCACGATTTTCGTAAAGAGCGTGTTCGAAAACCTCTATAAGCGAAGTTTCCCTACAATTCAAGAGCATCAACATTTTGACCAAATTCCATCGGCGAGCTTCCGGAGCGTAAAACGAGAAAAAAAAAGAGAAAGAAAAGAAGTCTGAGCCTACTTTTCAGCGCACAATAATCTACAAGAACAGTATTATCGAATAGCACTTAGTAAAGTCTTCTATGTTGGGTAGGCGTCGCTTCAGATATTCGCGAAAGGACCTCCGCAGAACAAATTGAAAAAAACTGGAAACGGAATATCGAAAACATCGTACCCCCACTTCCAATATATCAGAAGATTTTCCGCGCCGAGCTGAATCGAATGGTGGCTTTGGATTCAGAATTCGTCCACACTGAAGCGAGATATGGCCACGCGACGCTGATGTATGGACATGTCCATACATGTACGGACATGTCCATACATGTCCATACATTCGCGTCTATTTTTCAAAAAATGTGAGCGGTATTGTAAATTTGGACAAAAATAGTGGTAATTTCAAAAGCCAACTTGATGAGTTTTGTCATTTTGTATATCCAACTTTTCAAATAGCGATTATAGTGTCCTGACACACTATTTCTTTACAGCTTCTTAGAAAGATCGGTTACATGGTCTTACAGCATCGCAACATAAAAACTTAAAGGCACGAGGACAATCAGATAGCAGGAGCATGGTCAAACATGTACGCTAATCTTCTCCTTACCTTTTCTTGCATGAAATTGTCCTTATCTCCATTGTCAATGACGTTATCGTCCAACTCTTGACTCGCTGAATCACCGCCAATGCTTGTGTCATTGGAAGCATCAGCCATGTAAGATCGTCTGCAATTTCAATTTTCAAAAACATTTGTGTTTTTTCAAGAAGATTTGGTAGACGATCACTACTTTCTAAATATAGCGGTATTTTTTGAATGACAGTGCGCCCAAACAAGAACCGTTTTTTCGCTTTTCCTGTATCCTTGCCAAAAATTGACACTTCACTTTCGAAAAGATTCAGATCTTCGATATGAATTTTTCACACTGTTACACTGATAACATTTACCAAAAGTTTGCAAAGACCAAATTTCTAGACCTTTTTTAATAGTCAGAAAATTACTTCATTAGGTTCTTCTCGTTCAAATATTAAAATGACATTAAGATTTTGAGAAAAAAATCTAGCAGGTTTTTTCTTCAACGACGCATTTTGCGTTGTAAAAAAAAAGTCGCTCGGTTTTGGTCTCTCAAGGTACCCCTTTGACCATCATAAGCATATTGTGCGTTAAAGAAAAAATTGCTTAAAAGCAGGGTGAAGAGGAGAGTGCGTACATCAGATGATACAAAAGTTTGTTTCTGGAAGTATCCTTGAATTTCGTAAAAGTGAGATGAAACAGCACGTGCCTCGCCAGTCGCTAATCGTTCTTTGCACAACCTCTGGGCGTCAAACTTTTCGATTTAGGAAGACGCGGAACAACAAAGTCAAGAATTTATCACATCAAGAGCGGTAGCGATCGAAGTCAAAATTTTCTACAGAGGTGTCTGCTCAACAAAATCCAACTAATGAAGTTATAAGGAAGTCTGTAAATTTCGTGTTTATGGTCCCTATTTTCATTTCTCGGTTTTAACCGTCGAAAAAGTGCAACAACTTTACTTATAAACGTGCAATGTAAATAGTATATGAATTACCAAGTCGAATTCTCCAAAATTTCTAAACAAGATGTATCGGACTTTTCGAATTTGATTTTGCTTCCAAACTTCACGTATACATAGTCGTTTCCTATTGTTTGAACTCTATCTTGTAGGGCCTTCTTTGGTTTATCGAATCGAATACAATTTAATTTCTACTCTGCCCATAGTCAAAGAAACCTGCTTAATTCACTTAAGAGAATTATTGAATTGATGTTCGTTAGCATTTTATTGTAGTCTTTTTCCTAGATTTTGTTAATGTCGGACACGTGCACATGTACATTTGAAAGCTCAAATTTTGATTTTTTGCGTCACTTTTCAAATTTGCAAAAATAGGGAATGGTTTTCGGCTCCGAAACAGAAATTCTGAAAACGAAAAAAAACTACTTTCGAGAAATTTTTCCTTTTGAGTTACTCTGGAAGAACCTTGTCAAAAAATTACTTAACAAACGTGATATAAACAAAACAGTAGACTAACTAATTATGTAAACACTGTAACCGTTTATATTTGCTCCGGTGTCTCTCGCATTTAAGTTATGTCAAGCTCTGTCGCTCAAGCTATAACATTATCCGTAAACGCCGATAATTTTGTGATACAGCCTATTTTTTCTGGCAATTCCCGATTGCTCGTCTATGATGCTCATTCCTGCCTTCTGAAGTTCGACATTGACATTCCGAAGACGTCAAGGAGAAAATCAATTTTCAAGTCCACAAGATAGGTTTTTAAAGGCAATTTTAAGCAAACGAGGCCAATAGTGTTTATTCAAAGCAAGTAGCTAATTTTTCTACTTGTTCCTAAAGTAGTATGACATAACTGAAAAGCGATGTTATATAGTCGCATGAAGACAGAACAGAATAAGGCTTTCAAAAGCAACGCGCATTTTACCTCATAACACCGAGATAAAGGAAAATTGGATTAACAATGTGAACGAACTATCACACAATCTGATGTTCTGAAGATGCAGCAAAATAAATTCGTGCGTACAGCCGCTATACCTTTTACAGGGTGCGCCAAAATTATTATCGCACTTTTATATATAATCGTTCATAGGTAGATCATTGACCGGATTACGATCGCTCATGACTGATTTTTTGTCAAGCACATCAAATAGTTGCTATATACAAAATTTGACTTGATATTGTTCATTCATACATCAATGGGGAAAGCAAATTTGCATAAACCTGTCATAGCGCAATTGTACTGCAAGGGCACTCGAAAAAGATATCCTCTAGACTGAAGCACCTATACCATCAAGCATACCTTCGATACATAGAGCCACGTACTCTGGTAACCTTCACTTTGAGTGTCATGAGAGGACACAACCTTCACCTGGAGAGGAGTACAAGTCATCCGGGCGAAGCCCCGGATATTATGACTTAACTAATAACTAACTATGTAAGGATGAATGTGAATGAGGCAAGTATAGTAGTGACATCCAAAGAAAAGCTCAAAGAACCGAAAGATTGCGTTTTCATGGCCTTTTTTGCTGAAAAGAGGGTTTTTCTTCAAAAATTCAGTTAGAAATTAGGATAAAACTTATCAGTTAGCCTTTCTATAGACTGCGATTGAGCGTTGGAGGTTCATGAAAGCCGCTGGAGTTCAACGAAAACGAGAAACTGCGCTGAAATCTTGCGCAGAGAGTCGCCACATAAATGCTGGTCTATCTCGTTATGGAGTGAGATTCAAGACCCGCGACGTTGTCAGTGCTCCTGGCCGTGTCATGAGGATCACAACGATATATAATATTATAGGGTTTCTTTATGACCCCGCGGAGATCAATGACCAGAGCCAAATGCCCCGCCGGCTCTGGTCTCTCTCCGCTGCTCGTCTGCGTCTCCGCGCGCTGCGCGCTACCTCGCTACCCCGAGCGCGGGGCGCGGGGCATTTGGCTCTGGTACCCTTTTCTTCGCTGTTTCGAACCCAATTTTAGCAAGCTATATATCATTTTGAAGCTCTTGATCTCTATTTTCACGCTGACAACGTCGCAGGACTCCTTTTTATGATTTAAGCAAGAAATCCGGCAAAAGCCTTGTTTTTGAAAATCTCTCGTTTTTCTCCTACTTTGACTCTTTTCACGCAGTTTTTTTGTGTAGTCGATAGGTCTTGTTTCTGTCTATAATGTAGACAACGTCGCCGAGCTTATTTCTTTGCTTATGCCGCTTTTTTTGTGAAAATTACTAAAAAATGCGTTTTTCTTTACCTTATTCTTTTTCAGTAGTTTCGCAACGAATTTTCTCCAGCTTGGACGATACTTGCTCAGAATGATGACCGGAAGAATCCAGACAACGTCGCAGGGTACAAGAGGGACGGCGCGGGGGTAAAAATTTAAAGGACGCATCAAAAATCAAAACCCCGTGTTGCGAATTGCTGGTCCTGGAGCGAAAACTTGCACTCTGTAAAGCCGCCAAATGAGAGATTTCAAATCTTATTGCAGCGTTTTTATCCGGTTTACAGCCGTTTCTTTTGCTTTTTATGTCTGTTTTACGTCATATTCTCTTCTCTGATCTTCTTTGAACAACCTTCACCATTTGTGACGTCAGATGTTCAAACAACCTTCACTTTTGGCGCCCTGTCTCTAGACTATCGAAGGTATGCCATCAAGCGATTGCGAAAGAACGGTGAGATAACTGACAGGCATCGTCGTGGAAGGAAAAGTGCATTTACTTCTACAACTTTTAGAATCAAGACTCGTATCGATAGAAATTCGAAACGTTCGATGAAGAAATTAGTGTGAGTGCAACGCCAGCATGGGAGGTTGTAATGAAAGTACTTCGTTTCTGTCCCTATCGTACGCAAAAAAGTCACATTCTCAACGATGCCAGGCTATAATTTTATATATATATATATATATATATCAGTGGCGTACCCAGGATTTCCACTCGGGGGGAGGGGGGCGCGACGAAAATTTTTTTCAAATGAAGGTGCGTGGCGTGCCACGCATTCCGAAAAAAATTTAGGAGTGCTTCTTAAAATTTTTGTGGGTCCCCAACCCCCAAAATCCGGAAAAAGGGGGCGTGGCTGACGCCACGCCCCCTTTTTCCGGATTAGCGACCCAACTTTGCGTGCCAAAAGGCGCGTGGACCCGTTTAACGCGCAAATTTTGAGAGACTCGCTTATCGAACCGGCTCGTCCTTGCGCATGGTGGACCTACACGCTGGCACGATATGTTATGCAAAATTGCAGCCCGATAGTTTAGGCTGGGTTCATACTGATTCCCTTGTTCCGGAACTGTTCCCGCACTGTTCCCGCACCGTGCTGGAACGTTTCGGAACTGTGCTGCATGCGCTGCAGCCGCCCCGCACGCGTTTTGAACGATGGGAGATGAAGATTTTGACCGTTTTCAGCGGTTTTTCTTTCGAATTTCTTTCATTTCGGCCTTATTCTTCTACCCCGCTTCCCTTTTTGCTCAAAAGGACTTCGAACTCAGAGCGGGGTCAAAGAATGGCGCTTTTCCGCTCTGCGTATGCGACGAAATGTGTGTTTTTGTGCTCGTCGATTTCCTTTTCGGTTTATTTTTAGTCAGTCCCATTCCATTTGTTCCAGGAAGCGCTGCCTAGTTTCTATAGCCATCTGCCACGAATTGGAGAGTGCAGGCAATCCTGAAATTGCATAATTTGGGACTTTTCTTTTGTTTTCTAATGAGTTTCGTTTTTGGGCATTCTCAGCCCCTTTCCTTTTTCAATTTCGTTGCTTTTCCGTTCTTTTTTCCAAACCGCTTCTCCTTCTCCTTAGAAAAGCTGCGAACTTGAAGTGGGATCGGGGATGGAACGCTGTTTTGCTCTATGTATTCGGGAAGGTGGGCCTTCGTGCACTCCTCCGTCTTCTCTTCCATTTTGTTTAAACCTACTTCATGTGCTCTATCTGTCTCTGTCCCTTTCAACAAATGCAATACTACGCAGCGCCCTCCCGGAACAAATGGAGTAGTTTTGAGCAAAAATCACGAAGAGAGAGAGGACAAGCGCAAGAGGGCCTATCTTTCCAGATACATGGAGCAGAACAGCGTTTAATCCTCTACCCCGCTTCGAGTTCGAGGTCCTTTTGAGCAAAAAGGGAAGCGGGGTAGAAGAATAAGGCCGAAATGAGAGAAATCTGGAAGGGAAACCGTTGAAAAGGGTCAAAAATGTTCAAGTTTCGCCATTCAAACCGCGCGCGGGGCGGCTGCAGCGCATGCAGCACAGTTCCGGAACAGTTCCAGCACAGCGCGGGAACAGTGCGGGAACTGTGCGGGAACATTCTATACGTTCTCTGATCGTGAAACCTGGGCATTGTACGAATTCATAAGATATGTTGTAAGCCACGCAGGTTTGTTAAGTTCTTTATTTCGGTCTAACGTTTCGGCAAAAATGCCTTCCTCAGAGACCTGAAAGAAAGCCTCGTACTTGTTTTTCACTCTGTACTGTCAAATCTCTCTTCTCAGCTAGCTCAGTTCGATGTTTTGGGGGAAAACATGCTGAGACAATACTTTGTAAGTAGCGTACCAAGTTCTTCACCAATCAGGCAACAACAGATGTTCGAGATCCACTGGTAGTAATAGACTAGAACTGACCGATATGGACAGCTTAAGTAGTAGTGGATATGTTAGCTACAAGTGACAATATGACAGAAATGGCATCAAGTCACTTGTGATGGAGAGAGCTGCTCATTCTTTCCGTTTAGTTTAGGTTCGCGCGAAAGAATGTATGCGGCTTCAAGCGCTTTGCGAGCAGCAATTTTCGACTCGTGACCTAGGATGATGCACTTGATACTGAAGTTATTGCCGTGATGATCTACTTTCCTGTGTTTCCCTAGCGGACTTGACATGCTTTCCCGTCTTTTACTAGACAAGTGTTCATTAATTCGCACGCTGAGTTGACGACCAGTTTCCCCTATGTAGGTAGCGTGGCATTCTAGACATTCAATTTCATAAATAATGCCAAACTTGGTACAGTCTCCCATCCTTCCGTAAGGACAAATGACGCAATCCCTCGTAATACAGGCTGTATCGTACAAACGATTACGCACTAGCTGTTGCTTGATGTTGCTTCGGGGGATACTTACGAGAACAACATCTTGCTCCAACTGAGCTTGTATTATGCAATTCTGGAAAGCGTGCTTTACCTTATCGGAGATAAACGGTAGACATAATGGGATTCTGGTACGAGCTTGGCTATCATCATTATTTGCGGTGTTTTTGGAATGTCTAGATCTTGATGAGAAGTAGCCATTAGAAGCTGTTATCTCATTTGCCAGTTCGAGGGACTCTTGTCGTTCACTATCCCCACTGCAGACTTCTTTTGCCGTTCTATACATGTTGCGCAGCACTGCTCGTTTTATGGCCATCGGATGGGCTGATTTCGCGTGTAAGATGATACTCTTGGAGCTCTCTTTGCGATACCATTTTACTCGCATCGTACCCTTACTTAATCTTACTTAATTAGCTGGGTATTCAAATACGGAAGCCAACCGTTTCGGGGAGCTTCCCTAGTAAAACTTATGTACTGTGATTATTGATTTAAAATCTTGAAACACTCGTCCATTTTGGACTGTGTTGATGGTATAATGCAACAATCATCAATATATCGGCAGTACATAAGTGGGCATCGTGATAGCACCGGTCTTTCTATTCTGCTCATGAAGCAGATGGCTAGCGTAGGTGCTAATCTATGGCCCATTGCCAACCCTCTTAGCTGTGAATAGTATATACCAGACCACTTGAAGATATTACAATTAAGACATTCCTTGATTAGAGTCATTATACGCACTTTACTGAGCCTCCATACATCGAAATGGTATTACCATGTGCATCAAACAGCTCAGAAAGCGCTTGTAAAGCTCACCGTTAGACGCGTTCGTGTAGAGTGACGTTACATCGAATGGCTCTACTACACAGCTCTGGTTGAATTGAGCATGGTGCAGTCGATCAAGAAAATATCTGGTAATCGTCAAATGGGCCGGTATTTTGTCGAGAAATTGAGTGACAATCTTACTTAAGAACCATGATATCCTATCGGTTGGTCCATTTATACAGCTAATGATCGGTCGAATCTTGTAGACCGAGGCCGACACAGAGCTCATGTCACGCTCAGAGAGCTTATGCGTCTTCACTAGACTGTAAAATACGGGACAGCATGGATTTTCAAGTTTAAGTCTGCTGAGAAACTTATCGTTAAGACCAGCTTCTTTACCAAGCATCATCCATACGTGATTCAAGCGCTTGCACTGAGAAAGAAATTCTATCTCACTCGTGCGGCGATAAATAGTGTCGTCTGAGGGATGACGCTCGGTAATCTCACGGTCCAGTCGTTGAGACATGACAACGAACTCTCCACCTTTATCGCTAGTAGAGAGGCGGATGATACCTCTTCCAATCAATCCTCGCAATTCTTTGAATCCAAGCCACTGCGCATGGATCAAATTGGTTTGTTTGATGTTCTTGTTTTTGTTCAAGAAACTCAGCGTGCGAATTAATGAACACTTGTCTAGTAAAAGACGGGAAAGCATGTCAAGTCCGCTAGGGAAACACAGAAAGGTAGATCATCAGGGCAATGACTTCAGTATCAAGTGCATCATCCTAGGTCACGAGTCGAAAATTGCTGCTCGCAAAGCGCTTAAAGCCGCATGCATTTTTTCGCGCGAACCTAAACTAAACGGAAAGAATGAGCAGCTCTCCATCACAAGTGACTTGATGCCATTTCTGTCATATTGTCACTTGTAGATAACATATCCACAACTACTTAAGCTGTCCATATCGGTCAGTTCTAGTCTATTACTACCAGTGGATCTCGAACATCTGTTGTTGCCTGATTGGTGAAGAACTTGGTACGCTACTTACAAAGTATTGTTAGCTGAGAAGAGAGATTTGACAGTACAGAGTGAAAAACAAAAACGAGGCTTTCTTTCAGGTCTCTGAGGAAGGCATTTTTGCCGAAACGTTAGACCGAAAAAAAGAACTTAACAAACCTGCGTGGCTTACAACATATCTTATGTGCGGGAGTTCCGTAACATGTGAATCAGTATGAACCCAGCCTTAGATGAACTTTCCTCTATGAATTTCGTGACAGACAGATTTTCACACAGACAGACACACACACAAAAAACAGACGACCTTAGCGCGTTATTATAGTAGGATCACTTCGCCGCAGTCGTATGAACAGGGACGGTGAATCTCATTTTTGTTCGATAGATAGCAGCATGCTGTGGCTCCATGTGAGTCCTTTACAGGGCCACTTCAAGAATGATATCCACGAAAGTCCATAATGGAGGAAAATGGACTTCCAAACCCCATTTTATTCGTTCGCGGTAGAAACTGGTCGGAATCTGTTTTCACTAGCGTTATTCAAAATTTTTTATCTCATCACAATCACGAGGCAAAGCTGTGCGATGAAAATGATTTAACCCTACCTGAGCTTTCGCTTGCGAAACAATTGTGCGAAAAGTCCATTTAAAATGGGGCAAAATGTGATTTACCTCCATTTTAATTTGACTTAAAAGCCCATTTTACTCCCAGCAGCAAGGTGAGCTGAGACTAAGCCCATTTTTGACCATTTTACAAGTTTTAAATTGCGATTTGCTGAAAATGTGTTCCTTAGCCATGTTCATTGTGTTCATTCTAAAGTAGCAAGTGAGTGGAAAAAGTGCCATGTTTTGTAGCCATGTTTTTTATGAAGTCTGAAATAAGTGTTTCTTTTTAAACTCATACAAGCGCTATAAAAATCATGGAAGGAGGTTAAATTCACCAAAATACTTACTAACAATCTCAAATCTTTCAGAGTTGATGCGAAATTTTCTACGCAAATCAAATAAAGTTTGTCAACTCTTCAAATCATCAACCAAAACTGAATTCATGATTTGTATTCGAAAATAAAAAAGATTTGCGTTTCAATATAATCACTGAGAAGCTATTTTTTGACTAATCTCGTGAACCAAACCTCAAAAACGGCATTTCAAACGCGATTTTAAGTTTAGTCGCAAGAACTAATGAAGTGCCGCTAAATAGCAAGAAAAATTCTGTGAAAAATTTCTTACTTATCCATACATTCAGCTGCTTAGAGATATGAACAATAGTGAGACAAAGAAGAGCTGATAAAGAACATCTGCGAAGTTGTTTTTCGAGGTAAACAGGTTGAAGCAAGTTGGAGGAAGGTTTGCCGAAGAAGTTTTGTAGGGAATGAATGGATTCGCGAATGCGATATCTTGTCGCACCGCATGGACTAAGTCCATTTTACTCGCACGAAAGGCCCATTTCGCGGGGACTTTCGTGGATACATTCCAGGCCTTGTATACAATTCAAGCGATTTGGCAGTACTTCAGTTGTCCATAACTCGTCGTAGGCGTACTTCAAGTATACAGAAGACAGGGCATTCTATCAATCTATGAACACACTATGACTTTGTAGTCGTCTACTAGGCTTGGGTTTGAATATTTGTGGAACATTGCCAAATCGCGTGACGACTGAAATCGCTAAAGTATGCCCGAAGCCTTGTCACTCCTAAAGGTGCTCTCACAGGTCGTAATGTGCGCAGGAGAGGAAGGTAAAGCGAGACAGTTGGAGGTGGTGAAGCGCAAGTCGGCGAAAGATAAGTTCTGCCGTTTTACTCGAGAATGTGTACCCAAACGGTCTGGCTACACAGTGTGAAAGGGTACGCCAGCTAGTACTCAATAGAAGTGACTGATTGCTTATGAAATTAGGCGACACACATTTCAGAATTGTAGTCATGAAATTTTGTGGAACAATTGTAAATCTATAGGTTAAAACTGTAAATAAAGCGAAGTTCGTCAAGAAAATTGCACAGCGCGTTATGATATAGTTTGAGGAACTATAACGTCCAGCGAAAAATTTCTTTTTTCTTCACGATGTAGATTATATTAAAAAGCGCTGAAGATATGGACAGCACAGCATTCAAAAAATTTTGATTTAACGGAATTAGATACATAAGGCAAAGAGTGTACAATGGGGGCGGTGCAGGAGGAACCAAAGGGCTCGCCTGTATCCGCAGGAGATAATTAAGAGCGCGAGCGCTGTGGAGAATATTTTGGCTGGGATCCAAGGAAACTCGGCAAGGAATTCTTTAGGAAGAAATCTTCATAACTTCGCCTGGAGATGACTTTGGAAAATTTAAAAAACAGATTTGTGATGCAAATTGAAAGGCGCATTCACTGGGCTCAAAAGTAAGTGAAAGTTTGAAATTGTAGTGGTGACAAAAGTCAACTACCATATAGAAACTTTTGTTTTGGATTTTGAAGTTTCAAGTGGTTGAAGTTCGGGTTTTCATTCAAATTCATTCTTTTTTCCTTAAGATAAGGGAATAGTTTGCCTTTCAAATCAATGAACCAAAGCAATCAAATTGTCATAGAAACACATCTGGAGGTTTGTGTCAAGATGCAATATGCAGTTTGTCTCATAACTTCAAACCCATTCTAATTTTAAATTTTGACATTAGAGACTTCATAGGATTTGCCATTGAAACTATGTCGGCAATTCTTTAGGTCGACACAGTAGCAAAACTTCATCACATGCTTAGTTAACATTATTCTCTTCTTATTACTTCATACTTTCAAATTGTATTCAGAAATTTCACTAAAAATTTAGTTGAAATATTTTTCACACAACATTAAGCTTGAAATTCCTCAGCTTAGAACGATAAATTTTGAAGGCACAGTTTTTTGTAGAATGCGAGACAGAGTTGTTTAACTATCTAAGCGTATTATTGAAAAATGCGCATTTCAATATTGATTCCAAATCTGTCCTTCGTATCCTTGAAACTTGATTTCAAGGAGAGTTATAAGGGTTTGTTTCAATGGATGTCCTCGCTAAGTTTCCTTGGATCCTTGCCAAAATCTTCTCCATAGCGCTTGCTATCCTAATTATCTCCTACGGCTACAGGCGGCAGGCCTTTGGTTCCTCCTGCACCGCATCCGTGCAGAATTGGTTTCCCGATATTCTTTTCTTAAAACTCTTCTCGAAGATCCCAGATGCAGGGTTTTTTCAAGAAGGGGCTTTTGGTTTGTGCAAGCGAAAAGGGAGTGATTTGGAATCTGATTAGCAATTATTGAAGATAGTGAGCCAAGTAAATAGATCTCCATCACAATCTGTCAAATTGTATTGAGTGTCTGACACTGGATCCACTGGATTAATCACTCGCAATTTACGGTGCAACCTGTCTTCTGGCAATCAGATCCTTCGTAAAAACGAAGTCGCAAACGAAGCTTAGAGAATCATCGTGGGTAAGCGGTCATGCAGTTTAAAGACAAGCGGGAGCCGAAAAAATGTTCGCTATTCTTGCTGTCCGCTTGCAGATATTTGGAAGAATGTTAGGCATTTTCTAGGCGAACTTGTAGGGATTATTATGAGATTAGTTGCGGACAGCGGCCTCACTGCCGTGGATTTTCCGCGAGAATACGCAAAAATGTTGGGGGCCGCACGGTCCTTTGTAAAGGAACGCATAGCCCGTAGCTACCTTCCGCTGAGAGAAGGTACCCCAAACTCGGTAACCAAAACATTCGATGACATCTCTGTTACGTAAAGTTTTACCTTGGCTCGGAGTACGTCCGAAATTACGTGAAAAAAAGTCCGAGCACCTGCTGAAAGTTGCCAGCGCTCGCTGGAAAAATTGTTTGACGAGCGCTCGCAGGAAATTCTGTATTGCTGCCCGCTGGCAGGACACGGAAGTGCCGCTTGCTGAAAGTTTGGTTCGGCCATGCCCCAAAGTTTTGCTGACCGGTTGCAGAGAAGCGCGAGTTCGGCGAACCGCCTGCCCCTCGGCGATTATGTGAGGTGTATCAAAATCATCTCCCTCATAGTCTGAGCAGAGCACGGCCGTCATTCTCGAACTGGGAGGAATTAGGTTTGAAGCCATCAATTACCAAGTCGAGAAAATATAGTCAGAGAGCTGAGATGTTTGCTGAGCAGAGCTGCTTTCAAAGATTGTTTTGAAAACTATAAAGGCATGTTGCATTCACTTTTTATCTTTGAGGAAAGAACGAACTCGTAGTAATGCTGAACGTGAATACACTTTTCTGTTGTCCCGCTGCAAAACTATTTTGCGCAAAGCGCTTATTACCTTCGGTTTTAGCCTCGAGCTAACTTCTGCAAAGTTCCACCACATTCATTGCGTGAACATCTTTTTGTCTGCTGATTACACTTCTAGAGGTTGTTTTGCATAGTGGCACTTGTTCCAAGTAGTATGGAGTATGTGTAGAGTACGGTAGTCTATGTATAGAGGGCTCGCAGTAATCAGGGCCCGACACGAGGTGACAAATGACAGGCCGACAATTGTTTTGGGGTGAAAAAGCAAAGGAGATATTGTTTTGCGGGATCCGAGGCAAAGCCCTGGAAAAATTGGTAGTCCATGCTCTCTGCTTATCTTGACATGTTAGGGTTGCGCCAGACTGCGCGGCGTACGCGACGTACGCAGCGTACGCCGCGTATGCTCCTATGATGAAATATACCGAGCGTACGCTGCGTACGCCGCGTACTCCGCTTCCCCGCGAAGTCTGGCTCAACCCTTATATGCCTCAGCAGGCGAACACTGGAGTTCGCGCGCGTCAAACCGCGCCGTCACTAATTGTTGCAAGCGCGACATCGCTTAAATGATGCTATTTGCATTTAGATCTCTAATGAATGCTCAACGATATGATACTAAATTTTTTAAGCGAGCCAGAGGAGGCTAGTGGAAACAAAGCATATAATATTATGAGTAAGTTATGTGAATGAAGAGCGTGAACACCTTCTTTCCAAATTAAATGGGCAATTGCCTACCTAATGCCCACCTGATGTAGGCGAAGCTTCCGCTACACATAAGTTTTTCAAAATTTTCACATAAACGTGTTCTACACCTAAGGCCCGTATGCACGTACATCCCCGCGGGGAGGGGGGGGGGATCTGAGAGGAAAAGCGTCATATCTCGCTAGTCTACATATCTTTCTCCTTCTTTCTCTATCTTGCTTATGAAGTTTCTCATACGCTGATGCCTGCGCATAACGGATGCTAGGTTACTGCCATACAAGATTAGATATTCACTATATCTTCTGATCCCCTGGGGATCCCCAGGGGATCAAACGAAATAGTGAATATCTAATCTTGAATGGCAGTAACCTGGCATCCATTATGCGCAAGTATATGTGTATGAGAACCTTCAGAAGCAAGACAGAGAAAGAAGAAGAAAGATACAAGGACTAGCGAGATATGTACATGCATACGGGCCTAAGTTTAGTATAAAGTAGCTTTTTGGTTTCAAAACTCCTAATCTCCTCCTTGTTAGGATCTGGAGCCAGGGCCCGGCACGCGTTGGTTTGGAGGCTTTCAGGAAACGAAGTTCCCCATGACTTCGCGAAAATTTACGAAATCCCTCTCGACGTGAAAATCAGTAGGGAAACCTTTATTCAACCAAAATAGCAACAAAAAAGCGAAAAAAGCGCATTTTGAGATATGTAATAACAAAAAAGCAAAAAGAAAACATTTCGAGTCGATTAGAGGCTCTGCCATTGGATATAGTACCATTTTGATGCTGGGTATGTCGAGAATTTCTTCCTAGGCCAACCAAATCTGTAGCCTCAACAATCCTGCGATGCATTTTTTGCCACATATTTCAAAGGACACCGCAAGTGATTGGAGCGCGATATCTATCAACGCGTAGAATTATACTACTTTTGACTCAAAAAAGGGAAGAGGCAACGGTTTGATCAGCTCTCTTCACTACATGATAGATTTTTGACCGTTCTAGTCGTCCAAATCAAAAAGGTCCAAAACTTATGTGAACTCTCCGATATTTATGCTCCAAATCAACCCAGTTGGTTTGGTAGTTGATCTAGAAACCAACAAATTCGAGAACGGATGTTAGGACACACAAGTTTTGGGAACTTTTTACATAACATAGTTTGGAGTAATATTGTATACTCATAGCCCAAACTCGGAGCCATGTGATTGTTTGTGCACTGTAAACAGGCCATTTGTTTGTTTGAGTCTTGCATTTGAAATTCGCGCGCTTGCGAAAGAACACGTTCAACTCGTGAAACCTGACATACTCGTCGTGTTTTTTTGGCGATTCCTCTAGAACCTCATAAAAACGATGTCTTCGTTGCTTCTAACTCCAACAACGAAGTCCAGTTTGACCCCAAACCACGGTGCCGGGCCCTGTCCGGAACATCTACGACGCCGGTCCCTTTGAAGGAGAAAACGCGCTTCAACCGAACAACCTACGCAGCCGGCGGGATCAAGTGAGAAATCGTAAAATCGATATTGTCAAAGACGATTTACCGATGCTTACTTGCCTCGTGCTAAGCCCTGGCAGTAATCCGAGAATCGTCACACTTCGGATTTTGAATTCGAAAAAAAACTAAGCGTGATTGCTAGCACCAAAAAGATAGCAGCGCCGGTCAGAACATGCTAATGCTGATGGAGAGGCACAAGATCAAGTTGAGTTAAGTCGCTACAGACAAAATTGACGTACACTCTTGTATTCTTATAAGGAAAGGATACCAACATTAGTCCGCGATTGAAGATGGGATGTATGTCATTAAACGTGTCTTTGAACGCTGATTCCAAATCTGCTTTTCTTTTTTGCGGAATATGTTTCCTAAAGAAATTTTGAGCGTTAGAATGTCTGGAATCGTCAAGCATTGAGTGGCTTAAAATCAACTAAAAGCTGTAAAACAATACCTAAGCGATTTCTATTGGCTTTGTTTCTTTCTTGCAAACAATATACTCGATACAAAACTGATTTTCCACTTTCCGGTGTTTTTGTATAGTTTTTCGCTAATTTTATCCACCTAAACTTTGGCAAATTTGGACATTCAAACGCTCGTAACTTCTTTGGGAAACTTGTTCCGCATCTACTTATGTACATCTCATCTTCACTCGCCGACTAATGTTGGTATCCTTCCCTTGTTAGCAAGTTGAATATTATTTTTTGCTTCTAACAAGGGGTCCGTTCAATCGAAGTAGCCTTTTCATATGAAAGATACGACTATAAAGAACGTCGAGCGCTGGTTTCAAATCTGTCTTCGTTATCTGCCAAGTCATCTGGAGGTTGTGAGCGTTTTTGAGTTGAAAAGTTGAAGTAATTAGGACTAAATCATCACAATTGCTAAAGCGATCTAATGCTGATTATCAGATTACTCCATTTAAACAATATCTTTTGTTTAAAAGATTTATACTCAACGCTGCTCTTTTTAAGCGCTGAAAAGACGATAAAATTCATTTACCTAGATTATGCGTCCACTTTTCGCATCAAGAAAATGTTCATTACTCTGCATGCAGAGGCACTCGGCAGATAATGAGAATTGAAATCACGTTCCATGCTCTAAAAAGTATAGGACTCATTTCAAAAGGCCACCTTGACCAATCGGACCCCCTCCCCTTTTAGAAATATCCAAAAAGACTGAGCAAATAACATGTAGGCACTTACCGTGTCTCAAAGCTGCGCTATCACCAAAAGTTTGGAGCTTTCAAGAGCAAGAGGAATAAAGCAAAGAATTCTTATCTCAAGAAACTGAACATCCTGCCGTATGACTGCAGCAGTTTCCAAAGCATTACGGAACGTTTAAACAATTTCTTACAATTTTCTGAAGATTCTTTCATCATGGGCGAGTATATAGACAGAAATTTGTGAGTTTTTTTTTTTCAAGAAAGGCAGAATTGGTTTTCTAATCGTAAGTCATGTGTAAACAGGAAAAATCTTTTACCTGGCTCTTACTCCCATTAAACTTCGTGCAGCATTTATTTGTGATTTACCGCAGTTGCGTGCATCTGAATATCGCATATACGGAAAAGCAATCAAAGCTATAGCATAGCAAGGCTCACCATATGCATCATACTTGTGTCCTCTCGTAATGTGGAGGATGATCAAAAAGCAAGCGAAGATTCTCATAGTGTTACTTTCTGACCCAAATGATTTTATTGGTTCTATAAAATGATGCAGTGAATATACAATTTCATAATAACTTTCGCTCAAAGACATTTGCCATTTGAGCAATCTGTATTTTCTAGTTTACTAAGAATGGGGTCAGGAAAACTCAATGCTCAGATCATCCAAAGCATATTTCATTATCCATGCTTCTTTTGCATAAAGCCAATCGTTCTCTATACGTAAATTGCACATAAAATTTTATCCCGGTTTTGCACTTGCTCCAGCGATTAGTTAAACCAAATCTTTATGCGTTTGCACGAAAAGAGTTAATCTATCGCTCAAAAATGTATCTTCTCAAACGCTGAAGCAGAGTGGTAGCATCAAGTAGTAGACATTTTCTCACTTATTCAATTTATATAAAAAAGATAAAGGGTGTTCCATTATGAGCATAATCCTCTAATTCACAAAAATATCACACAGGGTGTCCAAAAAAATGAACCCACTTTTTGATGGTAATAATTTTCTTGCAACGAAATTTTCGAGGAGCTTTGACTACCGTTTTGTAGAGCTGGCTTCAAATTAGATTTACAGTATGGAGCGGTTTATGATTTCCCTTCATTACTGTAGGAGCAAGGTAGTGGTGGCATATGGCGCCACTGAAAAAACGCCGTTTCGACGAAAATTTCCCAAAAGTTCAAAAAATTGATTACCAGGATTTCATGCATGCTGATTTCAGTACACAAATTTTCGCGCTTTCATAGAGCTTTGATGGCCTAATCAGATTTTTGACGAATAGCAAAAACTGTTTGTTGCGGTACATCTGATTGAGTCTCACGTTTGGAATTACCGACTTTGATAAACATAGTGTAGGAGCTTCAAGCTTTTTTGGTTCTATTTCAAGGGTAAATATGACCCTTATTTACTTAAAGGCAGTACATCGGCAGAATGAGACCCGTGACAAAACAAGGTCACAAGGTAGAAGCCCCCATATGGAACCTATGGGCCAAAGTCCGATCTTTCTCTGCCACTTCTAACCCCCGAAATTTCAAAGCGAAAGCAGCGCTCATCTCCTGTCCTCTCCGAACCCGCCCACCCCATGGATGAGTGACTTCCGCGGTCAGAGCGCCAGCCGCAATGCTATAATGAGGTCCCGCAACGAATCTGCGTCTTCGCCATGACGGGCTTCGCGTTCACTCGTCCATGGGGTGGGCGGGTTCGGAGAGGATAGGAGATGAGCGCTGCTTTCGCTTTGAAATTTCGGGGGTCAGAAGTGGCAGAGAAAGATCGGACTTTGGCCGATAGGTTCCATATGGGGGCTCCTACCCTGTGACCTTGTTTTGTCACAGGTCTCATTCTGCCGATGTACTGCCTTTAAACCCCCCCCCCCCCCCCTCAAAGTTTTTACCGTAATTTTACAGTAATGAAGAGAGATTTATGATTCGCGCCCACTATACATCTAAATTAAAGCCACTCTACAAATCGGTACCTAAAGCTTCTCCAAATTTTATCATAAAAGAGTTATTTACAATCAAGCACTTGCACACGCATCTTTTTGGGACACCCTCTTTCATCCAATATAGGAACTAGTAAAATTGTCGCTTAGTTGCACTTTCAATTTTTTTAGTCTTAGTAGTGTTTTTCCTGTCCAAATTTTTGGGCATTTGATACGAGAACCGCTTTCCAGATTACTGAAGTGCTAGGCAATAGTGCAAGAGAGACATTTGCTGTATTAGGCTTGAGTGCCCAAATGTTATTCATGCATACCAGTGGCGGTCATAGGATTTCGGGCGCATCAAAATGTTTTCTATTGAAGGTGCGTGGCGTTAGCTAGGCACTCCGAAAATTTCTAGGGATGGTTCCCGAAATCTGTGCAGGTCCATATTCTCGAAACAGCCGTACCCCCAAAAATGTTCTACAAAGCTGATTTGAGCTTGGAAAATTTTAGAAGTTAGTTTGGTTATCTACATATATAAGCAGGAGTCACCTGCACGTTTTTATGGCCATGGTAAGCGTTAGGTTGTTGCGAAAATATTAGGCTGTCCCGAAAGTTCTGTCGTTTTTGAAAATCGTAACGTTGCTTTCTCTCAACGATTAACTTCATTATATTTTTATTCGAAAGAGTAAGTCTATCTCTTTCGAATGCGGTTTTGCTGAGCTTCTGCTACGCACGGACTGCAGAGAAAAATCGAAAAGGAAGACAATACAAACTTTGCTCACTTTAAGTTAGGTTGCCAAAAATCGGGAACGCTGCAGAAAAATCTGAAATCGTCAACATATAAGCTTTTTGACCTGCTCTTTGCAACAGTGAAAAGTTTGGGTGTTTGGACGTCTCTCTAAAAGTTACGAAATTCGATTTCACTACAGGAAATGTTAAAATTAATGAATTTGTCACTTTTCTCGAAAATCATAACTTTTTACAGACACATCCAAACAACACAAGCTTCTCGCAGTTGTAAAGAATAGGTCAAAAAACCTATGTACTTGCGTTTTCAGAATTTTCCGAAGCGGTGCAGGTTTTTGGCGACCTAACTTAAGATAATAAAAGTTTATATGGTCTTCTTTTTCCATTTTTAACTCTGCAGCCAGTGTGTAATAGAAGCTAGGAAGGAAAGTGTTTGAAGGCAAAAGACTTACTCTTTCAAATATAATTACAAGGATGCAAATCCGTTGAGATAACGCAAACTTATAAATTTTCGAAAATGAAACACAGAACTTTCGGGGCAACCTTATAATATCCAATTTCAAAGCTATTTTTCGAATAACTTTCTTTCTTCAAATTTTTTCGATAAAGGTCGTGTATATCATTGAAAAGCTTTCTCGACGTACTTTCCAACAAATGTGCAATTAGAGCTTTCTCATCTTCATCTGTTATATGCAGTATTCTATTCAAGCATTTTGTTCACCTGCACTTAAAATCGAAATTTCATTTCTTTCACTTTCTTTGCCATAACAGGCGTAGATAAACGAATTCTTTTGAAGGCATAGCTACTTTATGGGATGTATAGTAGTTGATGCATAATTCCTGCACCAAAATAGGTACAGACCGCAATAATCCGGAATATTCCTATATCTCAAATAGGATTCGATAAATCATTAGACAGAGCAAACCTAGCTCTACAAGATAGTGCACAAAGTTTTGCAGCAGCTTTGTCCAAGTGAAGATTGAAGCCAAAAACGAAAAAGATCCAAGCGCCCCATGCCCGTTCAGACAAATCCTTCAAAATTTCTAACTTGCTCATGCATTGTCATTTCGTAGAAGCATTACTCCATGCAGTTGCTGTATTTTTCTCCCAGCTAAAAATTGAGAAAACTAAGTTTTCATGTTTTTTCTAAAATGATGCTGAGATGTTTTAGCACTAACAGTTGTGTACTACAGGACCTTAGAAATATAAGTGTGAATTTTCAGCTCTTTACAGCAGCTGGTTTATGAAAAATATCGAATTTCAAGCAACTAGGCAAAAAAAATTTGGATAAGGAGAGCTAGATTCGTCATTTCTCGTAAACTAGTTCTTCTTGGAGGCTGAAAATGTAAACTTGCATTGCTAATGGCATGTACTATACAACTGTTAGCTAAACATCTCAGCACTAATTTGGTAAAAACATGAAAAACTTTGTTTTTTCATCGTCTAGCTGAGAAAGAATACAGCAACTGCATAGATAAATGTCTTACGTGGAACATCTACGCGTGAGCAAGCAAGAACTTTTGTAGGAGCTTTTCAAACAGAGTTACAACTTTGTTTTGATGGGTCTTAAAGTTTTCGGAGGCACGGTTTTTTTTTCAGATTTCGGCTTAAAACTTCTCATAGATCAAAGCTGGTGTAGATGTTTGAGCACGAGCTTGTAGAGCTAGGTTTGCTTTACCTAATGATTCATCAAATTCTATGTGAGATATAGGATTATTTTGGATTATTGCGGTCTGTACCTATTTCGGTGCAGGAATTATGCATCAAGCTAATATATTGTTTAGTTATTGCATGATTGGGTTATCTCGAAAATGTTTGGATGAGAAATCGGCGCCTTTAAATAACTGCTGATGGCACTTAAAAATTAAAATTTCTCAAGACTAAGGTAAACGTCAAACTTTCGCTCATTTTTATAAACTTGAAATCAGAGCATTTTGCCTTATCTAACCATCACATGAAATCTCCAAATTATCGTAATTTGGGACTTCCAGATCTACCGCAATTAGGCTCAATGTCTTAACAAAAGAAATTTTCATTTTCTCTTTCCGCAAAACGTCTTCGTTGTCTTTTCCTGACTTGTACTACTGGGTCGCGGTTATTAAGAGCTGATTACTACAGTGTTAGCCATAACTATAAAGCCAACCCAAGGAATTACTGTAACTTGCCCTCTCTTAGACAAAACTGTCTGAAAAACAGCCATTTTGTGTGTAAGCCAACGTCACGCCATTGACCAGAGCGGCTCTCAGTTTCACTGATGTTGGCCTGAGAAACATTGAAAAATTTGAAAATCCTGTTTTGAAGGCTGGTCACAGGTGTAGAGCCACCTCCCATTACCAAGCAATACTGCATTGAACCTAAAATTTTTCGCGTGTATATAGCATTAAAATTTGAAACATTTGTTACAGCTAGAAGGTGTCGCTTTCTGAAAAGAAAATTTATACTGCATTTTTTGCTTCAAAATGATTAAAAACTCATATTATTTTAGAAAACTCCTTTTCAACCAAATTTCCGAGCACTTGTTTAACACAAATGAAGGTCCCAGAATCCGCTGAGCTTTTGCACTAATTATGGTGAAAAACGCTTGAGTCAACATTGCATAGTAGCTGACACTGACAAATGAGCCTCAATTCCAACTTCGAGGAGATGACTTTTCGAACCCAAAGCTTGAGTTTTAATACCCGAAAAGCTCTGTCATGTGCTCACTACATAGTAGGTACAACGATGGGCTTATGCGCACACTTTGAACACATCGCAATCCTAAAAATTCGGGCTCCGCCTTGGACGCTTTTTCTTTGGAAATTGGGTGGTGCACTCTTCGTAATCATCACCACTCTGGCCACAAGATCCGGCGAAAATTCGCCCAAAACTTTAAAATTCTAGTATTTCTGACAATTCCGTAAGGTTTGACTTGATGGAGTGTTAAAAGGAGTGAAATCTGGAGTTATGTTAGATCTACTGCGTACAATTGAACTGTAAATAAAGCGTTTTAACTCCAGTGTTGCAAAAACTTTTTTCAGAGATTCTAACAACCTCTGCATGAGCACGTCATGATGCAGAAAGAGTGTTTTCTAACCAGAAGTTTTCGCACTTCAGAAATCGAGTTTTGCTTTCCAGAAGCATGTTTGCGCCTAAGCAAGGTTGAAGCTCATTAATCGCTATGCAATACTGATTTAAGCACCCTTCACCGCACACATTGCAAGAGCTCAGCGAATCTTAGGATCTTCATCCAAGTCAAATATGTAAGTGTTTGGAACTTCGGTTAAAAAAACGGTATTTCCAGACAAAGTGACTTTTTATGTATTTTGAAGCAAAAAATGCAGTATGAATTCTCTTTTTGGAAGAAGACAGCTTTCAGCTGTAACAAATGTGACAAATTTTAATGATTTAAATGTACAAGAAATTTTAGTTTAAAAAATGCAGTATTGCTCGAAAATGGCAGATGGCCTTGTAGCTGTGACCAGCCTTCGAAACAGGATTTTTCAAATTTTTCAATTTTTTCTCGGCCGAAATCAATGAAATTGGAAGCCGTTCTGGTTACTGATACAACTTTAGTTTATACACAAACTAGCTGGCTTACCCGGCTCCGCCGTATGTTCCGAATACAAAATTCCATTTCTTAACCGATCCGGACCAAACTTGGCACACATACACTTCGGGCCCGGGTGCCACAGTCCACTTTTCGTTATCGATCGATGTCGATTTTATCGATTTTTTGCAAAATTTGAGCTAGAGGGCTGGAATTTGGCAGGGGGTGTAATCGAGCATGCTGATCACCCCCACGGGGGTGATCAGCATGCTCGATTACCCCCCCCCCTCCCTGTGCCAACTCCCAGCCCTGTAGCTCAAATTTTGCAAAAAATCGATAAAATCGACATCGATCGATAACGAAAAGTGGACTGTGGCACCCGGGCCCGAAGTGTATGTGTGCCAAGTTTGGTCCCGATCGGTTCAGAAATGGAATTTTCTATTCGGAACATACGTACAGACAGACAGACATACAGACAGACAGACAAACAGACATTTAGCTTTATATATAAGAAGATTGCCTTTTTAGACAATTTCGTTTAAGGTGGGGCAAATTACCGTGATCTTTAGAGTGGCTTTATAGCTATGGCCAGCACTGTATATCAGCGGCGTACCGAGAGAGGGGGGCTTACTTAAATGTATTATAAAAATGTGCAGAGGACTTATTTTTACTTGTAATTAATCAAAATAATTTTTAAAAATTTTTAAAAATTCAAATTAGCCTTGTAAAAAAATTTTTTTCGGGGTCTGGCTGCCGTCACGCTTCCTTTTTCTGAAATTTTGGGGTTAGGGGCCCGAAAAATTTTTGGAAAACATCCCAAAAAATTTTCGGAGTGCGTTTTTTGTCGCCCCTCCCCCTCCCCCGAGCCGAAATCTTGGGTACGCCACTGCTGTATATATAGGATTCAAATTAGAAGGAAGTTCTAATCCCGGGACCTGAAATAAAAGTTTTCGGACTTTTAACGCATGGACTTCTCGTTTGCGATGTCAGTATGAGCAGGAACGCTCTAAGTTACGAAAGTTTTACTGCTTACGATCACTTTATCATATCCAGAAATATGAAGACTGGACAAAGTTACAACCTTCATAGTAAAACTTTGCAAAACGGACAAGTTTGCACCAACCTAATACCTTCCCAGATTCTCGTAAGGCCCCGGGCAGACTTCACGCGATTTGATCGTCGCGACTGAATCGCGACGAGACAACTGTTACAACATCATTCCATGTCGATCAACTTGCATTCGGTTGTGATACTTTTCCAGCCCGAAATTTTTGAATGTGAAATGAAAATGAATGGAAATCCAGGCGATTTGGTCGCGACGATTAAGTCGCGTGAAGTCTGACTGGGGCCTAAGGGCGCCTTCCGCCACCTCTAGGTCCGCCTCTGCTGCATATTATTGAATTTCTATGCAGCACGATGCATCATCAAAATATCCTTTTAAAGATGTCAGGAATATCAGATTAATGCAAAAGTTTTGCCTCACCAATTTCAAACTCATAGCTTGTTGCTTTCTTTACGGATTTGCATACAAGCAACTTTGCTGGATAGAAAAAATCATTTTCTTTGTGATAGAAGCCTGCCGCTCTAATATAAGAACGAGCTTTTGAGATAGCAGGAGAATATACTAAAACTTCGGTCAATTTGAGTTGCCAGGATGTTACATAAGTTCGTCCATTTTCGCTTTTCATTCCGGCTCTCATATTTCTCGATTGAAATTGGGATACCATTGTTAGAGCAAAGTAAGCTCTACAAATGGCCCTCATATGGCACAAAGTTAACTTTACGTTAAGTTAAAAATCAAAATCCAAAGCTTTTAAAAAGAAGCTTTGTAAAAAGATCGGAACTCTGCAAAAATTTCTGGAGGGCTCTAGCCTGTTGAAGCACT
Organism: Cylicocyclus nassatus; assembly: GCA_958299035.1. Lineage (NCBI taxonomy): Eukaryota > Metazoa > Nematoda > Chromadorea > Rhabditida > Strongylidae > Cylicocyclus > Cylicocyclus nassatus. The sequence continues at coordinate 62,708,978 of CATQJL010000223.1, forward strand.
TACATTTTCATCTAATTCATATGCGCACTTATTGTATCTTTCTATTGCTAGAATTTGGCAAAACGAAACTTGGCATGTACAATAATTTCTAAAGGAATGCTGAGCTGTTCCACATAGGTAGTTCTATAGCAAAAACCTTTAGAAGTATAAGCACAGTTGCTCAATTCTTAGCACTGGAAAATTACAGCAACTGGCTCAAAAATATTAAAGAGTGTATACGCTTGGACAGTTAGAGTTTTCAAGAATTTTTTAAGCAAAATTTGCAGAAAGTTTTCAAGCGAATTTTTTTTTGAGTTTAAAGGATTCTAAAAGTTTTCAGATTATTTTTATCTTAATGCGAACTAGTTTTGTGAAAGTATTCGAAGCCACATTGTAAAGCTTGCTTTGCTCTATCGAAAGGCAACTAAGTGAAAACGAACGGAACTAATAGGACAACCCAATATTTCGTGAAACATTTGAAACTTGCTAAAAAATTTGAACCGAGCTGTAATATAAATTTTACGGTCCATCCTATTCAACCGTGTCAAAGTTTGTTCTAGTTGAGTTATGAATATTCGCGCATATCCGTCCATGACAGATATTCGTATGTACATTTACTGCGACAAATTTTTCAAAACTAAAAATTGGGAAATAATTGGCAAAAAAGCAAAAACATTGGTTTTTCTGGGTTTTTTAACGCTAAATTTGATGTTATTCCGAAAACTAGTGTCTGTAGAAGGTTGAATATGGTTGTATTTTTGAAGGTCTAGAGCATTCAATCATTTATAAAAGACTGCCTCAACATCTCATTTGTCGAAGCATGCCAACTTTTTTTTCTCAACTTCCGATCGTAGGAAAAATACAGCAACTGCGCATAGGATGTCTGATGAGTACATAGGCGTGACCAAGTTGAAGGTTCGCAGAAGCGTTTTGGACGGATTTTGATTTTTGTCTACTTGAATTTCTCACAATGTGATTTCGAAATTATCAAACTCTTGGCGTCTGTTCAACTGCAATCTTATAGAGCTTGCTCTCCTCTATCGAATAATACATTTTTACATCTTAACTCTACTCTGCAGAAATCGCATATAGATGGTTAACTGGGAAGATTACAAAGAATGCTTTTTTCTAGCCACTTTGTTTAGTCAGTAATAGAAATTCACCCGAAGATGAATTTGAATGAGTTTTGTAGAGGGGGATGGCCAGTGGCACATAAGCGGTATGATGTTTTAGAGCATTTAGTCAATCAAAACATTCCAAATTTTGAGAACATTAATGCGCTTGTGCAAAGAAAGATTTAAGAGTCCGTTTACAGATTTCCCTCCTCCCACAGTAACAAGACGATGTGCATAGTGGCGTAATTGAAGCATATTGAAATGAGCAACGTCACAACACTACCCACAGCGCTTGTTTTGCCTTTTTTACAAAATGCAAAATAAGTTTTCCATAAGCAGGGTCAGCGATGTGGCGCACGACCTCCGTGACCCCCTTCCCACCCCGGTGAGTGTCTAAAAAAACCTCCAGCATTATCGTCTAGCTACCATAATTTTACGCGCTTAAAGGCATAATAGTAACACGCTCATAATTAGCATGTTAGCTAATTCAAGTGAACCAGAAGATATTGGGCTAACCATGTGAAATTGTCGTTTTCAAACATGGTCAATTTCTTTTGAAGGTAAGTAATACTTTACACAATACAAAGTACTACTTCTTTGCTCACATTAGGATCCCAGTTCAAAAAACCGCAAAACAATGGAATTACGTGCAAGACACAAGACAATTTTAGCCAAGACTTTCCTATAGCGAGGCTTTCCACAAGGCATTTTTCAGCGTTCTGTCAGTGTTACCTTGACAGGCTAATTCAAAGTGTTGCTTTTACCTAGCCTTTCAAGGTAAATTTCAGCCACAAGGAGTGTAGATGAACGCGGTCACAAAAAGCCTCCGGGATAAATACCTATTTTTGCTTGCTCTCACCTAGTGCCGCCAACTTTCGAAATGTAAGCAGAAATGACAAGATAAACGTTTATTCTGAGTGAGCAGGAAGCACATTTGGCATCGCTTATTTAGCTGGATAAAGCTGGCCTTGTCGCGTTTTTAAAATAAAATTATGCAAGAAATAACAATATTTTCTGTTAATGTAATCAGACACCCACTATTGATGGTAGCGCTTTGCACAAAGATAAGTTATTTTGCATGTTGTTGCCTATGAGAATATAACGAACGTCTCCTTGCCTTGCTATTTGTGAAATGGAATGAATGCTGCTTCACATTGTACATAATAAAAATCCAAAGGCTCTTATTTTCGATTTACAATAGCATATGCTAAGTCTGTGAACAGTCTTCAGGGCGCTCGCAACATCATATACTAAGCTGATTCATAATTGAATCACATTTCTTGCATAAACACAGAATAGTTTTATAAAAACCAAGAAAAATTTAAGAAACATATTTTCAAAAAAAAAAAAACAAATTCTACAGAGTCATACTCAAACACTCTCAAAAAGTATAAACCACTCGAAGTCATGAGAAGAAATTTGAAAAATTTTGCCTACACAAAAGATCGGACCTTTGTCTGAACACTTTCTGCGAAAGTCCGATAAATTATCTAATCACTTACTACCGCCTAGCAAAAATTATCTGCCCATTTTAGCGACGCGTAGGGCACATAGGCACCACAATTTATTTGCCCTAGTCACTTGCTAACGACTTATGAGGAACCTAGGCATCAAAAATTATTTGCCCTTCCCAATTACTAGCGACCCGAAGGGTCACCTAAGAAGCAGAAATTATCTGCCCATTTCAGCGACGCACAGGGTTTCTTAGGGCGCTACAAATTATGTACCCTACCCAGCTTGTTAGCGACACGTAGTTACCGTTGCGACTTACAACTTGGATTTCAAGCCTGTCTTTAAACCCCAGGAGTCGCTAGATTGAAAAAAAATGAAAAAGTGGTAAAAGAACAGCATTTTGAAAAGGAACTTACGATGATGGGAGAGCATTTGAGATACTGACAGCTCAAGGCAGGCGCACGTGCAAGAATCATTTGGCTGGAGGGCGCCAGTAGGCTCGAAGGTAATTAGTTTTCTCTTTTTGCACACAATACAAAGCACTATCCCCCATTAGAAATTCTACTTCAAATAACGTTAAGCTTGGAGAAGCTCAGCCCAAAGTCGTTTATCCCATTTTTTGTTCAAATGGTTACACTATTAGCGATGATTACTTAGCCGCATGAAGACAAATCAAGTTCAAAATGTCCCTTTGAAATTTACGATATTCATGCTATCATACCATTTATAAGTCAACAAAAGTCAATTTGTGACAAAAATGGGTGTGGCACAACCTCAAAAAGCATGTGGCAGTTACACCTTCAATTGTTCCATACCCCCAACTTTTTATCACGGAGCAAAGTACGGTATGCAAATATGTGACAATATGTAATCTAGAAGACTAAATCTCGTAGTTACGATACAAGTGATTTGAACACAATTCTTATTTGTTGGTCTGAGTAAGGGAGCATGGCCACACAACACGAAGAGAGCGAGGTCTCGACTGAACTTCTTCGTACGAGTGCAAAAAAGATAGCTAATCCTTTTTAAAACAAAGTTAACTATCTTTGAAACTGATCATCTTGACTAAGCAACCCAGTATTTGAAACTTCAGGAACGTCGAATACATCCCACTGTTTTTATTCTTTGTGCCTACGGTGGATATGCGTTACTGGGTCAATATTCGCTTTTATTTTGCATAACAGGGTTATTTGACATGCTGACAACAAATATCACATTTTTAGTAAGTAACTTCCATGTTTCGTCCTTTCTTAACCTCGGCATAGTTAGTTGTAATGTGGTGAGTAGTTAGTATGCCAGCACGAGGTTAGTAGATTTATTGTCAGTAGTGGCGGCCTGACGTTTCGACGATTTCGTCTTCTTCAGAGGCCTAAAGTGGTAGGAGATTTAGATCTTATGCTCTACCCCACCACAAACCTCCTCCACCCCTGGCCAGCCTCGATTCCACCCCCGAATGTTACAAAGAAAAATACGCAAGTACGCAAAAGACGAATGACCTCCTCCGCCGCTGCCGCTCAGGTGGATGTTGAATGCGGCCGTCCTCGAGTGCCACTAGTATGGAATACAGTGTATACCATATTGATATTAATCAGTGGCATTCTTCAACACACATAATGCCATAAAAGGCATAAAGTCATTCGTGATTGACGCACACTCATTTCGGTCGTTCATGCATGGATTTCTTGCAAAAATCCAGAATGCCTCGAGAGCTTTTCTACTAGCAGTATCAGACTCGTATGCCAGTATAGTGCACGTAATTTCGAAGTCTTTACCACAATGGAATTCAACCCTATGTTTACCAAGTGGTGTGGTAAGACTTCCCCGTCTCTTGCTGGCAAGATGTTCCTTCATTCTTACCCAAAGCGGTCTCCCAGTCTCTCCGATATAAGTGGCGCTGCACTCGATACATTCAATCTCATATATAAATAGTCTGTTACGAACTAGCCGCTTTCTGATGTTATCACTAGGAAAATCAACTAAAATGACATCGTCTTGCAAGTTCGCACGATCAATGCATCGCCGCACTGCAGCACTAGTTTCGTCAGAAACGAAAGGAAGGCAAAGAGGTACTTTCTGTTGGTGCTGATTGCTATGAGTGGAAATGGATGGTCTTCTGCGTCCTTTTTGGGGCGCGTAACCATTCAATCGAGCAATCTGCAGCGCCCTACTTTGTGATTCCTTCCGTTCTTCTTCTCCTGTGCATACGTTCGTTGCCGTTTTGAGCATGTTACGAAGACAGCTCTTTTAACAGCGATCGGATGTGCAGAACGAGCATTGATTAAGATATTCTTGGAACTCTCTTTACGATACCATTTCACACTCGCAGCGCCGTTGAACAATTTGATTTGTACGTTGAGAAAGGGGAGCCAACCATTTTTCGGTTGCTGCCGCGTAAGCTTTATGTGCTGTGACTGTTGATTGATAAAGATAAAGATACTGATAAAGCTTACGCGGCAGCAACCGAAAAATGGTTGGCTCCCCTTTAGAACTAGACTTAGTGATAATGACCAAAATCCACAGAATGCTCAAAATTCACAGTCAAGACGAACAATTCCACCCATTCCTTTCCCAAGTTTGTTTAACAAAGAACCTCAGCCATCGGCTGAAGCTGATGTCAAGTTTAAGATTCTATCTGCTGGTGTGCTAGATGCTACTCATCAAGCTAAGCACCCACAACCGATCAACTTGACTCATTCGCAACGACTTGGTTATAAGGAAGTACGTGATATAGTCTCTAGTAAAGCTATACGTATCTCGGTAAGCGACAAGGGAGGAGAATTTGTGGTTCTTCCACAAATCTTGGACAGGAAAATCACAGAACTCCACCTTAGCGATACGACCATCTATCGCCGTGTAACTGAGAAAGACTTTCAAGCACAATACAGGCGACTAAACCATGTTTCGGTGGAAGTAGGAAGAGCAGCTGGCCTTTCCGAGAGCTTTCTCAGCAGATTGAAATTGGAAACACCAGAATGCCCAGTCTTTTATAGTTTTGTTAAAACCCATAAACTAACCGCTGCTGATGACGCGCGCATTTTGACGGCAGAACAGTTGAAAATAAGACCGATCATAAGTTGTATGGGAGGACCAACCGACCGAATTTACTGGTTCTTGAATAAGATTGTTAATCAGCTTCTGGACAAAGTTCCGTCTCATTTAACCAATACGAATCATTTCTTGGAACGCCTTCGCAACACTACTTTGCAAACGCAATGTATAGCAGAATCTTTTGATGTCGTGTCTCTATACACGAATGTTTAAAATATGATGCTCTGCAGGCAGTTTCGGAAATGTTGAACAGCTTTGGTAGCAACATCCAAACCTTCGGGTTGAGTACAAGATCGGTTGTGATCCAAGAATGCCTTTCTTGTAACATCTTTCGGTGGTCAGGAACATACTATACTCAACTAAGAGGTCTTGCAATGGGACAGAGACTAGCTCCAGTATTGGCGATCTGCTTTATGAGCAGAATAGAAGAACCAGTGCTGTCACGTATGCCTCTTATGTGTTGTCGCTACATCGATGACTGTTGCGTCATAACATCAACACAATCCGAAATGGATGAGTGTTTTCGACTACTCAATCAACAGTCACAGCACATAAAGCCTACGCGGCAGCAACCGAAAAATGGTTGGCTCCCCTTTCTCAACGTACAAATCAAATTGTTCAACGGCGCTGCGAGTGTGAAATGGTATCGTAAAGAGAGTTCCAAGAATATCTTGATCAATACTCGTTCTGCACATCCGATCGCTGTTAAAGGAGCTGTCATTCGTAACATGCTCAAAACGGCAACGAACGTATGCACAGGAGAAGAAGAACGGAAGGAATCACAATGTAGGGCGCTGCAGATTGCTCGAATGAATGGTTACGCGCCCCAAAAAGGACGCAGAAGACCATACATTTCCACTCATAGCAATCAGCACCAATAGAAAGCACCTCTTTGCCTTCCTTTCGTTTCTAACGAAACTAGTGCTGCAGTGCGGCGATGCATTGATCGTGCGAACTTGCAAGACGATGTCATTTTAGTTGATTTTCCTAGTGATAACATCAGAAAGCGGCTAGTTCGTAACAGACTATACGACAACTACTGCAGAGTCCAGACTGCGTAGTTTGTCCATCCGGTAAAGTTGGTGACTGCGGTAAAACGGGTGTTATATATGAGATTGAATGTATCGAGTGCAGCGCCACTTATATCGGAGAGACTGGGAGACCGCTTTGGGTAAGAATGAAGAAACATCTTGCCAGCAAGAGACGGGGAAGTCTTACCACACCACTTGGTAAACATAGGGTTGAATTCCATTGTGGTAAAGACTTTGAAATTACGTGCACTATACTGGCATACGAGTCTGATACTGCTAGTAGAAAAGCTCTCGAGGCATTCTGGATTTTTGCAAGAAATCCATGCATGAACGACCGAAATGAGTGTGCGTCAATCACGAATGACTTTATGCCTTTTATGGCATTATGTGTGTTGAAGAATGCCACTGATTAATATCAATATGGTATACACTGTATTCCATACTAGTGGCACTCGAGGACGGCCGCATTCAACATCCACCTGAGCGGCAGCGGCGGAGGAGGTCAGTTCGTCTTTTGCGTACTTGCGTATTTTTCTTTGTAACATTCGGGGGTGGAATCGAGGCTGGCCAGGGGTGGAGGAGGTTTGTGGTGGGGTGGAGCATAAGATCTAAATCTCCTACCACTTTAGGCCTCTGAAGAAGACGAAATCGTCGAAACGTTAGGCCGCCACTACTGACAATAAATCTACTAACCTCGTGCTGGCATACTAACTACTCACCACATCACATTTTTTTTGCACCAATGCCAATCTACTTATTTTACTCCCTCTCACCTGTGACCCCTCAGTACAACCCAAGATGTGGCATGCCACACCCCACGCTCAAATATGCTCATTACTGGGGAATTATTTTTAGTTAATAAGATGAAGAGAAACAAGCGATGTTTTAGAGATTGTGGGTACCGCTATTTACGAATATATACCCCCAAGACACCGATAAAGTACCATAAAACATGCAGATTTTTCGTTCCCTTTTTCCGAACATGTTAATTTCTTTTTTGAATTTTTTTGCTAGCTGATGTGAAAGTTTCGACATATGTCGAACTTCATTCTAATTGAGCTATACATTGAGCTATTTTTCATTTATCTGAATAACGCATTTTTGCATTAGATAGAAAGTGATGTTAATCGTTAGAAATTGCATCTAGCAACAAGCGTAGCATCATCAAAACATCAGGAAAGGACCGAATATGGGCAAGCGAAGAATGCTACTAATTAGATCGTTCAAGTCTGGTGTAAGCAAATGATGGGGCTTTCCGTATCGTGGATTTGCAACTTCAGGTTTTCTACTTCTTTTTGCCCGAATCCATGTTTCTATCATCTTCTTGTAATACATAATGTCAGTGGCAACCTAAAATCATGAGAGCAGTGAACATAATGAAAGAAGAAGACTTTTAATTTTTCGATGTACTATTGTCTGACATTGAAGAAATGTTCAAAGCTTTGCTTACCTTCGGATGAAAACGACCTTTAACATTTCGAGCAACCACATCACAATATGGTCCCCAAACGGCTACTCCCATTAAGTAATTTCTCCCACGAATTGTTGCTGTTACTCCTCCGCCACTGTCACCCTGGAACAAGTGAAAAGGAAACTACATTGTTGACTAAAAATGACGCAGGAATGTAAAAGAGCAGACATAAAACGTGCCATGCAACATAGATCTACATACCACCAGATTCACCCAAATCGCAATCAATGTAAAGTTTGGAGCCAAAAGCTGAAATTTTTTAACTGCTTCAAAAATCAGATCTTCTTCTGAAAAGTTCTACGTACTTCCAACTTGATTTTCACATAGTATGCTTATAATGGTAGAATGCATTTGGTGGATTTTTTTCGCTGCTCAAAAAGACACCCCACTGCACACATTGTAGAGAAGAGAATCCATATGAAAAGAAAACGTGCAATTGTACGAGCTGCTTATCTCTTGATGTTCGGCAATTTTTTATGAAGTTAGAATTTGGCAGCTAAAATTAATTATGAGAACTGTGAAAACTAAGAAGATGCAAAAAATTGTTGCGTTGCAAAAGTTTCGCTCATTTTACTGCCTATAGAGCATTTTGGAAATCGTAACAATGGCACCACCGCACGCGATACGCACGCACCTCTCAACACTTGGTTTTCATATCTGATCGAATGTGTTTTCTGCTTACGTATGATAGTTTTTACACACTGGGTGTAAACGAGCTAAGCGTTAAGGTATGTCTTTTTGTATGAGCGTTTTACACTCCTGTGGCCGTATTCATCAACGAAACCCAGTGGGTTATCCTACCCAGTGGGTAGCCTCAACCCACGAAACCGGTATTCACGAAGCTGCTGGGTAAGCGAACTCAGTGGCTTAAGTCTACCGCTGGGTCGGCTAACCCACAAAATGCCGCCATACCGGTATTCACGAACAGCTTCGATGGGTTAGCCTACCCAAAACCGGTATTCAAGAAACTCCTTACCCAGAAATCGTGGGTTCCGATACCCACTTTTCGTGGGTAACTTCCTAGCCAAGCACACATCGAGAATGGCAATGGGTAATAAAGGATTGTGGCCTTTTCTTCAAACGCTGTAGAAGTTTCAGAAAGAAGCAATGGCTACTGGCCGTAGTATGTCATACTAGGAATGCTAATGTTCCTACTTGGATACTACTATTACTTTTTTTATAAAACCGTCAAAAAAAGTTTCATAGCAGAGAACCAATTTACTAATTCAATGAAAAAAATCGAAACATTAGGCTGAAAAAAGTTCTGTCGTTTTGATTTCGAAAAATTCATAGCTGCTCCCTATGTAAATGTAATTCCTCATGAGGAAGTAAAGAGAAAACTTCAGTTATCTCCTAGAACATCTTCGAAGCTCCTGGCGACAAGAAACTCTATGCATAGAAATTCGAATAAGAGAACCACCCTAACTCCTGATTTTTGAAAATCATTTGTTAAAAATCTCAAACGCTGCAAAAGAATTCAACGCGGTTCTTGAGTTCACGTAAGCTGCTCTCTATAAAAGTGCTACTTTATGTTGATTGATCTATGAAAAGTCATAATTTTCAAGGAAAATGCAAAAAATGTAAAAAAAAATATTTTTGTCGATTTTTGCGTTTTCCTCTAAAAACAACTTTGTACAGATCGGCACAAATTCGGGTCTATTAGAAAGTACAACTTACGGTGGCTAAAAAACATGATTTCAGATTTTTCTGCACCGTATTTGTAACAATTCATTTTCGAAAATTTCTTATTCAGATTTTAATCGGCAGAGTCCCTTTCTATCAAGAGCTGCGAAGATGTTTGTAGAAAGTAAATGAATTTTTCTTCCTGATGAAGTTTTTTGTAAGCAATTATGTTCACATAGGGAGCAGTTACGAATTTTTACAAAATAAAAGCGACTGAACTTTCGGTTTAAGCTACCCTAATTTCACGCGTACAAGGCGCACCTTTTTCGATTTTTCAAATAAGCCGCTCAACCGCTTCAGTGTGTTTCGAAAAGCGAACCTTAAACCGTTCAATTCTCTCAGGCAATACAAAGCCCGGTATAGGGTTCTTTGGTCGCGAAGTGTTGTGGCGTGTTTGGGCTGACGGATTTTAGAAAAAATCCCCGCGCCTTGTACGCGTGAAATTAGGGTAATTAACGACACCATTCTCCGAAAAATTCAAGACCTTTTCAAAGTGAAAATTGACATTTTTGCAAACAAAAAACTCTTAGCTATGGAGTTCATCAATGCTAGCTCATCTTAGAGATTTTCTAATACTACTGCAACTACGTAGAAGTATCGTATACGAAATTGTATGTCAATCACTTGTAAATTTAGTGCTCTATTCATGCAAAAAATGTTCTGTTTCTCTCGCACTCGAATAGATTAGGCTACTTTAAGTGTTCAAAATGCTTTTTTTCCCTCCTTCATCCGAAAGCTTGAGCCCCTTTGAAACACTTGCAGAATCACGACTGCAATAAAAATGTGTAATTCTGTAAGGCTTTAGGCGCCTTATCCCATGTATGTTATTAAAAGTTTACCACATCTTCGAAGTCTGAACTCGAAAAACCAATCCCCTTCCACTTTCACAAATCTGAATTTTGCATGGTACCAGATCATGTCAATTTTAGAAAGATGGAAGCCTCAAACAATGATTCAGTCCCGAGGTCGAATCAAACTATTAGCTTGCATGCTAAAAGACTCAAACCTACGCGAGAATTTTGATGAGAATTTCGAGGACCACTGCTGAGTTCGATAACGCAGCGGAGGCGTTTGTTAATATGTAGTAAAGATATTGCACACAAATAGTTGTGAAGAACTACAAAAACGATGCAAGGGCACAGCAAGGATGCCAGTACGTGCTTTAAATAGACGTCAATGTGCACCCTGCTGACGTCAGCGCTGCTGGGTAAGCTAACCCAGCGGCAGAGGCGTTCGTGACTACCGATCATGGGTAAGCTTACCCACTGGGTAAGCGAACCCATGGGCAAGTTTACCCACTGGGGAGCGGAACCCACTGGGTAACGTTGATGAATATGGCCACTGTAATCGCAAGAACCGCAGTCAAATCCATCGTCAGGATTTTATAAATAAATGCATCTTTTGAGGCTTGGAGGAATAACTTCGATAGCTAGCAAAGTTCAAACAAGGTAAGAACGATGTTTTGGGAGCATACTGCATTACTAAGTGTATCAAAAGAATCCCTTTGATAAAGTCTAGCTAAGAAAGAGCACAATTTGAGTGGCACGTAGACAGTCACCCTGCTTTCATTCTCAATTTGTGGGTCGGTCCACGACAAACGGTACGAACTTTTTAGCCTGCCTAGCATTCCACTGCAAACATTTATAGATACCGGTGACGTTTTCTTTCTGCGCTTAGATTGAAAAGGCGAGAATTTTTATTCCTTCATCGCGACGCTGGGCTTTTCGCACATAAACAAACTTATAGTTTAGGTTATTGAATTACAACTAAAATTTTCTTCCTTTTACCATATTTTCAAGTGTATAAGCCCGGGAGAATTTTCTTTCAATTTGACCAGCCTAAACAGCCAAAAGACTCCGCAACCAGAGGGCCCTACACTGTGCTGCGTATTGCCTGAGAGAATTATGCGGAAGGATTGCTTTCCGAAACACAGCGAGGCGGTTTGAGCAGCTCACATGAAAAAATTTAAAATGTGCGGCTTCTACACCTGAAAATAGGGTACAAGCGTTAGGTGTCAATAATTATTGAATTTCTCTTACTAAAGCGCGTGAAGCTGGATTCGATGTTTCTTACAAGAGAAAATCCGAAGTGGCCAATTTCTGCAAGCCGTGTACCGTTGAACACATTATGGAGGGCTGAAAATTTATTCGCCTTCGGTATCTGCTTATCGGCTCCCTACACGAAGTTGTGGCCCTCGATTCCGCCGTGAGTCCGCCGCGAATCATAAATACTTGTCTTCCAGAAAGACAAGTTGAACGTATAGCGCAGTGTCAGTTGCGCGGACTCTTTAGACAAGCCCCAGTTTTTGTTTGCAAGATTGATTCCTTCTGCTACGCTTCTGCAACCCATCCTTGATATCTATATTATTAACGCGAAGTCCCTAATACGGTCGAAAAGCTAATTCAACATTCAAAGATTCTAGAACTTTATTTTGCTCTGAATTTTGAGAGTACTAATAGATTCAAAATCATTGTGAGCAATCATGGAAGGCAAAAACGAAATGCTGAAAGCATAGGAGAGATTGGCACTGAGCACATCGCTCAAATGTTCTTCATCACAGTTCTGACATTCACAAAGTCCTACGAGATGGGATAGAAAGCAGTATCGAGAGGGGAAAGATCCTACATGTGTGTCAAGGTTTTCTGTCCTTCTGTTCTTGGTTTCTCATCAACATTTCAAATCTTGCTTTCACCATTATCATCCTCGATTTTCAAGAGAGTTTGACTGTTGAAAAAATATGAGTCTTCGTAGGTCATTCGATGTTGAATTACCTTTTTGCGTTAGGGACTTCGCGTTGGATATAGGTTTTAAGAATGGGTTGCAAAAGCGTAGCAAGTCAAAAGAATCGATCTTGCAAACAAAAGTTGGGGCTTGTCCTAGGAGTCTGCACACTCACCTACCGCGCTTTCATCCAAAGTGTCTGAGGCGCGGTGGATTCACGGCATAATCGAAGGCCATAGCTTTGTGTAAAGACCGATAAGCACAAACCGAAGGCGGATTCAAAGTTTGCAGTACATTATACCACTTATGTGGTGAACAACAATATAGTGGCGAAAGCGTAAAAATGGTTGTTTACTGAATTCCATAAGATGAAAAGAACAACACATGAACGTCTGATACTTAAGTCGCAAGGTATTCGCAGGAATTTTTCAACCGAGACATGAATTTCAACCATCTGAGCATCTAGTACTCTTTATGTGACTTTAAGCTAGATGTGGAAAGAGACTGGTAATAGTTTTTCTATAGGAAATACTATGAAATTTGATCAAAGTTAAGGTATATGACTTGTTGTAGAAAAATCTAAACAAAACTTGTGCAATGTCCTATAAGATTGCGCGGAAGTAATTCTGATTGAATCATACACCGCGATTTATGTTTTGAAATATGTTTGTGACATATGCAAGTAATCTGTATTCGATAGTCATAACGTCTGATTAGAACTGCCTCTCGAATACTGTTCTCTAAAAGAAAATTGTTCAGCTATTATAATCAGTTGAAATGTATTCCTCCGTTATGCATTGGATGGATGGTTTCACAAGTCTTGCAACAAAGTGAGTCACATAAGTCATATACATTCCACTTTCTAGAATAGGTAGAATTCAGTTATTACAGTTTACCTAGAATAACTTTTGAAGGAATCATCATAGTAGAGTAGAAATTTCATATTCGAAATTAGCGGCTTCCATTACCATGGCAAAAGAAACTGTGGTTTGTTTGGCTCTGTTTTGAGACGAAAAATGGCCTTTGATGGCCTAAAATCCTTGTGGAATTTCCTACCTAATCTTACAGTAATAAAAAGCGAACGGTGTTCGCTCTCCATACCGTAAATCTAAGTTGAAACTCACTTTACAGAATGCCTCAAGCTCAGCGAAGGACGTGAAAGCAAGGAAGTTATTAACAGTCAAACAGTGTTAACATTTTAGTCCGAATAACCACACCATGTGAAGTATTCGCAAATTTCAACGTTCTTACTCTTTAGCTATAACGGTTGTCCCCACCAGCCTTGCGTACTTCAACTTTGTGAAAGGCTAGTTCTCAACTTGCCTTTCATTTCTATTCCTTTTCCGCTGAGCCAAATGTGTTAACCCAAGCAATGATTCACGTACAGTTTCTGATCATTATGCAAGATTTGGGTCGCAAACGGCCTCATTTTTCCTTATAACACCATAAATTTTTGAAATTTATTGGTTTTGAGTAGATGCTCGTATTTTTTATTTTGTTTTCAAAATCACGTTTGTGCACTGTTGTAGCTCACATTAAGATCTACATATAGGCAAAGTCTGAGTGCACCGTGTTCAGAGAGAACAAACCATTATGTATAAGATTGAACCTTGAGTTCGTTTGCATCATTTTTAAAAAAATCGTGACCACCTCTTCTTTGATTTTGATTTTTCTTCGCAATAATTCCTTAAGAACGAAGGCATTAATTTCTAAGGAAGCTTCCAGACCGCGCCAGTTGCCGCTTTTGCAGCCGTTAGCCGCTTTCGTGCTCTTTGTCGCTATTGCAACCGAACAGTGGGTCCAGCCATTGTTTCGCTGGCGCGCGTGCGGCGCGAAAACTCATTGATCAATACATTCTGCGTTCTTACATCTGTCTCTTATTTTGTCCGTTACTAACTGATTTCGAGGCACGAGTTTTTGGGTAATGGTTGCTCAAAGACTTAAATCATCGCCGTTGAGCGCAGATGCGCTAGGTATTGCCTAAGTTCAAGTAGAGTTCACAAAGTGGATTGTTAGCGTTCTTTTTTTCAAATTTTGCTATGCTTAAGCTTCATGCTCTGATTGATACGATTGGAAAACTGGGTGCGATATTGAGAAACATCTGTGTAAATGATGATACATAGACGTAAGCACGGAAAAACAGCATCACCCACAACAATTATGAAATTTGAACTTAATACAAAAACGAAAGGTAAGTAGCAAGGAACGCTATGAGTAGGTAACTACTAGGTTGTCCCATAAGTCTTTTCATTTTTGAGTTTTTGCTGCGATAAGTCGTGCACTTCTTATTCTGAATATCAGGATACCATTCGATAGAGAAAAGCAAGCTCTATAAGATGGCATATATGCTTTTGCACCAGCTTCGATCCACCTCAAGTTTTAAACCAAAATCGAAAAAAGTTTTGGATGCCCAAAAATTGAAAATTTTTTATATCTTCGTTCAAAAAGAGTAATAAATACAGATCTCTCACTCGCTCACGCATATACACTTCACATCAGACACTCATATGCGTTGTTGCTGTATTTTTTCATTGGCTAGAAATCAAGAAAATGAAAATTTCCATATTTTTACCAAAGTAATGCTGTGCTGTTCTCACACTAACAGTTGTATACTACAAGGCCTTAGAAGTACAACCGTATTTTTAGCTCTCTATAAGCTCTAGTTCCCAAGAAATATCGAATTTAAGCTTCCTTACAATTTAAGTTTTTTACGCTTATCCTAGCATTTCTCGGCAGTTAGAGCTCATAAAGAGCTAAAAATTCACGGTTGTACTTTTAACGGTTTGTAGTATACAACTGTTAGTGTGAGAACAGCACAGCATCACTTTGGTAAAAACATGAAAGTTTTCATTTTCTTGATTTCTAGACAATGAAAAAATACAGCAACAACGCATATGAGTGTCTGATGTGAAGTGTATATGCGTGAGCGAGTGAGAGATATCTGTATTACTTAAGATATGAAAAATTTTCAATTTTTTTGGCATCCGAAACTTTTTACATCTTGGTTTTGAACTTGAGGTGGATCAAAGCTGGTGCAAAAGCATATTTGCAAAAGCATATATCTTGTACAGCTTGCTTTGCTCTATCGAATGGTATCCTGATGTCTATTCAGATTGAGAAGCGCACGACTTATCGTAGCGAAAACTCAAAAATGAAAAGACTTATGGGACAACTATATTTACGGTCTAATCATAACTTATAATAACGGGCTAAGGGTGTTTACGTGACTTTGTGTGTGTGTGTGTCCGTTTGTCTGTAACGAAATTCATAGAGCGAGTTTCAGCCAATGTCCTGAGCCCAAATTTTGCACAGCGCATGCTACCAGCGTAGAACTCCACCGTACAAAATCGCGAGCAGATTCGTTGGGTGGATCCATCAGAATTTGCGAGTCAGACGGATCCACTTGGCCTCTGGCCCGCAAAATTGGGTCTGTATCAACGCTTTTTGCAAAGTCGTGGATGAGTTTGGCATGTTGATGTGCAAGACATGGACTTGAGGCGAAAAAGTGACCAAAGGTCTACTACTATACCAGAACGACGCCAAAAAGAAATGGTTGCGCAAATGGTCAATCCGCCGTGGCTTTACCTGACCATTTGAGAGAATTTTTGCATAGAAATGTAGCTCACGGCAATTGTTGTCCTTATGGCGACTACCAAGCCAAAAGAAGTTTGAAAACCTGATCGAATTTGCATTTGTTCTTCTGCGGAAAGTTTCATCCACGCGAAATTACCGATCTCACATGAAAAACCCTTTGAAATGAGTAGTTGTTTACATTTCATTCGTGGTAGTCGTCATTGCACGGTGAGTTTCAAAGACATCATTAGGCGAGAACAAGTAAAGCATATAAAGCAAGATCTCTGCGAAGCAGAGGTGACGCACTGGTTCTATATATGTTGTGATGAGTGATGAGGTTTTCTATGCTTTGCACCCATGCCTCACCATGGATTTGCGCGAATGCACTTCAACATTGCGTGCGGCTTCTCTAGCCGCATCATCCACACAAAGCACAAAACTTGAGCTTGATAAAGATTGGATAAAGAGAATAAACAGGTCACTACTCCATAAACTCCAGCTTCATGTAGGCGATAGTTAGTTATCTGTTCTCAACGATAATGTTTCAAATCTTCGAGCAATCATTATCCAAAAACTTGTACCTCGAAACCAGCCTTTAACAAAAAATTGAGAAACAGAAATTGTAAAAAACGCAGAAAAATATACTGATCAATGAATTTTCGCGCCACGCGTGCGCCAGGGATACAATGGCTTGACCCACTGCGCTCCGGTTGCAATAGCGGCAAACGGCGCAAAAGCGGCTAACGGCTGCAAAAGCAGCAACCGGCGCAGTAAGCTTCTAACGGCGTCACAGCTTTCCACTGAAGGCAGTTCGCAGAGATGGAAGTTGAAGAAGCTCTTATTTGCATCTCAGCAACTCTAAGCAGTCTCGCCAAAAATTTGGAAACACGTCAGTAATATTTGAAGAGGGATTATAACCCAGCTACAGCCTTTTTCTACTTCTATGCAACCTGTGTTGAAAAGCCAAAATGATGCCATTGGAAAATATTAGGTTGATGCAAAAGGAATGGCCGATTTGCGAATTCTCACTTTGACGTGCTATAACTTTCTAAAATCCACATTTCTAAATGCGTTAAAGACCATTAGAAGCAGCAAATTTTTCGCAATAAAGCGCATACTTATTTTTACTCAAACCGTAAACGGGAAGAGAAATACGGACTAAAAGACAAAGAAGGTTCTTCTGCTAAAACCTAGCTTTGACAATTCATAACTTCCTTCAAAGTTTCTTAGTATGAATGATAAGTAGCCTATCTTGTAGCCGCAGGCCAGTAGTACAAAATACAATAAAAAGAATTTGGACAAAAAAGTTCGCGAAAAAGAGAAAAATTGAAATTTAAAATTTCTCAGTTTTTTTTCAACATTTTTTCACTGTGCCTCAAAGTCCGGAATATAGAATTTTCTGATTTTCCACGTACTGAACAGCTGGATGTTTTTGCAAAAACTATTAATAAGTGTTTTAGCCCTACGCTTACAGAATTGAGCAAAGCTTCGGCGACTGACTTCCTCAGAAGAAAATTATGGGTCATAAAAGGACCGCAACAGCTACCCATATTTGGGCATCGGTATCTCAGTCTGTATAACTTCAAAGAATGCAGTTAAGTACGCATAATGTAGACAATTTCTATCACATGCAAGAGCCAAATTTTCGAAGAAATCCCATTGATACGCGCTTGAATTCTGGCCGGGAAAAGTGAATGCAATGAAATTCTGAATTTGGATGCGGTTATTTAGAGCTTAGTAACTTTATAAGAAATGAGGATTAGAGCCCGTTTTAAGCACCTTTAGATAGAGCATGAAAACAGCATCGCGATGGTATACTATATCTACACATTGTAAAGAAGAAGAATTGATGGGGAAAAGTTGCCCTGAAAAAGGCTTGGAAAATCGGCCATTTCTTTTGCGTCAGCTAATACATGCATTTCCAAAAGAATACAAAAGTGAGGAAAAAGAAGTTACGTCCTCAAATTGGTGCAAAACTTCCAATTTGTTTCGAGATATAGTTCCTCGTTCTCGCCAGCCAAGAAAACCTAACATTTTCATGTTTTTGCCCAAACATTGCTAAGCTCTTCTTACTCTAGCAATCAAACCGCTCTTATTGTTAAAGCACATCACTAAATTATTTTTCAAAAAGCTTTTCAAAATCAGTAATAAGAAAAATTTTCAATTAACAATGTGTAAATAGCCCAATAGGCTCCGCTTTGTTCCTTTCCATGGACGGAGTAACAGTATTTACAGACTTTCCCCGGAACTCCTCAGTAAGGAAGGAATGTTTGTAAAACTCATTTCTCAATACCGATAAGTATGTTTGCTTAGGAGTAACAACTATGTGCATGATTTGAAAAGTAAAGTTCCAGGAAATTGTGTAAGTAAGATGATAATTTTTGAAGATAGATGTAAGTCATATATATTTTGTGTGTTTATTATATCAAATTCATAAAAGTAATGTAAATTACTTGCCTTTAAATATACTTCTGATAAGTAAATAACAACTTTATATAATATATGAGTAGCTTGGATATAACCACATAATGCATCAATAACATTAAAAAAATATACCCATGTTTAGAGTGTTTATGAATAGAATTTACGATAATAGATCGTATTAAACAAAAATCACCAATTTATAGTTGAAGATGCAAAGTATAGTTTGTATTATTCGTAAAGATGTTTGAAAATCTTGTTAATACATTATTGAATAGACCATACTTATATGATATAAAATTATTTTCATGTAAACACTTGCAAATACTTAAAGAGATTGTGTCATTGTCATATCCATTTGATTTCAAAATTCTCCTAGTTGTAAAATCTTTTTCAAGAAACTCTGAGAAGAAAGTACATGTACGAGCAATCCTAGGTGTTTCAGTACAAATAATAGCTTTTTGATTTGTATAGAAATATTT
The DNA here is from genome assembly GCA_958299035.1 of Cylicocyclus nassatus. Taxonomy (NCBI): domain Eukaryota; kingdom Metazoa; phylum Nematoda; class Chromadorea; order Rhabditida; family Strongylidae; genus Cylicocyclus; species Cylicocyclus nassatus. Next base: position 62,727,954 of record CATQJL010000223.1, read on the forward strand.
GACGTGTAATGTTTGAAGCGCTTAACTTCAAAATCAAGATTATCTGTTTCGTTCTGTAATTTGTTTATGTATTGTTTTCTACTTGATATCTAGATCAAGATAATCGCAATGGTTTCAATTTAAATGAGTCGCTTTTACTCCTAATCTGTTAGTATAAACTTGTTGATTGATTCATGTACGCTATTCTCTTCAAAATTGTGTAACATGACTTATAATAACGGGCTAAGGGTGTTTACGCGTTTTTGTGTGTGGTGTGTATCTGTCTGTCTCTAACGAAAATCATAGAACGAATCGCAGAACAAGGTCTCAAACCGCAAATTTTTGCATAGCGCACTCTGCCAACACCTAGATCAGAAGTGCGATGGGATGCGAGCTTCAATGTGTTGGCTGGAGTCGCCGGAGAAGAATTAGTGATGCAAAGTCTCCCCCTCGGGCAAAAGTCGTGAAAGGCACTGAACCCCCACAGATCATATATCACCTGAAAGCTTTTGAAGGAAGATTTTGAGTCGCAACATGATTCATGCAATTCTGAAGAAAAGCTGTTAAACTTTGAAAAGCATTTTTTACCTGCTTATTCAAGAATCTGGCTCTCGGCGATGTTTGAACGGATTGGTACGGCTAGGATATATTCTGATAAGGCAAACCTTACTTCATAAACTGTTATGTTGCGACTTCATAAAATCTATGAAGTCGCATCATAACAAGCCTTCAAATCATGATTTATCTGAGTTTAACTGTCAACTGTCACCAAGCAAGCTAAAATGGCGTAATTATTTAGAAATTCTGGCTCTCAGCGAGTATTTCTCGAATCGGCTTGATTCCTTCACTGTTTATTAGAGGTGCACTTACTCTTGGAAACCTTTAAAGTCGCAGTTGCTGACATCCTTTTACACCAGATTTATAACAGTGGAAATTTCGCATGATTTTTATTATTCAATTATTCAAAATTCTGGTACTTGGCGGTTACTCCTTAGATCGATCTACTTTCTTCGCTGTAGTTATAACAAAATTCAATAAAATCCGTACAGTTGGGCTGCGTTTTACTTCCAAATGCATTATTTAATAAACACGTTTATTTCAGAGTCGTTGTATACATAGAAATATGCTTTCAATAATCTCTTTTGCATTTGTTTTACTTTTTTCCTTTTTCATTCAGCAAAAATTTTTTCAAAACCCAAAAGTAAAGCTGGTCACCCTGCACTAGCTCAAAAGTGAAGGTAGGAGGAGAATCGGCTCCCACTATCGCATGTCTGACATAGATTCTCTATGTAGAATTACAAGCGGATCCGATGTTTGGGTCACTCAAAAATTGCGCGTTGAACGTATCCACCTAGCTTTTAGCGTTCAAACCTGGATCCGCACTTTTTAACGTCATGAGACTGCTTGCTTACTTAGATACTTAGATGGTCCGTCTTCACATGGCGTGCGGGCCTCAACACAGGGCCTTTCCATCGATCCCATATCCGTACTGCGAAGTCCGACTAGATGTTGCTTGCGTCGGGTCATCTTCAGAACACTGCGCTCCACTCTGTGGGTGGTCCGTAAAGCTTTCGACATGGCTGCAGTGTCGGCTCAAGTTTCAGCTGCGTAACAGAGTGCCGGGAGAAAGTTTGAGTCGAACAAATGGGCATCCTAGTCTGGTCGTTCACTTGGTTCGTGGCTTCCTTCAAAAGCCCGAAGGCGGCCTAAGGCTCTTTTTCTCCTGTTCCATAAGTCGTTCTCCACGTTCTCGAATCCGAGATACACGTGAAGAAGTCCCCTAAGGGTGCCTTCCAATTCCGTTTTTGCATCTTCGCGAAGGGCGTTCCTCATGAACTTCTTTTTCTTCCCATTTAGTCGCAGTCCGATCTTCTTCCCTACTTCGTTTGGACCCTTCAGCATCGCCTCTGCTTCAGTGATACTGCTCGAGAAAAGAAAAAAAAACGTCGTTTGCAAAACGAAGGTTGAACAGGAATTCCCCATCACTCGTACGCCTTTCTCGTCTCAGTCCACTGACTTCATCACCAACTGGAAGGGCTCGGTGAACAGCTCGGTCAAATAGCGTAGTCTTGTCGAACCCTTTTTTCCATTTGGAATGGTCAGGGGGGATGGAATAACTGCATCTTTGTTGTACAGCCCTTATAGCAGTCTGCTAGTGTCCTCACGCAAGCTGGGCCCACTTCTTGATCGATTAGCGCTGACAGAATGGCGTTGTTTTCGACGCTTCGAAGGTTTTTTCGTAGTCGACGAAGGGTTAGGATAAAAGGCAGTCGGTACACCCGCCAACTTCTATGACACTCGAAACCATCTGGATGTGGTCCATGCAACTGAATATATGCAAAATCCAGCTTTTTCTTGGGATTGGGCTTCACCAGTGTCCTAAATATGCGAGCGAGGATCATCTTTGTGAAAAGTTGTACAGCCCACTTAGCAGGCATATGCGACGTTAGTTTCGAAAATCCTCCCGTTCGCCCTTCTTGAAGAAAAGGGCAATTCCTGACATCGGGAGTTTTCTTTTCCTGAAGGTAAAATGTGACATGCGATGTTATCATCTCGTGTAGACGGTGTCCTCGTCGCAGAAGTTCGATGGAAAAATGATCTGCTTCTGAAGCCGTGGACGTATTCAAGGTCTGTATCGCGTTACGCACTTCGGCAGGTGGAATCCTTGGTGTTACTTCTCCTGGGAACAAAGTTCCTTGCAATAGATTCCCTCTTACATCGAAAAAAAGTCAAAGTTCTGTCTTCGTTCAATAGTGCAGCCATTGGTACATGATATTCGCAAAGGTCCCCTTTGGCACTTCTCAAAACTTCGTCTTTCTTCGACTGCTTCCAGTATCTTGGCTTGGCTACTTCCGAAGATCTCTCTAAAGGCTGTTATGCAACTGGCGTTCGCTACCAGTTGCTCGAAATGGGTTACATCCGGCTGCCTCAAGAACATTCTTCTTTCGTGCAATCCCTGGGTGGTCTTCGAAATACGTTCCAAGTTCTTCTTAGAAGTCACTGAAGCGCATTCTCCACAAGCTCGCAATCCTTTCAGAAGCTGGTCGTAGTAAGTTGGGTCCTCCTCGATGGGTCATTTACAGCTTGGTATGAGCTTTTCTAACCTGTTACCATAAACGAGTTCTTTCCTTTTGCGGCATTGTGGCAGATCCCTTCTTTTCCTCCGGCTAAATCGTACCTTCTCTCGAAGGAAGCGGTGATCGGAGCTACAGAAGGATGAAACTTCTGAGACAACAAGCAAGCTCCACCTCCGGTTGGTGAAAATGTGGTCGATCTCCGTGAGTCGTTTCGTTGGGCGATTCCCAAGTGCACCGGCGATGTTATTTCTTCATAAAAAAGGAATTTCCATGGAAAAGTCATGCAGCGGAGAGAAGTCCAACGAGACAAGTGCCGTTTTCGTTTCGGAGCCCATATTCAAAGTTTCCGATCCTATATTCCTCTTCTAGTGGCATCCCGATCTTTGCGTTGAAGTCGCCCAGAATTTGTAGAAGGACCTCTCGTTGCGGACGACCTGTTCCACGTCTTCGTAGAAAGCATTTAGTTCTCAGCTGCTGATGTTGGTGAGTGAGTAGCAGTTGGTGATGCTGATGGTCTTCTGATGTGGAAGTCGTAGTAGGATGGTTAGTCGAGGTGACATGATCTCATGCGAATCGACAAGATGGACATAGATGGGTGGACGACAATGCAAACGCCTCCAACAGTTCGTGATGGAACCTTTTCACTACGAATGATGAGGGTCCCTTCACGCCTCTGTCGCACGTCTTTCTTCCTGGACTTCGTTTCCTGCAGAGCGGTGACGTGGTACTTGATGTGCTCTGCAGCGTCACAAAGAGCGTGGAGGAAGGCGTTTGTGGAGACTGTTCTGGCGTTGTAAGTGCAAAGCAGAAGCAGTCTTCATGGCGTATCGTCCGGGCAGACGTGTCCTTTTTGTCCAATCCGAAAGGCGCCCTGAGTACCCTGACATTGTTCTTGCTACCAAACGGCGCCGTATGCGGGATATGATGTGCAGGGTTTATCTCTCTTTTTGATGATCTAGTTATAAAATTTTTTCCCTACGAGAGCAGACTAACTAAGCGCCGACCCGGTTGTGAAGCGGGGAGAACTGCCTAGAGACCGGAAAAGTTAAACGGTGGGAAATCTGGGCTGGCTTGCTCTTAGCTAGGCATCCGGCCGAAGCCGGAAACGTCTAATTCCTTTACAGCTTGGGAGGCCCTGCCAGAGTATACACTCGGCTGTGCATCTTGATGCGACACCTCAATTCCCACGTTGAGGCGGCCACCATTGTGGGGTTATGGGACTGCTTGACATGCATATGTGCAAATGCGCTGTGACTCGAAAGTAGTTTAAAAATGTGCTTTTATATACGAAAACAAAAGAGGATAATTGAGTAGGTCGACATTTTAAGAGGTTCCACTCGACAATTTGAGAGATTTGCACAGAAATGCAGCTCATATCAGTTGCACCGGGAGTACAACTCTCAAGCGTTCATAACTTTTTAAAAATTTGATTACTTAAGTGCTAAAAGGTTTTTCCCTTCAAAATCACAGATCTCTTCCAAAAGATCATCTGGGAGGGTTTCTTGTTGTTTCTTTGCAAATTAATATCGACATTAGACAGAGACATTTCGGAGAGTTTCATTTCTAAATAGATGAATGAGGGAAGCAGATGGAGTTATTTCAATGACAAGGAACTCGGACGACAAAGACTCACTTGCGCAGTGTATTACGCGGAAGGTATGTAAGATGAATTTTGCTCTGCTTCACCAAGTAAGCGTCATATTTACCAATATCCACGTTTTCATAGAAAAAGATGTACTAAGGAAATTTAACTTCGCATTGCTTTCAAGTCACGTAAATTCAATAATCCGGGAGAGTAAGCAGTTACTTTTAGTACTTCAAAATCTTTTAGTACATTGCAAACTACTAGTTCTCCAGAATAACACGTTGTAAGCAAAATAAAGCAATGAAGTGCCTTTGCGAAAGTTTGCACCCATTTTTATTGAAGTTATTGGGCATAGACGCTTTTTATTAGATCGTTCCGAAAGTAATGTCGCTTTTTTCAAATGAACGCCGCATTTCATGGAATCAAGATTTTCAATAGATCTTAGGAGCATTTGATGCAGGACTTCATCCTCTTTTTTATGGCTCTAATTTCATTGCTTAATATTCGATCAGCTCTCGAAAAATTATCAAAACCTGCGACTCATGCTTTTTGCCGTGGTCAAGTTCGGCTATTTTTCTAAATTTTTGTACCTATTGTTCGAAGAAGTACAAGTGACTGGTGGATAGAGCAAACCCTATAGGACGCAGAGTAATTTTTTCTATTCCTTAGCTTGATTCTCAGAGTTTCTGTAATCAATTTTTCAATGCTATCAGATTCTATATTTGGTCAACTCAAACCTCACAGGACAAAACCGGCAAGCAGTTCGGGAATCATTCGACGCAGCTTTTCTCCTCTTTCTGATAATTGTTCTCTGTTTTTGATTTATTGAGTTTTCCAGAATAGAATCATCATAATTCAGGTTTTCCAGGACACCCCATACCCGAGATTTTCGAAAGTTACTAATCTAATGCGGTAAATGCTCATTTGGTTTGTAAAATTAGTGTCGAGCCATAATCCATCTTTGTAAGTTCCAAAATCCGAAGATTTTTTGGTGTTTGATGCATTTGTGCCTGAGACGAGCTTGCTAAAATTTGGTGGTTCCATCAAAAAATCTATACAAAAATTACGAAGGCTCTGGAAAGTAGAAAAAAGTTGTGCTGTATCCTGTAAGGTTTGCTCTATCCATCCATTACTTGGACTTCTTCCAGTGGTTGTTATAAAGATTTAGAAAAATTATGAAATTTGGCCTTTTCAAAAAGCATAGGTTGCAGTTTTTGAAAAATTTTCGAGAGGTTAATGGATTTTGTGCAGTGTTTATATGACCATTAAAAGAGAATGAAACGCTGCATCTAATCTTCCAGAATCTCTTACACATCTTTGTTCCCGAGTTCATCTTTGTGGCATACGTTTCAAAAAAGCGACATCACGAAAGACCTAATATACACTGCTCCTGCACAGATGGTGACTATGCACGTAGGAGGTTGTGTAGGGTAAGGGTGTTCAATGTTATGAAGTGAAATTCTGTTCAACTTCGGTTGCTACCCTTTTACGACTTAACCGTCTGCAAACGAAATTTGTTAGAGAAGCAAGAATCAGTGAAGTTCTTTTGAAAGAAGTTTAAGAGTCTGGCACAAGCCGTACAAACAGACTGGTCATTAATAAGTAATCTATTTATATTAGAAAAATCTTTTTATTATAATATAATTACCAATGCGTCACCTCTGCTTCGTAAAGGCTCGCACTGGTTCTGCTACCTGTATGTCTTACACGTTCTCTTGTAATCGCGCAATGCGACTACCACGAATCGTAAACAACTACTTATTCCAAAAGTTTTATATGAGAGCTGTAAATTTGCGTGGATGAGACTTCTCGCAGAAGGATAAGTGCAAATTTGAGTTGGTTTTTGAATTATTTGTGGCTTGCTAGATGCCACAAGGACAATAATCGCCGTGAGCTGCATCTCTGCAAAATTATTTCTAGTGCTAGGTGAAATCTTGGAAAATTGACCGTTTACACAGCCAATTCTTTCTGGCGCCGTTTTCGTAATGTAGTAAATCTTTGATTATTTTTTTGGGCTAATGTCCATGGCTTGCACATTAACATGTCAGCTATATAATAAATAAACAAATATCTACGACTTTCCAAAAAGTGGTGGTACAGGGCCATTTTTACTGGCCAAAGGAAAGTGGATCCGTTTTGACGCGCAATTTTCAAAAAATCCACTCAAAAAATCTGTTAATGATTTTGCAAGGTGGGCTTTCATGTTGGCAGCGCGCGCTATGCAAAATCTGGGCTTAGGATGTTAACTGGAACACGCTCTACGAATTTCGTAACACACACACACACACACACACACACACACACACACACACACACACACACACACACACACACACACACACACACACACACACACACACACACACACACACACACACACACACACACACACACACACACATAAACATTCTTAACCCCTTACTATAAGTTATGATTATAAATATGGGCAGAATAACTATCTATGTACCAAGATAATGTTTTCCCAAAAGGACTAAAATTTCCTCCTTGAGTAATACTTGTTTTTGCTTGAAGCATGTAAGCTGAATCTGTAGAAGCTATTATCAAGGGTATAACCAACATAATATAACAAATCTTCTATATTATAATATCTATAATTTGATTTAGCATGTGTTATATCAGTGTAACAGACTTTATTGTAGCCGTTGTATGCTATGTATTCCTTGATAGCATCCTTAAAGATAATAATGAATGTCTTTGTTGTTCTAATGTCTTTTGTTTTATGACATCATGTGGAAAATTTGTAAACATATTCGTGGAATCTGCAGAATATAAACTCATATTCTTACAGAAGAGGGTCACGAAGTCAAAGTGGGTTGTTACCACAAACTGCATAGTAGTGAGAGACCGGAGCGCTGATTTCAAATTTGCCTTCCATATCTGCAAAGTCAAAGTGAAAATGGCCGAATTTTAAAAGCTGCATTCCATTAGTGAGAACTTAAAACGCTATTCCAAATCTGCTTTTTTTATCTGCAGAACGTCTTTGGGAAAAAAAGTTATGAACACTTTTGAGGCAAGAGAATGAACTAATGACCGGGATTTATTAATCATTACAACCCCTCTGGATCTTGAATCTCTGAAAGTGGCAACTGTCAGGGGTATTTCATACAATAAAATCTTTCTGCTTAGTAAATCAATCGATCCTGTCTCACCAATTAGCGTCTAGAAAGGCTGTAATAATGGATTACAGCCTTTTTAGACGCTGAATGGCGAAATAGGATCGACCGATTTACTAGCAAAAAGAGTTTATAAATAAACCCTGACAGTTGCCGCTTCTAGAGATTCAAGATCCAGAGAGGTTGTAATGATTGATACTATCCCGGCCATATCATTTTCTTGCTCTAAAAACGCTCGTAATTTTTTTCCCAAAGACGCTCTGCAGATAACAAAAGCAGACTTGTAATCAGCGTTCCAAGCTCACTAATGGCATGCAGCTTGTAGAGTTCGGCTGCTTTCACATCGTGACCCTCCCTTGTTAGGTGTAATATTATTTCTTTCATCAGTAATGTTGTTATTGTCTATTGTTAGCTGTAATATTTTTTATTTTGTCAGAAATGTTGATATTGTCTATTGATCATTATTCTACGAAATAACGATTTCTGGCTTCAATACTATTTAGATAACTTTTGAAATTAAATTTTATAAATGTGCAAATAACTTTTGACTTTATTGCTAGCAGTTTGATGCTACTGTGCTTAGCACCAGTAATTTCAACTTGATTAGAATTTTACATAGTTCAAGGACAATTTATCAGTCGTACGTTATTGTTATTTTGTAATGGTAGTCTATTTACATTACAAAATTTTTTAATGTCTATCGATTATTTCAGTCACACTCTTAAGATGACATAAATCATATAAGAAAAACCGAAAAAAACTTAGCTATTATCCAGATCCAAACTTAGCTATTATCCAAACTTAGCTATTATCCAGATTTTTACAATCAAACCTGATGTTTCTAAAAGACTAATTCTCGCAGAATAATGTCCTGATTCCAAAAGTATGTAGTGTTTATCCGCCAGTGTGGAAAAGCTCAGCATTGATTTGGTGAAAGCTTGAAAGTTTCATTTTTGGTTCAGGAGAATGTATAACAACGGGTTGCCAACAAGCAGAGATCCGTATTTGAACGGAGCTCCGATTTATTTCTCGATTAAGCATATTATCTTTTTTGGTTTCAAACTTCGCTGGAATAAAGAAATTTGAGATCATTTTTTAGAGCTTACTTTGCTTTTTGAACTTATACCATAAAACTTATTCAAACAATCTATGACTTCTTACGTTGACATTGCCCACTGGTAAATTATTATATTGAAAAGCAGTGCAAATTTTCTGTAATCTTTTTCTTGATACGACGTCCGCAGCTTTGGTTATTTGGATGCGAGTGAGCTACAAATGGTTTGCATTTCATCAACGAAACAGGAAAATAGCATTTGTTAAAACTGCGAAATTCGAGTCATACGATAAGCAATTCTACCGCTTGGGTGTACACCATTACTTTCAGGTTGTCCCATAAGTTCCGTCCGTTTTGACGTCCAAACGGAATAAGTCCACATTTTTAATCTTTAAGCAATGTTTAAAAGACCATTTGTTAGGGCAAAGCAAGCTTTACATGATGTCGTTCTTACTTTTGCACCAGCTTTGCTTCACCTTGACTTTGAATGTAAAATCTAGAAATCAGCAGTCCGATAAAACGAGGAAAATGCTGTGGGCTTCTACAGGCTGCTAGAGACGCTTGCTACAGGCTTATGGTATACAACTACTCATATGTGTTTTCATGTAGGAGGTGTTTAAGGGCCGCATGCACTAATATCCCCGCGGGGAGGGGATCGCAGCTTCAGAAGAAAGCTTCATATCCTGAAGCTTCGGATATCCGGATTTCACGCTGTCTACCTATCCGTAAGTATTCCTACTACCCTTCACTATGAACATGTTGAACAGGAGCGAGAAGCTGTACAAACCGCATTTTCCAGCTTTTGTATGATCCCTGATGATCCCCGGCGCTTTTCTTTAAAGTCATTTTTCCTTCTCCGAAGTTAACGAAAACCTTCCAAAGTTGTACTGAACATCTAACACAATACTGCTAAGCATGTTGCTGATGAGAACAAATGAGTTTTTGAAAAGTCGAATTTTTCGGTAAGCCTCAGATTTCGACCTGTGGATCATCGCAAATTTCATGACTTCAAAACATCATTTGTTCTTAGCAGCAACATGCTTGGCACTGTCGGGTTAGACAATCTGCACAACTCTCGAGATTCTTCGTTAACTTCGGAGAAAGAAAAATGACTTTAAAGAAAAGCGCCGGGGATCATCAGGGATCAGACAAAAGCTGGAAAATGCGGTTTGTACAGCTTCTCGCTCCTGTTCAACATGTTCATAGTGAAGGGTAGTAGGAATACTTACGGATAGGTACACAATGTGAAATCCAGGTATCTGGAGTTCCGAAATATAAAGCTTTCTTTTAAGCTGCGATCCCCTCCCCGCGGGGATGTTAGTGCATGCGGCCCTAAGTAAGCAAGTCAGGATTGGCAAGATCTTTTTGGACGGAACTACGATTTTTCTTAATTTTTCAGTCAGGTAAATTTTTCTTCTACAAAATGGCAGTTTATAACCTATTTAGAAGAAAGAAGGGTGTAACTTATTGCAGTTGAAAGTTGAAACTGGCAGAACTTATGGGACAACTTGATAACTCGAGCAAATGCTGCGAAAATTGCCTCAGCCATTCCGACGCAACCCGGTGCAGCACCTTGAGGGGAGATATAATGCGCCAAAATTATCGTCTATATAAAAGGAGCTAGCGTTTGTGAGGAAAATAAATGCAGTACGCGCCTTTCGATTGAAGAGTAATATGTTAGGAGAAATCGTTCAGTTTGCAACAATATCACCTTGCGAATTCAGGGAAAAGCGGCAAAGAATTATATTACAACATTTTGCGTATGTCAAAGAAAAAACTAACTCTGCACCATTGCTGCTGGCCGGACTTGACGCAAAATGTATCTTCTGCTCCAAGAGTATTCGTTTTCTTGCACACTAACTCCGGTAGTTTTGCACCTTTATCAAATATCTTTCTCGGTTGGTAGATAAACAGATCCGACATTCCCACCTATTTCCGTTATTTGCAAGTAAGGTGAAAGATTGTTGTTATGGTTTAATGCTGAAATAATGATACTATTGAAACCTCTGTCTTTCTTCAGAACGGCTCACACGATCATTTCCCCATCCAAATGCTCTTAGCTTTAGGTAAGGATCTTCTATTTCCTCCACTTTGTGCATAAAGGGTAGGCAAACGTGATTTATTGTTTTTGGCACATCCTCAGCCAGTTCAAGGATCGCTATGTCGTGAGTGCCTCTGCAGCCAAATTTGAAGTAATCCTCGTAAAATGCGCTACAATGAGATATTTGCATGAAAATGATTGTGAGCGCAGTGAACTAGACGTACCGGGCAATTTTGTAGACTCTACCAATATCTGACCTAGTACAACCAAATCTGCCTGCCAAACTGCAAGTTCCACCGATGGAAACTTCCGTATTGTGTATCACAAATTCCGGTGAGAACATGTCCGAGGTGCTACCAGAAAAATGCGGGAAAAAATGGTTAGGGTTACAATTCTGATCTACCTGCATTGGCCTATGCCATCCGTTGCCCGGAAACAATGAGCTGCAGTGATAACATGTCGTCTTGAAATCAGCGTTCCACCGCATGGGCCTGCATGCAAAAGTGTGCTGCCACTGTTCGTTTTGAGTAAAATTCAAAAAATTGTACTTTATTCAGCCATATTAAATAACTTCATTCTGTCAATCTGGATTTTATGCAATGATTTCACATGCGCATACAATCAAGAAGTATTCGTAGGTGTAAGGAATGCGCCCATTCGATTAAAAACTAGAGTTTTCAGCGCATGCTCGTAATCGGCGTGGACGCAACCATCGACGCATAACGTCCTTTAAATCTTTTGTACCGAGGTCAATGTTAAGTGATCGCAAATCATTTTTTCTCGCATGCTTCAACCTGACTACTCAACAATAAATTCAAGGTACATTCTCTAGACTGAATTATCTGCAAATCCGAGTAATGCATACGTACTTTTTTAAAACGTAAAAACGACTCACTCATGTAATACTTATCTTTCCAAACGTGAAACAATACTGCCCATGGAAGTTCACCTCTTTCAGCTCGTCTACCTCCCATTATCTGTGTATATCACAATAAATATTGAAGAGATCGTGCTTAGAATGAGCGTTGGCCGTGGAAAGGACAAGAAAGAGCAGAAGAGAAATAAACCAGAAGAAAGTATAGGTCAATGCAAAAGTTTTGTCGTTTCGTTTGCAAAAGTTCGCAACCTCTCTCTCTGTCTAGACAAATTTACTTCGCTCTGATTTTTTTGAAAAGAAACAACCGTCTACTTTTTAGTATTGCCAGAGCGAGCTCTAGGCGATCAATTTCGGAAATAAAATTAAGAGTAAGATCATTCAAGTTTTGACCATTTTAGGCTAAGTCGTCAAGAATCAGCAACGTTGCAGTAATGTCCGAAATTGTCAGCGCATAAGTTTCAAAACCTACTCCTTTACCTACTCTTTCCAATTACAAGGTGTTTGTGCTGATCAGACGTAGGTGTAAAAAGTTATGATCTCAATTACAAATCATTAATTTGGGCATTTTCTGTTACAAACTCAAAAATGAAAACTTTTCGTAAAAGCGTCCAACAAGCATAAACTTTTCAATACCAGAAAAAGTATATCGTAAGATTTTTGCTTTGAAAATTCCAAATTTTTTGCAACGTTTTCGTTTTTGGAGACTCTTAAAATGACGAAAGCTGAAACTTATTAGGTCGGTGCAAAAGTTTTGCCAGTTTTTTCAATCCATCTGCAAACACGCTAAAATGAAGATAAACAAACATCTCAAATGTATCCGATGCAAAATTTCTTCCTCTTTACAACTGCTAAACTCCAGTTGTGTTTCGTTGTGAGAGTGACGAGATATTCGCTGAAAATTGCAACCATTCGTTTTTACCATGTCCAACTTTCGCTAATTTTCAAAACTTTTGTATGAGACTTTCAGAGGAACCCTAGTAACCACCAGATAGGGCAAACTGTGTTTTGATAAAATCGCATGACCTCTTATTGCACCAAACACGGCAAAACCTACAGAATGCTGAGGTTTCAACACTCGATTATTACTAACCGCTATCATTACAAAGTAAATGAGCGCTTCTCGCTTCAATTTATGAAGATTTTGAAACATAGGTTACGTCAGTGCGCACTCCTGAAATAGAAAAATACTGCGATTTTCCCCACAATTTTCTCCTGCCTCGGCAAAAAAAGCAAGTATTAGAATGAGGAAAAAATTGCATCGAATGGTGACCGAAGTGTTCAACATTTTATGTTCTACGACGTTTAAATAAGCTAAATGTAAAATTTGGTCACTTCAAAAAATAAATCGTAGAAATTCTGAAAGACAAGCCATAGGGCTACAAAAAATTTCTTCTGTTGGCAAAAGGTTTGCCCTATCTGCTTATTAGAACCCCTTCGAAAGTCTCATACAAAAATTCTGAAAATAGTGAAAGTTGGACATGGTAAAAACGAATGGTTGCAATTTCCAGCTAATATCTCATCCACTCTCAATTAAACACAATGTGAGTTTAGCAGTTTGAAAGAGGAAATAATTCCGCATCGGATACATTTTGAACTGTTCGTTTATCTTCATTTTAGCCTGTTTGCCGATGGATTGAAAAAACTGACAAAACTTTTGCACCAACCTAATATTTATCCAATTTTATTTTAGGAAAGAGTGTTCGAGGGAAGCTCGTTAGAGTAGCTATCAGGGACTTATAGACCTCTGCTCAAATTTCATAAATCACAAATTTCGCAAAAATCGGATGCTTATCTCGGAACTAGATTCTTGTCGGAAGCTAAAGTGCCACATATGTAAAATCATTGTTTCGCTTGGTTTCAGCATAGAAATGCTTAGACAAAAAAGAGAATTAAATGAAGAAGATTTTCGCGGAGATTTAAATGAAGAAATGTAGCCCAAGTCTATGCGTGATTCTTTGCATTTGTCTTCTATCTTATATATAATGCTGAATGTCTGTTTGTCTGTCTGTATGTCTGTCTGTCTGTCTGTGTGTACGTATGTTCCGAATAGAAAATTCCATTTCTGAACCGATCCGGACCAAACTTGGCACACATACACTTCGGGCCCCGGCGGGTGTCATAGGCTACTTTTCGTCATCGATCGATATCGATTTTATCGATTTTTTGCAAAATTTGAGCTACGGGGCTGGGAGTTAGCACAGGTGGGTAATTGAGCATGCTGATTACGAATATATTAATGACAGGGCCGGGCGGAGCCGGGTAAGTCAACTAGTATGACGATAATGTAAAAGTTTGCATAATAAAGATCTGTTTTTCAAAGTATTTGTTGTACGGAGTATTTTGAAAAATGTTTCTACTGTTTAATTGTTAATAACTCTCTTGTCATAAAGTCTTTAAAGAAGCTCTAGGTATTTCTCCTAGAGCTGGCTCTAATTTATTTTAAGGTATAGAGCGAATCATCTATCTCGCTTCAATACTGTAGATTCACGGTAGGATTACAAAGGGTTTTGAGCCATGAGGGGTCAAATTTTGGCTTGAAAAGGAAACAAAACCTTAAAACCCTCATTAGGCTAATTAGATTCGCTGATTCTAATATGGGGTTTGCATCTCATGCTTCCTGAAGAAGTTATGCTAGGCAAGCAGTAGCAGCTGTTTTTTCGATATTGCTAAGCAGTATTCTTACAGGCTTTGAAAGCTTAGAAATCTTGTATAACGATTAACGATTCGTAGCATGCAAAGATTGCGGACGTATCGGCGTCTCTCTGATCGAGCGCTCTTTGTTTCTCTTACCATCTGTTGTCTCTCCCATGCACGAACTATCTAGGTCAGACACAACGGCGACTAGTCTTTGCGTGTCCTGAATCGTGTATACATAGCTTAGTATAAGATCGGCCCCACGAAAACCAATTACTCAAATCTTCGGTTTTTTTCTAAATTATTTACAACGCAGCTTTTTTTACAGTGACGTCACATGCCGGTAGTTCCTACCGCAGTCTTACTGTGATGAGGAGCGACTAGTCACTTGCTCTATACTGACAATCTAAGGGCCGCATGCATTAACAACCCCCGGGGAGGGGATCGCAGCTTAAAAGAAAGCTTTATATTTCGAAACTCCAGATACCCGGATTTCACGTTGTGTAGCTATCCGTAAATAATTCTACTACCCTTCACTATGAACATGTTGAAGAGGAGCGAGAAGATGTACGAACCGCATTTTCCAGCTTTTGTATGATCCCTGATGATCCCCGGCGCTTTTCTTTAAAGTCATTTTTCTTTTTCCGAAGTTAACGAAAAACCTCTAAAGTTGCGCAGATTATCTAATCCGACAGTGCTAAGCATGTTGCTGATAAGAACAAATGATGTTTTGAAGTCATGAAATTTTCGATGGTCCACAGGTCGAAATTCGAGGTTTACCGAAAAATTCGACTTTTCAAAAACTCATTTGTTCTCATCAGCAGCATGCTTAGCACTGTCGGATTAAATAATCTGCGCAACTTTAGAGGTTTTTCGTTAACTTCGGAGAAAGAAAAATGACTTTAAAGAAAAGCGCGGGGGATTACCAGGGATCATACAAAAGCTGGAAAATGCGGTTCATGCAGCTTCTCGCTCCTCTTCAACATGTTCATAGTGGAGGATAGTAGGAATACTTACGGATAGGTACACAACGTGAAATCCAGGTATCTGGAGTTTCGAAATATAAAGCTTTCTTTTGAGCTGCGATCCCCTCCCCAGCGGGGAGGTTAGTGCATGCGGCCCTAAGTTGAAATGAGGGTCGAACAAGAGGTGTGGACATGACCGCCGGATACGACCCCCTCCCCCACCTAAGTTCCGTATCAGTACCCTTTTCGCAACATTTTTGTTTGCCTATTAGTAGGCATGACATAAATGCTCTACCAATCACTAGTAATATATTTGTAATTATCTTGCCAAATGATCTCTGTGGGCCATAGCAAATTCTGAGAGTTAACAATATTGAGCCACTCGAATAAAGTGGCCATTTTCAAACATGGTTAACTATATCTTAAATGTGAATTAGCTACCTCATCTTGTACGTAATACAAAGCACTACTCCAAATTTGTTTATGCCATAACCATCAAACTATAGAAATATAAGTCAGCCAAATTTTCGTCTGTCCCACTTTCCACTCGCAGTGGTTGTGCTTTCCAGCAGCTATGCTCAAACAAGTTAGACGAATTCAGCTTTAATCACTTCCACAAAAACTTTTTGGCTTTTTGGCCATTAAACCTTATTGTTCTTTGATATTCTCTTTGAGGGTAAGTGATGGGATGTGGCGTAGCCCCAGAAAAATGTGGCTGCCACATGGGGTTGTGCCACCCCATAAACTTACCTTGAATTTATACAGATATTTGCGTTTTTTATATTCGTTGCTACTGCTCAACGTTCTTCTTCATACATCAAAAACTTTATCAGAATTATATCTTCTAGGGACAGATATAATCGTTTCTCTTCACCTATGCAAATGAAAAATACTGAGTTACGGTAACATGCTAAGTCTTCGTTACTACGTTAGTTCGCGAGAGGAAGCGACAAGAATGCATACACTCAATAATCTAAGCCTCGTAAATTACAGTAACGTAATTTAAAACTAACTGGTCTTTACTGTTTTGAGATGTTGAAAGCGAAAAATGAAACAAATGAGATCTTGGGGTTGCTCTTAATTCCTTTATTTGGAGGTTATTTAAAGTAGGATTTCTGAAGTTAAGAAAGAAGTGGTAGTTTTTTGTATAAACTGTAGAAAAAAAATAGTCAACTCACCTTCAAAACAAAGTCAACATGATCGGAAATAATCAATAACCATCTTATTTAAGTTGTCCGATTTTTAGATTTTTCAGAATTCGCTAAAAATTGGCCCACAGAGACTATTTGATGTGCTAATCACGAAAACGATGCTAGTATGCTTTTAAAGGTCTTTTATTATGTTTACTGACGTATACGATGATAGGAAAAAAACGTCAATGTCTTGTGCTTTGCATAATGGGGCTACTGTTGACAAACATTATGTTATCGCTGACATAGAATCACCTCGATGGCCTCTCTTTTCTTGACCCCTCAATACGACCCCAGGGATGACATGAAAGACCCCAGGCTTGATCTTGGTCACACTCTATAAAATGGTACCTTAAACTTCTTGAAAGACTAAATGGCAAGAAAATTATTGATAATCAAACACTAAGTACATTTGGAACGCTATATGTCCAAAAATTTTGCACTCAAATAATGCAAGTGGCTCATAGTTCCGGAGAATGAGTAGTGGCAATTCCAAAAGCTAACTTTCCTCTATGATGCATATCTTCATTTTGTATAACCACACCCTTGAGAAAGCGCGCATGCTGTCTCAACGTACTACAGTACCGCTCACCAAATGTGCAAAATTTTCCTGAAGTTCGCAAAATTTCAAGAATTCCACGAAATTCCCGGAATTCCGCGAAATTTCAGGAATGTGGGCGAAGTTCCGCAAATTTCTGGGAATTTCGCAGAATTTTACGAATTTTACCAGATTCACGGAAATTTTGCACATTCTGTGAGCGGTATTGTAATTGACAGCCGGATGTGCAAGGTTTGCCAATTAAGATGCGAGGGTGACCTCATATCATCCCGAATACGCTGATAAGCAAATGCTAGATAGTCAATATATGCATTTTGTGATCCTTTTTTCTTCTATGATAAGAGAACGAAGTCTGAGCTCTTCTGTAGGTGGAGGTTTATAAGTGGGGCAAAGTAATTATTATGCATATCCTTGTGTAAAATGGGGACGGGATGCTCGAATACCCGTATTTCTGTTTCTTTTCGAAAAGGCTACTTCAGAAAATTTAGAGAAAAATCGGAGGTTGAATACACAAGGAGCTGATCCAAAGACGGTTCTGGACTGAAATTTTCTGGGGGGAACTTTATGATAGACTAAAATAAAATAATAATTCCAGGAGGATGAAACATATAAATTAAATATAAACGGTCAGTAGTGATTTAATGTTGTGGTGGGTTAGTAGCCCGGGCAGGTGGGTTGGGGAAAGGTGGGGAAGGAATGGGCGGAGACTTGGGTATGAGGCGGAGCTAGCTAAGAATTCGGCTAAAATTTGGTGGTTTTCAAGCAAATGGATGAAAAAGCGGAAATCGATGGAGAAAAAATGGAATGTGTTGTACTACGATGGCTCAGACGATTACTGCGAGCACCCGCGGCCTCTAACCGTGTCCTTCGGCGGTGCGCGGGAGTCAAATTCTTGCATTGACCATCCGCGGCCCTAGATTTATTTGCTCGGCGACCCGCGGCCCAATGTTATCATTACGGAAAGGCCGCGGGCCTCAAATATTTTATCGGAACACCCGCGGCTCGAGAAAAACCACATGGGCGAGCCTCGGCCCCTACAGGGCTCCCTGCATATGTAGTTTTCGGGCAAGCCCCGGCCCTCTAGGCCACGAACCGACAGAACGAATCTGGCGAGCCCCGGGCCTTGCTGGATGCCGGAATTCCTGCACGCTGTAAGAGGAAACATTACTTGCGTAAGATACGGCACAGTGATAGAGCTATCCTCCACATCAAATTGCAAGGACAAGCTAAGTTCTGGTCGTCGAAAATCTCTTGGATGACACAACCAGAGCCTCGATTGTGGTTATACATTGGAGCGTCGATGGGGAGGGATGTGAACGTCACTCTCTATTTTTGTGTGGATTGTGGCATTTATGCTAAACCGGAAGTGGAAACGGCTTTCAAAATTTTTCGTAATTCGAGTACAGGGTGCATATCGGGCCACCCGCGGGTGCGAATCGTGCATTTATCGGACGCTTGTCGGGCCACCCGATGCTGTTATTCGGACGCTTATCGGGTCACCCGCGGCCACTGCCGGGCGTTTATCGGGCACTTACCGGTGCGCCCTCGGGATGGGCGTGGCGTCACCGTGGATGGTCGGCGGGTGCTCGCCATAATTGTCTGAGGGAGTGGAGATAGGATTACCGTATAGAGTGGGCGGAGCTTGAGAAAAGTGGGGACTTGAGGAATTTTGGAGGATTCGCGAGGTTCGAATTTTCAAAAATGGGCAAGATTGTGTTTTCGAAAATTGCAAAAGCTGCAAAAGTTTAGGGTGGTAAAATGATAAACTGAAGGTTTCGAAATTTAGAAAACGTTGGAAACTGGCAAAAACCGTTCAGAATCGATTTATTTTCATTTGTCAGGTCTCATATCTTTTATATCGAGCAAAAATCGTAAGTGGGAGGCATGGAATCTCGAAGATTGATAAAATTGATATGTTGAGGGTTACGAAATCTCGGAATTAGTAAAATTAAAAATTTTGGAGTTCAACTTGACGTTGATTTTCTCGATTTTGTTGACTTTAAAGATTTTGAGGATTTCGCAATCTCCAAAATATCAATTTTATCGATTTTCGTGAGTGGCGATTTGTATGCATATTGTAAGAGTACGGTGAACGGTGAAGAATATTTAGTTTCAATCTAAGGTCTTTAATTATGTTCTACAAACGGGTATTTGTTAGGGCGCAACCGAATATTCAATGTAAACAGATAAAGCAATGATGAACATCGTTTAATACAGCAGCTTCGAGGTTTCTTAGCAGCTAAAAGGGTGCAAAATGTCTGATGAAATGAAGACGAAAATGGCCAGCAAACTTTGCTAAAATCCATATTCACCCAAAATCTAGTCATTGTTAACCCTATAGAAAGGGGCTATCGTGCGACTCAAATGTGTTTTTTGTAATCAGCAGGTACGATAACCTCTCCCCGTTCTTGACCTCGCCGCTGGTTTTGGCTATTGATGATCTTGGAATGAACCGAAACTCTGCTCACAATAGCCTTCATACCCACTGTTAACGAAAATCTAGTTATTTCGCGCTAAAGAGTTTCACGGTAAAGTTCAAATAGAAAAAATTTAGTTAAACCACGCAAGGTTGAAAATTCGTTTGCACTTCTCGCCCGTATAAACTTGCTTGCTTTTCTTGTGAATTGAAATCTCTGTAAAACGCGTGATTAATGCACGCCCCTATGTGCACTGTTTGTCAGATTATGGGGTTACAAAATCACGATCTTATGAATTCTCACCCAAATTTGAGAACCATGTATTTTGGCAGATTTCCATTCTTTTATTATGCCACCAGCAGCAAAACAATGTAAGAAATGTTGTCAGCACATTGAGTGATCCATTTGAGCGGAAATTTAAAGATTTGTATTATATTAGGTTGGTCCGAAAGTTCTGTTCCACCATTTTCAAAAAATCATAACTTCCTCCTATCATGATGTTTTTGAATGGCTAAAACTTTATTAAAAAGAGCAATTCATATACTTTCTAAAACTACCTTGTCTGCTATTTACTAAGCTTTGAATGTAGAGAGAAAATTGGGGGAAATCACTTCATTTTCGGAATTTTTAAGCAAGTTCTTTAAAAAATCCAAAAATGTGCCATAAAATCCAAAACAGGCAGTAACCTAGGTTTTCTGATCTCCTCTTTTTATGGGAACAAAACTCGCGCTAATCGAGCCCTTCTTAGATAGGTTATAATTTTCGAAGAAAAAACGTTAAAAAATCAGTTCCTTAAGAAATTTGATTTTTTGACATTTTTTTCAAAAAATCATAACTTTTAAAGTAACTGCACGATCAGCGCGAATTTTGCTCAGCTGGAAAGAGGGGGTCAAATAGTCTAGGATAGTGGCTGTTTTGAATTTTATGGCACAGTTTTGGATTTTTAAACGGTCTTGCTTAAAAATTCCGAATTTGAAGTTTCTTTTTCCGAATTTTATCTTTGCAATCAGAGCTTAGTAAACAGCAGCCAAGTTAGTTTTAGAAAGTGCACAAATTGCTCTTTTTAAAAAAATTTAAGCCATGCAGAAATATCATGTTAGGAGGAAGTTACGATTTTTTGAAAATGGTGGGACAGAACTTTTGGACCAACCTAATACATGCAGTCAAACAGTTATGACTTTGCAATGTAAAAATTCTCGGCGATGTCAACAAGGTCAGCGACATTTTTTCGCCGACTTCACCGACGAATTCACCAAGAATTTTCACTTTTCACTGTCATAACTGTATGCCATTGTCATAACTGTAAAAAAGCTTACAGATCACTTTAGCATGAAGATTTGGGTGAAAAAATTTATATGACATTTTTTACATTAATCTGCTAGCAGCAGATGATAATAATACTGTTCTGTCAGTTTATCAACCACATACAATACTCCTCACAGAATGTGCAGATTTCGTGAATTTCGCGAAATTCCGAGAATTCCGCTAAATTCCAGGAATGTCGCGAAGTTCCGTGAATTTCCGGGAATTTCGCGAAATTCACGAAATCTTGCACATTCTGTGAGCGGTATTGTAGCTCTCTATAGCTTTGAAGGAAGATCGATTTCAGGTCTACAAACATCGAAAGGCAGAAACTCCAAGGGCACTAGGGCAATCAGGTAGCAGGGGCATGGGTTAAACATGTATAATCTTTTCCTTGCCTTTTCCTGCATGAAATCGTCCTCATCTTCATCGTCAATGACGTTGTCGTCCAACTTCTGACTCCCTGAATCACCGACAATGCTTGTGTCATTGGAGTGAGCATCAGCCATGTAAGATCGTCTGCAATTTCATTCTCTAAATGCATTTGTGCTTTTTTAACGATTCAAGAAATTTTGGTAGACGATCACTATTTTCTGAATGAAGCGGAACCACATACAAATAACAGTGCGCTCGAACAAACTCGTTTTTACGCTTTTCCTGTATCCTTGCCAAAAACTGACAAACATTTGCCAATAAGTTTGCAAAGGCCAAATTCACAAACCTTTTCAATCTTTGGTGGCCAGAAAATTACTTCATTAGGTTTTCGTTCAAATATGCATTATAATTTTGAAAAAAAAAGCTCAGTTTTTTCAAGTTTTACTCTGTAAAAAGCCGTTTGCTGTCGGTCTTCTAGGGCTATTCCTTTGACTAGCATGAACATATTGTGCGGATCTAAAGAAAAAACTGATTGAAAGGGGGTGAGAGCGTATGTCAGATACCCTATTTTCAGGTGTATAAGCCGCGGGGTGGTCCTAGCTTACATCGATCAGCCCGAACACATCAAAGGACCTCGCAACCAAAGGACCCTATACCGTGCTGCGTATTGCCTGAAATAACCGTGCGGCATAAGGATCGCTTCTCGAAACATAATAAAGCGGCGGAGCAGCCCGGGCGAAAATTTGAAAAAGTGCGGCTTATACACCTGAAAATAGGGTAATTCAAAGAATTCTGTTTCTGGAACTATCCTTGAATTTCGTAAAATTGAGATAAGAGAGCACTTAGAACTATACTTGATTCGGAATTTCTCGCTCCTTTGAACTTCCATGTCTTTAAAGTCAGTCTTTTGACAAGCTTCGAATATTTAGCAGAGTTTTCATCATCGTTTATGACTCGTTCGACTTTTGTCAGGAGCTCACCCTTTACACGTCCCTCGCTAGTCAATCATTCCGACCTTTTTTTCAACATCCTATCTGGACGCCAAAATTCTTGATTCGCAGAAGCGCCTTCCTGAATCAAGAACTTTGACAATTGAATACCTATCACATGAAGAGCGGTAACGCTACAAATTAAAATCAATTACATGAGGCAACGCCCAGCGAAAGCCAACTAAAAAATGCAAGAAACTGTTGCTGGACTTTCTTAATGGTTGATTTTTTTAATTTTATCCGTCAAAAAAGTGTAAAAAATTTACCTATGATTTTTAATGTAAGTAGTGTATAAATGATCAAATCAAAATTATCCCAGACGTTTAGTATGGTTTTGCTTTCAAAGTTTGCGTATGCGTACCTACAACAAATAACTCAAGAAATATTAGGTTGTATGACATGTTTGTTAGCATTTATTGTAGTCTTTTTTTTTTGAGATTTTGCGTACGTGGACGTGTGTATATTCATTCAAAAAATTTTGATTTCCCCGCGTCACTCCGAATTTCAGAAAATCGGGAAAGATTTCTGGCTCTGAAACAGAAAATGCGAAAACAGAAAATCCACTTTCGAGAATTTTTTTCTTGGAGCTACTTTGAAAGAACCTTTTAAAAAATACTCAACAAACTTATTATAAACAAAACAATGAACTAATTATGTGAACACTGTCACCGCTTATATTTGCTACGGTAAAGTTCGTTGTCTCTCGCCTTTATGTTATGTCAAGCTTTGTTTTTTCAAGCAATAACGTTTTGAAAAAAATATCCATGAAGCCGATAATTTTGTAACACAGACTGCTTTTTCCTGGCAATTTTGGATTGCTCGTTGATGATGTTCCTTTCTGTTTTTACAAAGCTCAACATCGACATTCCAAATGCGTCGCGGAAAAGATCATTTTTGAATTTACAAGATAGGTTTTTGAAAGCAATTCTAAGGAGGCGAGGCCAATAGCATTTAATCGAAGCACGTCGTTAAATTTCTCTACTTGTTTTTGAAGTAGTATGACTTGTCTGAAAAGCGATGTTATATAGTCGCATGAAGACAACAGGTTAAGAGTTTTCAATGGCAATGCACGATTTACCATCACACCAAGATAAAAGGAAATTAAATCAACAATGTAAACGAACTATCACACGATTTGCCGAAGATGCAGCAAATTAAATTCATATGTACAGCCGCTATTACCTTTTACAGGGTGCGCCAAAATTATTTCCGCACTTATATACGTGACCATTTATAAGTAGATCATCGATCGGTTCACTCACAACAATTTCAATCAAGCATTTGTGCTTCAAGAGCACTCGACGAAAAAGATTTCTTCTGAACTGTAGTACTTCTACCACCAAGGGAAGATTGGGAAGATAACTGACAAGCATGGAAAGAAGGGTGTATCAGCTTCTACAACTTTTGAAATCAGCACTCGTATCAAAACGAATCGATACCTTTGATGAAAGCAAAAGATTTTGGTGTGAGTGCAGCACCAGTATGCAAAGTTGTCATGAGAGTACTTTATTTTCGTCCCTATCGCAAGCAAAAGAGTTCACATCTCAACGATGCTATAAAGGCTATGATACTTATAGATGTGACTAGCTGCTCACGAGATTAGACAACACGCATTTCGGCACCGTTCTCAGTGAAGAAAAAAACCTATAGAACCAATCGTAAATTCACAGGATAAGCAATTAAAGCGAAAGAAAAGTGCACAGCGCACTCTAAAAAAATAGTTTGAGGATCTATAATGTTTAACGGAAAAGTCCCCCTATTTTCGTCAACTACTTGTAACCTTGTGGACTATTCCAAAAAACGCGCTGAAGCGATGGAGCACATTATTCAAAAAGAAATACTGGTGCTTATAGCGAATTCAGCCCCACATAAGGCAAAGATATGCAAAGTTTATTTTCCGAAATCTTTTTTTAAAGATTCGTTATGAAGATCTTAAACGCAGGGTTTCTTCAAGAAGAGGTTTTTGGTTTGTGCAAGCGAAAGGAGAATGATTTGCATTTGTTGGAGATAATGAGCCAAATGAATAGTTCTGCATTACAGCCTGTCAAATTGCATTTAATGCTTGACACTGATTACTTACGCACGAATTTATGGCGCAAGCTGTCTTCTGCAGGTCTTATACACGGTGAGATCCTTCTAAAAAATTTAAGTCGCAAACGGATTGTATCAAAATCTCCCTTGCAATTTGCAACAGAGTGCGGCTGTTACCCTCGAAGTGTCGTGAGAAATTAGGTTATTGAGCCACTAATCATCAAGTCGAGCAAAAATATCCAGTCAAAGGGCTGTTATGAAAACTATCAAACTTAGGCATGTTGCAATCACTTTCCATGAAAAAGGAACGCACACTTTTCTGCTGTTTTAGTGCAAGGTCCATTTGGTGGAATTGGCCTTTTCACATGAAATTGATGCGACTATAAAGAGCATTGAGCGCTGATTCTAAATCTGTCTTCGTTATCTGCCTAGCCTCTGGTGGTCGAGTTATGAGCGTTTTTGAGTCTAAAAATTGGATGCATAATTATAACAAAATATTAGGTTGGTTCGAAAGTTTTGTCCCACCATTTTCAAAAAATTATCACTTCCTCTTCGCATGATATTTTTGCATGTCTAAAACCTTTTTGAAAAAAGCAATTCATGCACTTTCTGAAACTATCTTGGCTGCTATCTACTAAGCTCTGATTGCAGAGATAAAATTGGGAAAAGGAAATTACTTCAAATTTAGAATTTTGAAGCAAGCCTGTTAAAATAATCAAAACTGTGCCATAAAATCCAAAACAGTCAGTAACCTAGGTTTTCTAGTCCCTCTTTCTATATAAGCAAAACTCGCGCCGATGAAGCTCGTCCTAGAAGAGTTATGATTTTCAAGCAAAAAAAAAGTAACAGCTCGATCAGCGCGAATTTTGCTCAGCTTCAAAAAGGGGTCAAAAATTTAGAATAGTGTCTGTTTTGGATTTTACGGCACAGTTTCGGATTTTTTAACGGGCTTGTTTAAAAATTTCGAACTTGAAGTGATTTAATTTTCCCAATTCATTCTCTACATTCAGAGCTTAGTAGATAGCAGGCAAGGTAATTTTAGAAAGTGCATGAATTGCTCTTTTCAGTAAAGTTTTAGTTATGCAAAAATATCATGTGAGGAGGAAGTTATGATTTTTGAAAATGATGGGAGAACTCTCGGACCAACCTAATATGTCAAAATTTCTAATGATCTGATGTTGATTACCAAAAACCATTTGAAAATCTTCTGTCCAAAACCATACTAAACACTGCTCTGTTTGAGCCTTGAAAAAACGATAAATTCATTTCACCTAGATTATGCGTTCACCTTTCGCACCAAGAAAGTATTTATGACTCGGCATGCAGAGGCGCTTGCAGATTCTAAGATTTGGAATCACGTTTCATGCTCCAAAAAGTATGAGACTCATTTGGAAAGGCCACTTCGACTAATCGAATTAACTTTGTAAAAACTTCTTAAAATCAGGCAAATTTCGAGAATGTTGCCAGTCATGTAACAAAGTCTGAGTTTAAATTTTCAATTTTCAGTGTCTGGCTAGAGCACCAATGCTAGTACGTACTCTTCTTGAGAATATCCAAGGAGACTGGGTAAACAACATTTTATAAGGAACTTACCGCGTCTCTACCTGCGCTATCACCAAAAGTTTTGAGCGATCATCAAGAGCAAGAGGTTAAAAACAAAGCAAGAAAAGCACTTTACCTGGCTCTTACTCCCACTGGACTTCGTGCAGGATTTATTTGCGATTTACCGCAGTTGTGTGCATCTGAATATCGCATACATGGAACGTTTCCGTAAGTGTAACATGGCAAGGCTTACCGTATGCATCATAATTGTGTCCTCTCGTAATGTGAAGTATTATCAGTAACCAAGCGAAGATTCTCATAGTGTCACTTTTTGACCCAAAATGATTTGAGTGGTTCTACGGATGCGAATATGTAAATCCTTGATAACTTTCGCCCAAAGACTGATAAATGTAATTTATTGTTTTGACATTTGAATAAATTGTACTTTCTTATTCACTAAGAATGAAGTCAAGATAACTCAATGCTTAGATCATCCACAGCATGTTTCATTCTTTTTCTCGCATAAGAATTATTCTTTACACGTGGATCGCGCATAAAATTTTGCCCCAGTTCTGCTTTTGCTTCAATGGTTAAATTAAGCTAACAGGGAAAGGATACTAACTTAGATTCGCCTTTTGAGATGAAGCACATATAATTGGAATAAGCTTGGAACGCTAATTCCAAATATGCTGCTCCTAGCTGCTCTTAGCTCTATTTTGAAGCGAATTATAGTCTTTTTTATATGCGTGCTCCTTGACCCACTGTTGCTACGGTGTCGAGCCTAGGTGGTTTTGCAATTGTATAATGCTTCCTCTTACGATTGAAAAGATAACCTGATGCTAGGTCAACATCCTAGCACTTTTTTTCGAGCAGATTCTTATTCACATCCCGTTTTACAACATTTGAAGTTTATAGTTACTCACAACAGCAAGCCCATAACTCGCTTTCGAATAATGCTAAGAAGCTAGAAACAGCATACTTGGAATTAGCGCCCGAAGCTGATTCCAGTTTTATCTGTCCCATGTCAAAAGGCGAATCTAAGTTAATATCCTTCCCTTGTAAGTCATCTTATGCGTTTGCACAAGATGAGTTGGTCTACCCGCTAAAAACGTGTCTTCTCAAACGCTGAAATTGCAGTGTGGCAGCATCAGGTATGTAGTAACTAACATTCACTTCTTCCTGCATCTATACGAAAAATGGTAAACGGGTTGTTCCAATATGAGTACAATGATTCTCTTCTTCCTGCATCTATACGAAAAATGGTAAACGAGTTGTTCCAATATGAGTACAATGATTCTCTTCTTCCTGCATCTATACGAAAAATGGTAAACGGGCTGTTCCAATATGAGTATAATGATCCTTAGTTTACAAAAATTACAACATACACGGTGATATTCCAAAAAGTTGTGCCACGATACTGCTTGATTGTCAATCTCTTGCACTGAAGTCTCTCTAGAAGCTTTGAGTACCGTTTTATAAGTTGATCATTTCAGATTTACAGAGCGAATTAAGGATTATATTTATTAATGTAGGAGCACGGTAGGAACTTGCAGCGTATGGCGCTACTGTGAAAAAGGCCTTTAAAAAAATTCCAAAAATCACAAAACTCGGGTAAGAAGGTTTCCACGCGTGCTGATTGTACACAGATTTTTGCTCTTCAGTAGAGCTTTTCAAATAGCCCAATCAGATTTGTTTAATAGCAAAAATTGTGGTGTATCTGGCATAACTTATGAAAAATGCGTTACGTGACGTGCGAGTTTTATGTTTAGAATCAGCGACTCTGATTAACCTAGTGTAGGAGGCTTTCAGCTTCTTTGGTTTTATTTTAGGGGTGAAATACGACTCTTATTTACTCAAACCTCCTCAAAGTTCGTACCGTAATCCTACAGCAATGAAGAAAGATTCTTGATTTGAACCATGTTGTAAATCCAAGTAAAAGCCAGCTTTTCAAGCTGTATCTGAAGCTTTTCAAAAAATACTTCGCTACAAGAAAAGTTATTGGCAGTTCAAGGAACATTTTTTAAGACACCCTGTATTATCCAAACCAGAATTTCTTTGTTAAACAAGTAAAATTGATCGCTTATCTACATTTTTTTACTTTTGAGTTTCAGTGTTTTCTGTCCGAGTGCATTTGATACAAGAGCCGCGTTTCAGTGTATTGAACTGCCGGAGCAAAGTACAAAAAAGGAATCTTTGCTGAATTAGGCTTAAGCTCCTAAATGATATTCTTGCATTCAGTTGTGGTCCCATCCCACGAGGTTCGTGGCTTAGTTGGGCACTCCGAAAATTTTTGCTTCTCATAAGGAAGAGTTTCCATGTCAGCTCGGCCAACCCGGATGAATCATATATCACCATAACGGGTTTGAAACGCGTATTCCAAAACTGCTTTTGCTTTCTGCGGAACAACTCTACAAAAGAAGTTATCAGCGTTTGAAAGTCCAAATCTGTCAAGTCTAAAATGGCGTAAAATTGGCGAAATCTGTTCAATATTACGTAAAAATGGGTTTTCAGTTTTGTATCCAGTATGCTGAATACAAGGACGGAGAACAGCCAGTGGAAGTTCGCTAGGTGTTGTTTTAGAGCTTTCCGCTAATTTTTAAGCCACTTCAAACATGACAACTTCAAACTTTCGAACCCTCATAACTTCTTTCGTAGAATCGTTCCGCAGAAAACAAAAACAGATTTGGAATCACCATTACAAGCCTGTTATGGTAATTGCATGACCCATCCGGGTTGGCCGAGCTGACTTGGGAACTCTTCTTTGTCAGAATTTTTTGCCGAATTCTCCCGAAGCAATCACGCCCCCAAAATTTTTTCACAAAGCTAAATTAAACTTCAAGAAAATTTCAAAAATTACTTCAGTTATTTACAAATACAAGCAAGTCATCTGCATGTTTTTACGGCTCATGCTCATGTAAGTAAAGGCTGCTGCAGAACGAAGGCGCAGAGGCATTATTGGTTGAGCGGGTGCGAACGCTACACTCGCGTATCTTCACTGTTGTAAACTGCGCCCTGTGCGCTCCGCAGCCAATAAAGCCGCGTTCACGTCCGAAGACTGCGCCTTCGTCATGCAGCAGCCTATATTGAGTTGGTGCAAAAATGATGTCCGTTTCATGAGTGCGCCTTCGTCATGCAGCAGCCTATATTGAGTTGGTGCAAAAATGATGTCCGTTTCATGAGACCTATTTTTGGAATAACTTTTTTCATTCTTTTTCAAATACAGATCATGCATGTCAATGTAAAGCTTTCTCTATGTGCTTTCTAACAATGGTGCAATTGGGCTTCTGTTCTCGTCTTCCAATATCTCATATTTTGCCCGCCTACACTCGAAATCGAAATTGCATTGCTTCCACTTTCTTGGACACAACTCAGGCGTAGATGAACGAATTCCTTTGAGAGCATAGCTACTGTATAGAATGCATGTTGTTTACACATTGCATGCTTGAATAAACTGAGAAATAGACGCTTCAGAACAACTACTCGCTGGTGGCATTTTATGGGTCAAAAACTCTCAAGTTTAAGGCGATCGCCAAATCGCTCATTTCTGTAAGCATAAATATAAAACGTTTTGCCTACTTAAGAATGAATAATTTCAATTGCCATTTTATGCCGTATACAGGTTATTATAGATGATATACTTACCCGACGTTTCGGCAATCGTTTTCAGGGGCTGAAAATGCGTCAGTCACGTTGATACACACGATCTCTGCCGCCAAATATCTCCACCAACTTGCCACTCGATTCGTCTTGAGTGGAGATGAGGAGTTTGAGGGCGAAGGTTCACCCACCAAGTGTATCACAGATGTTGGAGCTAACAGCCGCTTCGGATGTGCTTGGTCGAGTGCGGTGTCAAATAAGTAAGTACCCAAGCTACTGTGGAGCTGCTTAAGTAGGGCACACAATCTTATAGTTTACAGTACGACAGATACGGCATTAAGTCACTCGTTATAGATAATTTCTCGTTCTTGCTATTTGGTTTGATCTTGCAAGCAAGAATGTGGAAGCCTTCCAAGGCTTTTCGTGCGGAAATTTGGTGTTCATGGGCCAAAACCTTGCACCTGATATCGTAATTAACACTTATGTTCGCTCATTCTATGCCTTCCCAGTGGACTTCTTGCACACATAATCCGCACATCCAGAAGCTGTCAAACGAGCCTTCGTACATAATATGATCAGAATAGCGGCGAATATCTGCAGCGGTAATGTTGAAAGGCAGGACTCATTGAAGCTGGAGTCGAAATAATAGCCTCGAATGGATATGTTATGCGACACGGATGTTCGAAAAGAAACACTGTAAAGACAAGCAAACAAGTTACCAATAGAGTACTGTTGTGCTTGCCTTTTATCTCCGGAAGGGTCACTACCGCATTCAAACAATGTCTGATATAAGCACAGCTTGAGAAAGATGTCGTCTTAGTTAACATCTCGCGAGACAACATCAGAAAGCTATTAATACATAATGGATTGTACGATAAAGTTTGTACCACGAGAGACTGCTTTGTGTGCTCATACGGACAATTCGGAGATTGTGTGAAATCTGGTGTTGTATTAAGTTGGTCCGAAAGTTCTTGCGCATCATTTTCAAAAAATCATAACTTCCTTGCCACTCGACGGATTTCGATGAAATTATACCTCCTTAAAAGAGGAATCCATGCTCCTTACAGCTGTGCTTTCGCCACGAATTACTTTGAGAAACTACGAGTACAAGCAGTTGAAGGAAATCAGTCAAAATTGGCATTTTTCGAGCTAAGTAACGAAAAATTCTGG
The DNA here is from genome assembly GCA_958299035.1 of Cylicocyclus nassatus. Classification (NCBI taxonomy): domain Eukaryota; kingdom Metazoa; phylum Nematoda; class Chromadorea; order Rhabditida; family Strongylidae; genus Cylicocyclus; species Cylicocyclus nassatus. The sequence continues at coordinate 62,758,472 of CATQJL010000223.1, forward strand.
AAGTATTTTTATATGATAGAGAAAATTATGCTCATTACAATGGTTTCATGAGCTAAAACGGAAAAGATCGAGAATCAGGAGCAAATAAAGAGAATTCCTTTGGTTTTGTAATTTTGAGCATGCTCAAAAAAGCTTTAAAACGTTACACAAATGACATTAAAGTCATGAGCATTGGTTTTGTGACCCTCTCTTTTTAGCTGAGCGGAAATCGTGCCAATCGAGAGCAATTTTGATTTTCGTGAAAAATGCAGGCCCGAGAATCCGAAAAAATCACGAAAAACGAAATTGCTCTCGATTAGCTCGAAACTTGCTCAGCTAGAAAGAGAATGTCACAGTACCCGCGTTCATGACTTTTCCATATTTTCTGTGGCGTTTCTGTGCTTTTTTGAGAATGCTCAAGAATTGCAAAACTGAAGGATCTCTCTTTATTTGCTACTGACTTTCAATCTTTTTCATTTCAACTCATAGGAAAGTACCATTGTGATGAGCATAATTTTCTCTACCATTTAAAAACACTACCAGAATTTTTTATGACCCAGCTGCCAATTTTGACTTATTTCCTTCAACTGCTTGTAACTCTCGTAGTTTCTCGAAGTATTTCATGGCGAAGGAACAGCTGTAAGAAGCATGGATTCCTCTTTCGAAAAGATATAATTTCAACGAAATCCGTCTAGTGGCAAGGAAGTTATGATTTTTTGAAAATGATGCGCAAGAACTTTCGGACCAACCTAATATATCAAATTGATGTGCGAACTGCTCTGCCATATATACAGGGTGTGCCAAAAGTATGTATGCAATGTTTGATCGTTGATATTTTTCTTCCCAAAAAGTCTTTCGTCTTGCTTTAGGTACCATTTTGTAGAGCTGGCTTCAACTTACATCCTCGGTATAGAACGAGTCACCTATATCTCTTCGTTACTGTACGATTACGCCAGAAACTTCAAAGAGGGTTTTGAGCCATGAAAGGCCATATTTTTCCTCAGAAAAGAAACAAAACAGCCTGAAAATTTTTACACCAGGCTATTTAGAGTTGCTAATTTCAACTGTAAAGTTTCCAACTTATTATGATGCTTCATTGAAGAGTTATGCCAAGTAAGAGGTAGCGGCCATTTTTTCAATGTTCCTAAAAAGTGTATGAATAGCTAAGTATTGAAATCAGCGCCATAAAAACCCTATTTCACAAGTTTTCACATTTTTGAAAAATCTCGAAATGGCAGCTATTTTCGACATTGACACCATATGTTTCAAGTTCCTACCGTAATCCTACAGTAATGAAGAGCGGTGGGTGATTCTCTTTATAGTGTAATTTCTAAGTTGAAGCCAGCTCTACAAAATGGTACCTAAAACAAGGCGAAAGCTTACCCTATATGGAAAGCTTTCGCGGATTTTTGAGTGTCATGCGATAGAGCTGGGTTCGACTTAGATTTGCAGTATAGAGCGAATCAAGGATTCCTCTTAGTTACTGTAGGATTACGGTAGAAATCTGAACTAATTTTGAGCTTCTGATGCGAGAACTGCTTCTAAAAAATTCCAAGAAACCGAAGGTCGTTGAAGTGAGGTTTTCGGGGATGCTGAATCTTGCACAAAGTTTTTCGCTACCGTACTTCTCATTTTCCTACAATATGCGCTGCGCTAAATTTTTTCCTTTTTTTAAAATTTACTAAACCAACGTTGCAGTTATAAGACAAACATGTCATCGAAAGCCTTCGCGTTAGCCAAAGCCTTACAGTGAGCATATCCTAGGAAGATGAGGAATACTGCAGCGAAAAACTTCGCAATTAGATTCAGCATCCCCGAAAACTTCAGTTTAACATCTCTCTGTTTTTTTTAGAATTTTTTAGAAGCAGTTCTCATCTGTCGTAAGCATAAAATCAGTTGAAAATTTCTACCGTATATCCTACAGTAAGTAAGAGAAATTGGTGATCCGCTCCTACCGTAAATCTAAGTTGAACCCAGTTCTACCGTATGACACTCAAAGTCCGCGAAAGCTTTCCATATAGGGAAGTTATTAAAGATTAAACGTTCGATACATTTTTTGAGACACCCTGTATATTGGCGAAACCGGCCGGCCACTGGGTGTGCGTATCAGCGAACATCTAGCTAGCAAAAAAAGGCAAAGCACGATTAGTCCACTGGGAAAGCATAGAATGAGCGAACATAACGGAGTTGATTACGGAGTCGATTATTATTGCCTAGGAGAATATGTTTGAAAAAGTGAGTTATATCCAAACATTCGTGGTTGAGTTCCGCAAGAGTCTTGCGGGACTTTAAACTACGGGACTAAAAAGATAGCCTTGCGCCAGGATTCCGTTTTGTTTCAATTTATTGCCGCGCATATATCACGCGTCTAGGTTCTAAGGTCGGGACAAAATGGCTCGCGCGTAAGACCGTCTTTCTTTCCGTTATTTTCATTTTGTGAGTGGATTCTTGCTGGACTATTGACCATAATTGTTTGAGTAGACCTGAAAATAGGGAAAATGGCGGTTCTTAGAGTCACAAAGGCAAACCTTGCCATTTTTCAGGTCTAACGGTAATACTTCTTTGCATCGTATTTTGTGCACACTTACACTTGTAGGTAAGATTATCTATATAAGCATAGGTAAGGGTTAAGGTTTACCCAGAGCACGAACAAATTTTAACGTCACTCAGCTCCTACCATAATGCTGACAAGTAGTCATGTGACTACTGGACAACAACAGAATAGCTCCCATCAGGGCCCGGCAGGAGGTGGCATTTCAGAATTTTGAAAACGATATCCCCTTTGAAGCCAAAATTTCTTACGAGTTCCCCTTTGACCCTATTTTTGACCCCCGTAAGTCCCTGACAAACAGATATACACAAATAATAAGATGGGCGGCCTCAGAGCTTGTTATAGTGGTACTACCTGGCTTTCCTGGTCCACCCCGGGCCATCAAGGTTTCAGCTCAATGAGTTCATCCGCAAAAGAATCTATAAAAAAAACATAGGGTCAAGATTTGCACAAACTTTGACGTTTATATATCTAAGATAATACTCATTTATTAGTCAGTTGCGAAACTTTACAATCTTATATATAAAGCTGAATGTCTGTTTGTATGTATGTATGTATGTATGTATGTCTGTCTGTCTGTATGTATGTCTGTCTGTACGTATGTTCCGAATAGAAAATTCCATTTCTGAACCGATCCGGACCAAACTTGGCATACATACACTACGGGCCCCGGCGGGTGTCATAGGCTACTTTTCGTCATCGATCGATATCGATTTTATCGATTTTTATAGATTTTTTTGCTGAGTTCACCTACGGGGCTGGGAGTTGGCACAGGGGGGTAATCGAGCATGGGGATTCCGAATACAATATTGGTTTTCAGGACTATTGATTACTTTTATCGATTTTATCGATTTTTTTGCAAAGTTTGAGCTACGGGGCTGGGAGTTGGCACAGGAGGGTAATTGAGCATGGGGATTCCGAATACAATATTGGTTTTCAGGATTATCGATTACTTTTATCGATTTTATCGATTTTTTTGCAAAGTTTGAGCTAGGGGGCTGAGAGTTGGCACATGGGTGTAATCGAGCATGCTGATCACTCCCAAGGGGGGTGATCAGCATGCTCGATTACACCCATGTGCCAAATTCCAGTCCCCTAGCTCAAATTTTCAAAAAATCGATAAAATCGATAAAAGTAATCGATAATCCTGAAAACCAATATTGTATTCGGAATCCCCATGCTCAATTACCCTCCTGTGCCAACTCCCAGCCCCGTAGCTCAAACTTTGCAAAAAAATCGATAAAATCGATAAAAGTAATCGATAATCCTGAAAACCAATATTGTATTCGGAATCCCCATGCTCGATTACCCCCCTGTGCCAACTCCCAGCCCCGTAGGTGAACTCAGCAAAAAAATCTATAAAAATCGATAAAATCGATATCGATCGATGACGAAAAGTAGCCTATGACACCCGCCGGGGCCCGTAGTGTATGTATGCCAAGTTTGGTCCGGATCGGTTCAGAAATGGAATTTTCTATTCGGAACATACGTACAGACAGACATACATACAGACAGACATACATACATACATACATACATACATACATACATACAAACAGACATTCAGCTTTATATATAAGATTGTAAAGTTTCGCAACTGACTAATAAATGAGTATTATCTTAGATATATAAACGTCAAAGTTTGTGCAAATCTTGACCCTATGTTTTTTTTATAGATTCTTTTGCGGATGAATCCATTGAGCTGAAACCTTGATGGCCCGGGGTGGACCAGGAAAGCCAGGTAGTACCACTATAACAAGCGCTGAGGCCGCCCATCTTATTATTTGTGTATATCTGTTTGTCAGGGACTTACGGGGGTCAAAAATAGGGTCAAAGGGGAACTCGTAAGAAATTTTGGCTTCAAAGGGGATATCGTTTTCAGAATTCTGAAATGCCACCTCCTGCCGGGCCCTGATGGGAGCTATTTTGTTGTTGTCCAGTAGTCACATGACTACTTGTCAGCATTATGGTAGGAGCTGAGTGACGTTAAAATTTGTTCATGCTCTGGGTAAACCTTAACCCTTACCTATGCTTATATAGATAATCTTACCTACAAGTGTAAGTGTGCACAAAATACGATGCAAAGAAGTATTACCGTTAGACCTGAAAAATGGCAAGGTTTGCCTTTGTGACTCTAAGAACCGCCATTTTCCCTATTTTCAGGTCTACTCAAACAATTATGGTCAATAGTCCAGCAAGAATCCACTCACAAAATGAAAATAACGGAAAGAAAGACGGTCTTACGCGCGAGCCATTTTGTCCCGACCTTAGAACCTGGACGCGTGATATATGCGCGGCAATAAATTGAAACAAAACGGAATCCTGGCGCAAGGCTACCTTTTTAGTCCCGTAGTTTAAAGTCCCGCAAGACTCTTGCGGAACTCAACCACGAATGTTTGGATATAACTCACTTTTTCAAACATATTCTCCTAGGCAATATGCAGCACGGTATATGGTCGCAAAACCTTTGGCGTGTTTGGGCTGGTCAATTGTAAAAGAGAATTTACGGCGGTTTAAAAATCTGGAATTAGGGTACTTCCATATGCAACACACAATAAAGTGTTATGTTTTGATGGGCGTTCCTTATCTTACGGAGGCGGATAACATATAAAATCGTATGGAACATGCTCGACAGAGCAAAGTAAGTGTTTGGTACACAGAAACTTTCAAAAAAAATTCAAATATTCAGATACCAAAAAATTGTATTTCTGTAAAAACATCCTACCAGCCTCCAAGTTGTATAAAAAATTTACTTATTGCATCAAAAATTCTACTGTACGCCTGTACATTTTCTATCGCTAGTAGTTGAGAAAATAAAGTTTGGCAAGAAGCGGAAGCAGTCATGGGCTGTTACGACTAGGTATCAAATCTTTCCAAAAATAATGTTGTTTCTTCAAAAGAGCGTAACGTAACATTCTACGGAATGAAGCTCCTCGAAAGCCTCCAAACTCTTTTCATCCTTTTTTAAAAGGCGTTTTTCTTCGTCTTGTTTATCAGTCAAGCTTTCAGAGAATGACGGGAAGCTGCACGGTTTTTGCCTTGATCAAATTTCGAATTTCCCAAATTTTCGTAGCGATTTTCGCAAAACCTATCTTTATTGTTCAACTTTGTTCGATTTTCAGCTAGAAAAAAGTGCAGTGAGTGTACATATTAATGTCTGATGTAAACAGAATACGCATAATGAAGTTATACTTTTGTGGGCTTTATTGAACAGATGATCATTTCCGTAAATTTTAATGATTTTTGAATTCCATTATCAAACTTTTTGCAATTTTTGAACAAGATCTTCTTAAGATTACTTCGCTCCATCAAATGATATGTTTCACATATTTTTACGCTTTCTTTGACGCGGCAAGATAAATTAACGCTCATTACTTTTGCATCATTTTAGCTAACATTATTGTCTATGTCCTACAAAAGCCTGAGCAACTTTCTCGTCAGTTCGAATGGACCCTCTACACAAAGCGAAAAATGATGGGATTTGGATGCTATACGGTGGCTCTCTGGATAAATGCCAAGTTGCTTTGCAAAAGGTTGTTTCCAAAGCAAAATTCGCTGCGGATGGAGCCAACTGTAGTTGCCACTTTGAAAATACCTGTTTTTTTCCCTACTTGCAACTGAAGGCGCTCGCTTCGTTGCATTTGTCCGCACGTAAATGAGAAAACTCCAGAAAACCGAAGGAAATTTTGTGCTATTTGAACTTTATAAAAAAACAAGGAGCAAAAGCAGGGAAAAACTCTATACTTAAAGGCAGCGTCCAGGCAAGTCTGGACCTATGGGAATTTTATGTGGAAAGTACTTTTGGGGCCCTAACTAAGCCATTGCCCAACCGGCAGCTCAGGTAGTGCCCTAACGGCTGAGATAATCCCCTCGAAACTGGACCCCGCGACCGTGTTTCGCATGGATTCATGGCGCAAACCGTGGATCCTGCCGCGAAACTGCCATGAATCCATGCGATACGTTCGCGGGGGCCAGTTTCGAGGGGAATATCTCAGCCATTAGAGCACTACTTGAGCTGTCGCTTGGGCAGTGCCTTATTTAGGGCCCCAAAAGTACTTTCCACGTAAGAGCCCCATAGGTCAGATCTGCCTGGACGCTGCCTTTAAACAGAGGAGCGTGAGAAAAACTTGTTAGTTAACAATTTGACTGGGCGTGCCTACTTTAAACGGGCTTAGACACCCAAGATGATCAATCAGCGAACTTGTAGTTTAAGAAAACAATTTGTAAATTTAACTGATGTAGTTTGTAAATTTTTATGATATGCCTTCTAATTACTTTGCTTGAGGATTACGTGTAGCAGCAAACAGCGCCATCAAAACATCGGGCCATCAATTAAGAAAACACGGTTTGTGTAAAACGCTAAGATAGTTGGTATGATATTATAGAATATAGATAGAATATTATAGCATATAGATATGATATTATGGAATCCCAATTTGAGCCCTTCCGCGATCCAGGTTGGTAACTTTTGTACGGTGATTTCGCAGGTTTGATTCCACTTCTTGCTCCATTTGCTCCAATCCATTTTTGGATATACTTCTTGTAGTACATAATATCAGTACACACCTTAAAAAAGTGATCAATAGTGACCGAGATTTTTGTCCCAAATTTTTACACAAGTTGATTGCCTAATTCCATAGGATATCTCATTCGTTCAATAACAAGTCGCATGTTATCAAATATGCTTGCCTGTGGTTCTTCAGATCCCTCTTTAGCAACCTTGTCACAATCTGGTCCCTCAGAAACTACCCCCATCAAGTAGTTTCTACCGCTAATTGTTGCAGTCACTCCTCCACCACTGTCACCCTAAAAGAGTCAGCAAATAGATAAATCCGGTGCTTGCAGAAGCAAATATAACAGATGCGACACCTAAGAATTGTTTAGTGCTTGATACCTTCATTAATTTAGACTGAAAATACATGGCGCGTGGACGGGATGAAAAGCAAGCGACCCGTATGGAATGTCTAGTGTGCAATTTTGGCTGGTGTGAATCTTTTGCAGAGCTTACCACAAAAGCGCAAAGCTACCATACTTTTTTATAAGGTGCTCCGAACATATGCATACACAGTTTCATTGTGAACAATGTTTCGCCTTGAGAAGTTTGGCACCTATCGGTACTATTCTATAAACTGCCTTCATATCAGATAGTTTGGGCATTGTCGATAACTGTAGACCCTATGCCGATCTTGCAGTTTTAGTTTAAATGATCAGTTTTGAAATGGCATCATTTTGCAAAGTCGCCGCGCCGGCATTTGAACGTAGAGATTTATTCACACGCAAACATTGGATTAAGATCTCGGAACCGCAGGACACCATATTTATTAACAAATCTAACCTTTTATTCAACTGGCTTGGCGTCTGGAAAGAGGGGGCTTGACCTAATTAGAGCCGCTCGCGCACGCAATGCAGTCTGCGTCTTACTCGCGCGCGTGTTGTCTGATCATTAATTAGCCTTAATTAGAGGCAGTAGCCTTAATTAAAGGCAGTAGCCTTAATTAAAGGCACCATCCGGGCAAACTTTCGCTCCACGGTTTTTCTCCCTCTTGGAGCCTTCTCGCCATGCTGAAGCCATATCTGAGCTTTTCGGCGCTTAAAAAGACAAAATGTGCATTCTTTTGAGCTTTCCAGTCCGCGTTCGCTCCTAAATACGTGTAATAAGTGGGCGTGGCCTGGAAATGGGCGGGGTCTAGAAACTTCCGGAGCGGATTTTGAGCTTTCCAGAAGAGCTTTTCCGCTCCAGATTTCGCTGATAGACTATCTGAAGGGTCTACCACTGGAACACTGTAAAATCCCGATACCCGTCATTTTGAGGGGACTTGTCTTTGAGTTACGAAGCCCCGCCCTCCAGCCGCCAAGTCAGTTGAGTTTAACAGTAATTGACCGCATACACTCTTGTTTAAACGTAAGGTAGAAACTTTAGATAGAGTTTAAGTTGTTGAGAGTCATGTGTTTTGGATTGGTAAATCTCATATATGAAGCTGAATGTCTGTTTGTATGTCTGTCTGTCTGTATGCATGTACGTATGTTCCGAATAGAAAATTTTATTTGTGAATTCGGACTTTGCACACGTACACTTCGCGGCCGGGCGGGTGTCATAGGCCACTTTCCACCATCGATCGATATCAATTTTTATCGATTTTTTGTAAAGTATGACCTGCGAGGCTGGGAGTGCAAAGGGGGGGGGGGTAATCGAGCATGCTGATTACGAATTCAATATTAGTTTTTAAAGTCATCCGTTACTTTTATCGGTTTTATCATTCTTTTGCAAAGTTTGACCTGCAGGGCTGGAAGTTTGCACAGGGAGGTAATTGAGCATGCTGATTACTAAAACAGGCGGGAATAGTGAATTGGCATGCAGAAGTGGATACAGGGAAAGGTTGTACAGGGATAGAGCTTTATCATAGTGTTTTGAAGGGCCGAGCGGAGCCGGGTAAGCCAGCTAGTGAATAACTAAAGACTTTCACAAAGAGCTAATCAGTTCTGTTAATTTTGAATATGGGTTCGATTTTACCGCAGTGATTTTTTTTATGTTTCATCATCTATTCTTTTGCAAAGTTTTGGAATAGCTCAATTTAGGCGCTGTACGAGTAGTGAAAATCGATTGATGTTCTGCTTTATTCTGTCAATTCATGTTGGACTTACAAGGGAAGGATACCAACATTGGTCGGTGATTAAAGATGATTTGTGTGCCAATAGACGCGCCTTTGAACGCTGATTCCAAATCTGCTTTCCTCTTTGCGGATTAAGTTTCCGAAAAAAGTTGTAAACGTCTGAATTTCCAAATTTGTCAAGGTTCAAGCGGTCTAAAAATGGCGAAATGATGTACGAAAACACCAGAAAGCATATATTGTTTGCATTGAAGGGATAGAGTCGGTGAAAATCGCATAGGTATTGCTTTAGAGCTTTGCGCTCATTTTTAGGCACTCATTGTTTGGCAAATTTGGACATTCAAACGTTCATAATTTTTTCGGAAACTTGTTCCGCAAAAAAAGGAAAGCAGATTCGAAATCAGCATTCATAGATGGATCTACTGATTTATATCTCATCTTTAATCGCCAACTAATGTTGGTAGCCTTTCCTTATTAGCTTTACGAATGATAACATAGATTTGTTCAAAAAAATTTTCATAAAAATTCTTCTAAATCTTGTAACAAACGCTTACAAATATCAATTATTGGCACTCGCTATTTCTCACTGCCTAAAACTGAGAGAAAATAACAGCAAAAAATTGGCAAGTTTTACATGTACAGTCCCTACAACCCTGTGTAAAGTAAAACCGTATAAATCTTACTTTCGTATGCGCCCTTGTCATCAAAAAATATCACATTTAGCGCAAAGAAGCGCAAAAAACGACATTTTCGTATCGAATGCACACTATACTTTGAACCAAATTGAGTTATTATTTGATAATTCGTAAGAATCATTTATATTCAAACTATTTGGAAAGTCGGATATTCGAAAACCTAAGTCTTCGCAGGAGATACGAGAGTCGATTATTCGAAATTTTCTCTTTTTGAATAATATCCGATATTCGAATACTTATAAACTTCGAATTTTTTAATGTATAATATTCACCTGTACAAATCGAACCCTGATTGCTCCAAAGACAAACGCGCCCAAGTAATCCGCGTGCCATGGGGGCGTTGGAAGCGGAAATACAGGGTGTCCCAAAAGTAAGTACACATACACACTTTTCAATCGTTCATATCTCTCTTCCCATTGTGTCTTTATCCGCCGTTTAAGCACCATTCTGTAGAGGAGGCTTCAACTCAGATTTGCTGTATCGAGAAAATCACCAATCGCTTTGTATTACTGTAGGATTACTGTAGGAACTTCGACAAGGATTTTAGGCCATTGGGAGCCATATTCTGCCTGGGAACAAAACCCAAACAAGCCCAAAACCTTTATACTATGTAATGGAAACCGCTGATTTCGATTATGCAATTTTCACTTTACTGTAATGCGTCTTTCCAAAGTTATCCTAACAATAAGTAAACTATAAAAGCCGGATTCCCAGTATTTGTCAGAAGAAATGTGGTTACACTGTCAAAAAAGCTGAAAACACTCGTAAAAAGTTGTGTAGTGGAATCAGCGTTAGCGAAAACCCTAGTAAACGATTTTCAGTTTCTTGAAGAAAAAATTTCTCAGATGGCATATTTCACAATGATTTTACATGTTGGAAGTTCTTACCGTAATTCTATAGTAACGAAGAGCGATCGGTGATTCGATCGTTGCTGTAAACCTAAGTTGGAGCCTCCCCTACAGCATGGCACTTAGCTGGCAAAAAAAGACCCAATGCGAAGAGAGATATTGACGATTGAAAAGTGTGTACTTACTTTTGGGACACCCTGTAGTGTGGAAGTGCGACTTTTGCGAGGCACACGCGCAGCCATGCGTTTCGGTCTGCTCTCGTTCAGAACAAACTGGGTGGCTTGTACACGTGGAAATAAGATACTTTCAGCTTATTTTGGTCAGCTGACTTTTAGCATCTAAGAACTCCAGTATTTTGTATTTTGCTATGTCTACTAGGGATGATCAAGAGAGGCTGCAAGATCTTTTGGGGAGAGCCTTACTTTGAGGTAATTGAGCACTTCTTAAGGTAGATCATGATTTCTGAAATACTCTGATAATAGTCTTGTAGAGCTTGCTTCGCACCACCGGATAGTAAACTTTACGCGATATTCACGCTCGACTGAAGGAAAGGTCATTACTTTTGCATCATATGCCGTAGGCAGAGTATAATTACACACATGCAGTCATACGTACAAGTATACAGAATGTCTCGTCTCGAAAGAGGGAAAATGGCTTATTATCTTGTGAATATCCAACGCAAAGTCGGAAACACTTGTTCACCAGTGGCCGTATTCAACAACGACCCCAGTGGGTTCCGGAACCCGGTCCAATCTGGTCATAGCGACGCCTCATAATACTATGCGAGCCCTTCCAAATGAAAGCAAATACTTACATTAGTTCACATGTTCTCCCTGGAGATATGTAACCGAAGACTTTGGCCCGTATTGGTCGGTCAGCTCAAATGATCTGAGCTGACCTTACAGAAACTCGTAAGCTGATCTTACAACTTCCCTGCTTCACTGCTGTAAAAATGCAGAGTGAGTAACAGCGGTCAATGAGCTGCCACGGAATGCTCATTACAGTTATGAAGTTCAACTAGTCCAAAATCCCCAAAAACACGATTCCTGAGGACCCTGTCTTGAGGGCGCGGACTGCTTTCATTACATGGGTGGGCGGAGTCTGATAGGATCTGGGAGGGCCTGGTAGCACTTTGGCTGTTTCAGGCCCCTTATCTCCAATCAGAGGCAACATTAGAGGACCAAATAAACGCAGATGGTTCTCTCTTGAGCCGACATTCAGGACTCGACCCTAATCGGAGGGGGTTTGCTCTAGCCTGTACACTGCCTTTGAAACCCCGCTAAGCTACAACGTGCCGAAGACACTGCCTGCATCTTAAAAGCTCTCATTCAAAAAGAAAAATTAAAGCTTTACGCACTTTCACTCGAATATGCTGCAGGGCAGATAGGTTTAATCATATCGTACTAACAGTCAGTTCAAAGGCACTGGTAAAGTTGACAAAGGAATTGATTGTTAGTTTTTAAAAATCAAAGCACAATATCTAGGAATAATACAAAAAAACTTACATCGCAAAATTGCTGCTGACCGGATTTGACGCAGAAAGTACCTTTTATATCGAAAATGCTGCAAACACTCTTCGGTAATCTTGTACCTTTATTCGATTTGATTAGTTCCTGAACTAGATGATTCCAATATTCTTACCTAATTCTGCTATTTGCAGAAAGGGCGAGCGCCTTTTAAAGTGATTCAATGCTGTAACAATAATGCTAATAATGCTTCTAATCTTACACAAAAAATCTTACGGTCTCTTCCCCATCCAAATGTCCTTAGCTTTAGGTAAGGATCTTTTATCTCCCTCAATTTGTGCATAAAGGGAAGGCAAACATGATTTATTGTTTTTGGTACGTCTTCAGTTAACTGAAGTATGGCTATGTCACGAGTGCCTTTGCATCCGAGCTCATAGTAAGTACGGTAAGATGCGCTGTAATGACATTGCATAGAAATGATCGTAAACCACAGGTAAATACCATAAAACTACCGGGCAACTTTGTAAACTTTGCCAATATCTGAACTGGTACAACCAAATCTGCCCGCTGAAGAGCAAGTTCCTCCCACAAAAACTTCCGTACTATTTAGTACAACTCCCATGGGATACATGTCTGCTTCGCTACAAAGGAGATTTGCTGAAAATGACCCTTATGAGCTTTGGTTTACCTGCAGTTACCCTGTTCCTGATGCGATGAGCTGTTCCAGAAACAATGGGCTGCAGTAATAACATGTCTTCTTGAAACTAGCGTTCCACCGCATAAGCCTGCTACAGATTAGCGCAAGCTGTGCTTCTATCAAATTCGCAAGAACAACAAAAGCTATGATTATGTTTAGATCAGTTGGAAAAGCCTTTTTAGTCGGATCGCTGAACCCTCTTCACAACATTTTACATAGGCTCATAAAACAGTTGCGAGTGGTTGCTTTGATAACACATTCAAGGTAAAACTTTAAAGGCACCGTCCACCCAAAATTTCGACTTCCATGTTCTTGCCGTTCCAGGGCCTTCTCATCCGCTGATTTAGGACATCAAGTCCGAATTCAGCGAAAACCACGAAAACCGTTTTCAAAACCCGCGGAGTGATTTATTGGGAACGATGATTGGTTGCGCGCGCACGAGTGGAACTCAAAGGGGAGGAGCCAACGTGGCAAACCTGTCATCTTTTTTGTCTCAGCGATTTTCGAAACAATTTTCTTGTTTCGGAAAGCAACTTTTGCCGCCGCGAGATGGATATGTGTACAGCTGGGGGGGGGGGGGGCATTACTGTTAGGCATCAAAATCTCATCAACCCCATTTTGGGAGGACGGTGCTTTTAAGCCGAAGTGTGATTTTACTGTATCAAACGACTTTCTATGTTAGTGTTTTGATCAATTCAACTTTCGTTTGTTAGCGCTGCAATTACTTTTTCCTTTCGGCTGTAAAAGTACACAACACACTTACATAAAGCCCAGAAACTGCATACCAGTTTTTTTTTTCGAAGGTGAACTTACTTGCTTTGATGCGAAGCAACACTGCCCACGGTAGTTCACCCTTCTCAGCTCGTCTACCTCCCATTATCTGAGTTCATGACGATAGGTTGAAACCTCAGTTAAATCGTACATAAGAATAAAAAAGGCCAGAGAAGAGGGGAGCAAGAAATGACAGTAGAATAGTGAACCTTGATAAGGGTCAAAAGGCCATAAACCAAGATTTAGAAAATGCGACTCACAAAATTACATCCTGCAGGCCGATCCTCAGTTATTGGCTTGATACAAAAACTTTCTCATGCTAACGCGAGAGCGTGAGTACAAAAAAGGCTTGAGCAACAATCTTTCATGGAACAAAGCAAGGTTTAGAAGATGACTGTGACACACGCAATTAGATTGCGAACTAGATGAATCGCAAGGCCAAAGTAAATAAAACGTAGAATTTTGTAGATTGTTTTAAGAACCTATAAACTTCTTTTTGTGGAACTTTAGCATACAAATACTTAGGTGGAATCTAGGACTAGTATTGCTAAAAAAAGTTTGCAAATTTTTAGTCGTTTGTTTATTGTTATTTTTCAATTGACAAAGAGTGGTACAGCAGGTGTACATGAATATTTATGTGCCTCCTAGAGGACATAAAAGTGAGTATTTTATGACATTCTCATGGACAATAAGTGACGGTGTGCGTTTCATAATGTGGCTATTTCATAGGAACCCTAAAGTCAGCTTCCAATATCACTTCCAGAACCTAATACTCTTTATGAACTATAAGAATTAAGCTAGTTTTAGAGGGTCTGGTAAACCAAATACAGATTTGAAACCTTTTGTGACATTGCCAAAATAAAGAGCTTGGTGATACTGCAACGAAGTTAGGAACTAGATGCATGGAAATTCAAAAACTATGCTTGCCCCTACCTTTTCTTCCATGAAATCGTTGTCATCTTCGTTTAACTTGGCGCTCTTATCTCCTTTATGCCTAAATTCACCATCAATACTCTCATTGATAGACTGAGATTCAGTACTTGCCGAACGCCTGCAAATCCAGTTTATTAAGTATTTGTGCGAAACGCAGGTGTTTTCTGCGAAAAAAAGCGAAATTTGCTTTTTGAATCAATAAGCTTTACTTACTCATGTGCTTGCAAAGGCGGATAAGGTGAACGTGGCCATTATTAATGAGACACGTATAGATTGCATCTCAAAACGCTGATTACAAATCAGCTTCCGGTAATTGTTGAGTAGTTTGGAATATTATCAGTGCTTTTCCATAAGCAAGTTTCTAGTTTTGCTTTTCTCGGAACAATTTTTGAAGTTTGTGCTAATAATAGATTGCCACGTAATATCTGCGACTTTTTCCATAATTTTCTTCTTATTCATAGTAGCACTCTCATTCTCCATTGTAGGTTTGTGATGTAAACTGCATCTGCGCAAACAGCTTAGTTTTTTATAATTCATTAGAAACAATTTGAGCAGTTTCCGAAAACTGTTAAAAATTGAAGTTTCGTAGTTTTTAGGCAACAATAAAGCAGTACAAAACTTGAATCAAGCATATCAAAAAAAAAATTTAAGGCAGCATGCAGCTTGAAGTTAACACATTGAAATCAGTAAGAAAGTAGTGAAATTTGAAGTCAAATCAAGAAAAGGTGCCTGAACAAGCCAAACGCGTTAATTGGAGGGCCATCTGTTGATGACTGACAATGAGCTGTGAAACCTCAGAATTCGCTAAAACTTTGTACATCACGGTATTCCAATTTGGTAAACATGAACATCAAACTATTTGTCGCTAAGATATGAATTCATTCCTTGATTTTACGAAGGAGGCTTTTTCATGCGAAACGGGTCCTATTTTCCGATGCAATCTAAGAAAAAATTTCTATTATGCTGTAACCGTAACCCTTGCCTAAGATGGGAAAATTCAGCAAAAATGCCTGCATTTGCAGCTTATATCATAATCCTTATCTAAAGTTACATACAAAGTTGTGCATTACTTATG
This sequence comes from Cylicocyclus nassatus, assembly GCA_958299035.1. Classification (NCBI taxonomy): domain Eukaryota; kingdom Metazoa; phylum Nematoda; class Chromadorea; order Rhabditida; family Strongylidae; genus Cylicocyclus; species Cylicocyclus nassatus. The sequence goes on from CATQJL010000223.1 coordinate 62,774,095, forward strand.
TGCCAAACTAATACCTTGCACTTGGATAAACTATTTCCAAAGAGTATACCAGTGATTTCGACTATGTTTCAGTAATCTTAAACTAAGCGAAAAAACGCGAATCAATCGGAATATTGCCCTGAGATAGCAACAGCGGATTTGTTATCAGCATTTCAAGACGCACTCAGAAAGATTTGTTCCATTACGAATGGCTACGGTCACCAAGTACCTTTCCCTTGTCAAACAAAATCGTTTTTCTCGTTTTTTGCTACAAGTTTCTCAAAAGTTGATAATATTTTCGTTGATGAAAAAATCCCACATGTCGTAGTGTAGCAAGTTTTCCAATTTGTCATACTATGACCTGGTAAGCTGGTAAGTTTGCGGAAAAGAAGAAATTTGCACTTTTTTGAAGTTTTAATTAAGAGTACAAAAGATACTGAAAGCTGAAAAAAGCCCAGTACTATGAAATCTTTGGTGGTATGCGCTAACACATTGTACTCGATGCTAAAAATAGACGAGATATTTTTTGGAAACAAGCGTTTCTGAGAAGTCGTAATTTAGGCTTGAAGATAGAAATCTAGATAGAAAGTTTTTGACAGTGGGTACCTTTTTTCTCTAAAAAAGAAGTTCGATTTTTTTTTACTCGAAGGCGGAAGCACTGCACTTGCTGGGGTAAATTATTTGCAAATCAAGGTCTATTATCTTGAGAAAACCCATATCGTGAGTAGGAGAATGAGCGTACTTTACTAGCACTGAAGTATTTATTTAATCCGTACTTTGTTTCGCATGAAAGAGAAGCAGACTTGAATCAACTGTCAATGAGACGTCTAATGACATATATATTTTGAAACGTCGTCCTGCAGAACATTTGCAGGAACATACCGTCATGTAGTGTGGATTATACTATATTAACGGACACAGATGAGAAATTTCAAAAGGTCAATGCGAAATTGTTCCTTTGATAATAAAAACAATCACCTGACTTTCACTGATTTTCTCGCAGAGTTAATTGATTGTGGTATACCGCAGTTTTGTGCGTCTAAATAATTTGATAGCAGACATTCGCTAGAGCTGTACGCTGTAACCTTACCATATACTTCGTATTTACTTCCTATCGTGAAGTGGAGAATAATGAGAAAGCAAACAGAACTCTTCATAACTTTATTCCTAAGATATATAATAACGATAGATCAAAATTAGCCTCACCGCTTATCCTTCATGACTAAAGAAAAGCGCACAGACATACACACGCAGATACTCTGCTTTAAATATGTAAATACAATGATCTGAATGAGCCTTTGTAATGATGCCAGAATCAAAATAGAATTGCCAAGATATGTAGAGTTTGTTCTGCAATCGATATTATTCACTTACTTTCTTCATTTTCTGGTAAGTGCGGAATGCAGAACTACTCTATATTTGCATATTTTTTACATGCCTTTCAACATCACTTTCTCTTGAAAGATCAATCAACCAATCTCACCCTCCACATATAAAATCACCATGAAATTTAGCGTGAAGCAATTCGCACAAGATGAGTTAACCACTGATGGAAATGCTGAAGTAGACTAAAAATCTCTTTCTTATTCTCGTGTTTCTATAAACAAAATGATGGAAAGGTGATACAACTCTAATAATTCAATAACAAGTCTAGCATTATAAACACACTTAGTAAAGAATGGCTATGGGCAGAGCTGGCCGAGAGGTTAGTGCCGTCGACTACGGCGAGGAAGGTCACAGGTTCGGTTCCGCGGCGGGCCTAATTTCTTTGGCAAAACAGCTCTGCCCACGATTCCAGCGTCAGGCTGCTGATCCAAAGGAAAGCAAGCGACAAGCCGGCTGAAGAAGAAACCCCGTCGCATCACAATGCTCTTTTATGTCTCATCAGGATTCTCGAGTAAAAGCTAGGGCGTTCCCCGGAGGCGACGCGCATTTGAGCCCGACAGATGCGAACAGTAGGCGAGGGTTACCGTCCCAATAAGATGAGCGGGGACGGCTAAAGAAGCTAGCTCATCATGGAGACAATCAACGATCCAAGTTCTCTCCTCTTCGATTGGCCACTGTCAACGTCGGATCTCTTACTGGGCGACATCGAGAACTGGCGGATCTTCTTGGAAGACGCAGAGTAGACATCGCCTGCATCCAGGAGACCAGATGGAAGGGTGAGAAGTCACGCGATATAGGAGACGGCTTCAAGCTTCTATATAAAGGAACAAGCAGCAAAAGAAACGGCGTCGCAATAGTCATCTCCGAACGGAGATGACTATTGCGACGCCGTTTCTTTTGTTCCTTGTTCCTTTCGCCTCACATTAAATGTGGGTGAGCGAGTTCTCCGAGTAGTCACCGCATACGCACCCCAAGCAGGTTGCACGGTAGAAGAGAAAGACGGCTTCTGGCAAGAACTAGATGACTACATCAGATGTGTACCTTCAGAAGAAACGCTACTGATTGGAGCAGATCTTAACGGCCATGTCGGTGAACAGCGAAGTGGTGCGAGTAGAAGTCACGGAAATCACGGGTATGGGATCCGCAACGAAGAAGGCAATCGAATTCTGGAGTTCGCTTTCGCTCATGAATTGGCGTTGGCAAACACCTACTTCATCAAGAAGAGCGATCACCTAGTAATGTATGCCAGCGGAAATCGAAAATCGCAAATAGACTTCTGGGCGGTACGACTAAAGGAGCTCAAGTACGTGAAGAACTGCAAAGTGATCCCTAGCGAAGAATGTGTACCACAACATCGACCACTGATTCTAGATCTGAATATCCCAGTCAAGAATCGAAGAAAGACAATGACGGAGGACAGAGTACGCATCAAGCGGTGGAAGCTCAAAGACGACGCTCGATCCAAAGCTGCTATGGAATCAGCTCTACCACTCCTAGAAGACGAACCGGAGCGTTCCTGGACGAATCTGAAGAAGAACGTTCATCAGATGGCAGGAAACCTGCTGGGATCTACAAAACCAGGAAAGGCAAGACTTGAGAAAGAAACTTGGTGGTGGAATGAGGATGTTCAAACTGTGATCAAGAGTAAGAAGCTCGCATACCAACTGTGGCAGAAGACAAGATTAGAAGACGATCGTCAGAAATATGTAAACGCAAAACGTGCAGCAAAGAAGAGCGTAAGAGAAGCGAAGGAAGCGTACATAGCAGACTTCTACAAGAAGCTGTACACTCGAGAAGGCGAACGTGATATTTACCGAATCACAAAGAGAAGAGCAAAAGCTACAGAAGATACAAGCCACTTCTACAACATCAAAGACGAGTACGGAAGAATTCTAAGAAGTCCAGAGAAGATAAGCGAACGATGGAGAGCACACTTCGAGAGAATAGCATCTACAAGCTACCAAATGTCATCTACCATAGTAGCTGAGACGGTACAAGGATCGGTAGAAAACATCACAGAAGATGAAGTTCGCGCAGCCATAGCGAAGACGAAGAATGGCAAAGCAATCGGCCCAGACGACATTCCCAGTGAATTCTGGAAGAGGTGCGGACAAGCTGGAATCAAGTGGCTAACACAGCTTCTCAATCGGATAATCGAATCCAAGAAGATGCCGCGCGATTGGTCCAAAAGCACAACGATTCCAGTATGGAAGAAGAAAGGAGACATAGCCGAATGTTCCACATATCGTCCCATACGTCTAACGAGTCACACGCTGAAGATCTTCGAACGAATACTAGAAACGAGACTCCGAAGCATCATAGAATAGCTCCCAATCAGTGTGGATTCGTGAAGGGCTGTAGCACAACAGATGCCATCCATAACGCCAGAATAATGATAGAAAGAAGCAGGGAGAAGCAATGTGAACTACATGCGGCGTTCCTCGACCTGGAGAAGGCGTTCGACAAGGTACCACACGACATCATATGGTGGGCACTACGAAAGCACAAGGTGCCAGAAGAGTACGTGCAATGGACGAAGATGATCTACAAGAATGCCACCAGCCACGTACAGACAGCAGCGGGACCGACGAAAGAATTCCAGATACGAGCCGGCATACACCAAGGCTCTGTACTCTCACCGCTCCTGTTCAACACAGTCATAGATGCAGTGGTCGACGGCTTCATACGACAACCACCATGGACGCTCATGTACGCAGACGATGTTCTCCTACTGGCAAGAAGCAGAAGAGAGCTCCAGATGGAAGTACAGAAGTGGAAGGATCAGCTTGAGATGCATGGACTGAAGCTGAACATGACGAAAACGGAGTATATGGAACTGGGAACACAGACACCCGGGACAATCCAGATCGAAGACACGCAACTCAAGAAGACCACCTCCTTTAAGTACCTAGGAAGCCGTATCTCCGCAGATGGCAACCTCCGCGATGAGATAAGCAGTAGAGTGAACGCAGCATGGATGAAGTGGAGAAGTCTCACAGGAGTCCTATGTGATAAGCGGATGCCAAGAAAGCTGAAGTCCCTGATATATCGCACGACAGTTCGACCGACAGCCCTATACGGAAGCGAATGCTGGCCATGTACACGTGACGAAGAAAGAATGATCAGTGTAATGGAAACACGAATGCTGAGATGGACCACAGGAGTTACGATGCTAGACCATGTCCCAGATGACACTATACGAAGCGTAATGAAAGTGACACCCATTGTAAAGAAGATGCAAGAAAGACGTCTACAGTGGTATGGACATGTGAGCCGAAGAGAAGAAAGCCACATTACGAAATTGGCCATGTCTGCTTTTGAGATGGAAGCAGGAGAAAAAAACCCTCTTCATTCACTTGATGTCAATCTGCTGAATATTTACTTGCGAAATGTCAGTGGAAGTGCCAGGGAAGAGACCAAGAGGAAGACCTAAGATGAGATGGCTGGATAAAGTCAAAGCAGATATAAGAGAGCTTGGTATAAGAGAAGAGCAGGCCTTAAACCGAGAAGAATGGAAAAGATTGACGAAGCGGCAGACCCCGAGTGACGGGAGAATGCAAGGATTAAAAAAAAGAATGGCTATGGCCATTTCTTTCTCACATGCGTAAGCAAGTTTTTGAGTTTGCTGGTGGACAAATTGGACAACAATCCAAATTTTTACACCTCGTCAAGAACTTTGTATCGACCCTTGTAGCTTTTGAGATGGAAGCAGGAGAAAAAAACCCTCTTCAATCACTTGATGTCAATCTGCTAAATATTTATTTGCGAAATCATACGGAGCAAGCAGTGAAGTATTAGGTCATTCCCAGACTGATCTCACTTTTTTCGAAGAGCGTCCATTTGATAGAACAAAGTTTCCCAAGATTTCTTGGTAACTTTCGATGCAGCATTACATCCTCTTTCTAACAATTGTTTCATTGCAGCACAGTTGATGAGCTCTAGGAAAATCCCCGAAATTTGCAACACAAGCTTTTTGCTACGGCCTTTATCTATTTTTCAAGATTTCTATATCATTTCTGCGAAGGAGCTCAAGCAAGGGATGGATTGAGAAAACCCGACAAAAAACAGAACGTTTTCCCTCTCCTTTTCATAAGTTGTCATAATTTCTTAGAATTTTGATCAATGTTACATTTTGAGTCCAAATCTCGCAGAATGTCAAACGGCGAGCAGGGTGCCATTTGATCCGGCTTTTTCTCCTTCCTATAATGGGTTGTTTTTTGTTTCCGCTTCGTAAAGTCTTTAGAGACAAAGCTATCAAAATTCATATTTTTGAATACGTCCCAGCTGTGGAAAAATTCGATTAGATATTTCGCTTCCGTAAACTTTCATTCTCTTCGTAAAATCAAGGTCAAATTATAATACTCTCTTAGAAGTTTTAGTTGGCGAAGATTTATTGGTGTTTGATGCAATGTGGCTGATGCAGGCCTGCCAAAATTCGAGCTTTAGAAAGGAGAAGAAAGCTGCACCATATTCTCTAAGGTTTGCTCTAACGAGTCGTTGTTTGGACTCTTTCGGACTGTTAATATAAAAATTTTAAAAAATTGTTGAATTTGAACACCTCAAACAGCATGGGTAGCAATTTGTGACAATTTTCCAAGAGCTCATTCACGCTGCAAGGGTTTTATAACCATCAGAAAGGGGATGAAATTCTAGTTGAACGCTACGAAGTCATTCAGAAAACTCTATTACATCAAATGTGGTGCTCCTTTGAAAATAGAGGAATTACTTTCGGAATAACCTAATTGTTTTTTGAGCCACGCTTTTCAAATATGCAGGGTGTGTGCTACATAAGCATCTCTGTGAACATTGCGTTTTTTTAAGTTAAGCAATGCAAAACCGCAAATTTGATATTTTGGCTTTTTTAAATCACAATTATCAACAGAATGAATTGCTTTTCAAAATAAACTTTGCATTGTTGAAAAAGTTGAATCAAAAACCTACATTCCAGCTTACTCCGAGTTATAACGCAAGCTTCAGAATTTCTAACAGCTTTACTTTAGAAAGCCGAAACTATAGTGGTCATATTCTCCCGCCTTTATCTCAAAAGCTTACTTTATCTAAGAGTATCAAAATGGCTGTTTTACAAAGAAATTGATTTATTCTGACAGCAAAACTGATCTTGTGCAAATCTGTCGAGACAGCAAGAAATTATGAATGTCCAAGCATAGTGCTAGAGAACTTTTGCATCAACTTTATGCTGTAACCAAAAAATTGTAAAGAATGATTGGAAAGAGTAAAGGAATAGGAATAAATTTGTGCGTTATGCTTGAAGAAAAGCTTTGGAATTATCATGCGAAAAAGCAAAAGTAGCGTTTGCTTTTCAATAGCTAGAAGCGCCCTTGACATCTTTTATTCAACAATAGGCTCTTCTCCCTAAATCAAGAAAGCAAATGTATGCATGTAGAGGCAAATTTCCTTTCACACCAGAATTGGTTTATCAATGCAAAGATGTCTCTGCACTTGAATCATTGGGCAATTTGATAGATAATCTTTTGAAGGATGCAACAAAACGCAGCCATGCTGAGTCTTCAAAATCTTCCGAATAAACCCACATCATTGTCACAAAAGGGAACCGCGATTCTCGAAGCAAATTGTAAAAGTTATGCATTTCATTTTCCAGTCACTTCGTGTTTGATGAAACGTCCCGGACACTGGCGGGATTTCAAACGTTTGTAACATCAAAAAATTACTTTCTTCCGAATATGCAACTTTTGTTACAAATTCAACGTTGCCTTTGGCATATGGATAAAAAAATCTACAAGTTTATAAAAAGATTTGTAGAATTTTTAAATTCTTTAGGAAGCAGGCAGAACTTTGAAATTTTCTTTCTATGTATGTGCAAAATTTTGTAGTGCAAATATTGTTTGTCGTAATGTTCGACCCCTCCGTTTGACCTGTCACTCACGTGGCACTCTCCACAATCGGCGCTTGCTGCGGTGCAGTCAGGAGCAGCTTTTACAGCTTGTGAACTTTGTGGGCTTACAGAAATTGATGCAGCTGTTTGATGTTTAGACGCTTTCTTTTTCTGTGGAATCGACCTCAAAAAAGTCTGAAAATTTCATCGTTAAAAAGATTTTTTAGTACGCAAATAGAGGCTTTGACATTAATGAAAATCAGAAGAGAAGTCAGAAATTTCAAGCTTTTTTTTACAAAGCTTTGCAAAACTTCGTTGCTAACAGTTGAACGAGTGCGGAAAAAGTACCAGCATGAAAGACGTTTGCAGAAATAATCGGAAACTTCCTTTTACACACGAAAAGTAACCGGATTCAACGTTTGCAATCTCACGACGCGCTCAATCGCTGCAGAGGAAAATTAGTCAGTACATAAAACACCTAATAAACCATCACTAGCAAAAAAAGTACATCGCATTTAGATTTCAAACAATGAGATAATTACTAGCTGTTAATAAACAAAATTTATTCAGCATTGCTGCAACTATGCTTGCCTAAAGCTTGCGGCTATTTCAGCAATAATTTGTAAAGTATTGTATTTTTCATTAGTATTTTATATTTGTAATGCACATTGATGTGTATTTCACAAAAGTCCTAATTTTTTAGAGAACTTGTGCCAGCGAGCTGTCGCGGCTCAGCGAGGCGAGTAGCTCCACATAACAGCGTTTGACCGAGAGCGCTGTAGGTGCGCAATATCGTACCTCGTTATTAGGACCTCCCGCATTAGAGGTTCTCGTGTTAAACGTTGAGCTCTATGACATTTTTGGGTGACAACTGGAGCGAGGAAGTTAATTTTAGTTTGCCATTATTGCAGCAATGGACCTGAAGTTGTTCCGTTCCAAGCGAATCTGGCTTTTGACGCGCCGCTCCTGATCGAGTAACGAAACATTAATTTTTTGGAGTGTGCCTCAAAAACATCGCAACAGGGGAGTCTCGTCTTATTTGTTTTTGGTTACTGTTTAATAGTCGTATTTGTTTGTAGTGTTGATGTAGCTCCTTTGTAAGTTTGTGTTAGGATAAACTTATTTAGAGTATTTGCAGGTTTGTTGTGGAGTCGAAGGTTAGACCGACCACGTAGAGCGCGCCAGCAGGCCCGTTGGTGGCGAACACGTGAGATTTTAAAGGCAGCGTACACCCAAAAGTTAAGTTACTCAATTCTCTATACCGTGTAAATCCAAGGCTCAGAAGAAGACCACCTACGTTGCTCCAGTCTCCCGATGTTGCTTCTGAGCGGAGAAAACCCGCCTAATTTTTCTTTCACTCCGCCTTTTTCGGACGAATCCAGAACAGCGCAAGCTGCAGTTGCAGTTGAATTGCAGTTGCACCTGCAGCAAACGCAACAGCAGATGCAACAATTTGCTTCTTGCGGTCCGCCTCCTTCGGACGGCGAATACGAGACAGCATACGCTGCATTTGCAGTTGCAACTGCAGGCTGTCATGCAGTTGCAGCTGCTCCTCGCTGGCATGCCGACGAGGTCAAGCAATTCGAAACTCGTCCTCTCTTTGAAGAGAGGGTCCCCAAGAATCGGAGTTCTTTGGGGTTTTGGAGAATTTCGATGTCATGACTGTAATCAGGGGCACGGAAAGGCCCCAAAATGACAAAAACATCGAAGGCGAAATTTTGGGTGTACGCTGCCTTTAAGGCAGCGTCCGGGCAAAAACTCGATTTTGAGATTTTGTGCTTACCTGGGCCTATTCGCCATGTTGAATCCGAAAATCCACATGGGAAAGCGAGAAAACGGCAGAAAAGGGCTCTAGCGCAGGAGGGAAACAGCAAGTGGGCGGGGCCCTCCCCACTGTGAATTCGCGCTCCCAACTTCCGGAGCGGTCTTCTCGAGTCCACTAGCCGCTCTAACATCGCCACCGGCCAAGTGCGAATGACTGATTTGAAACTGGAAGCGAGAAGATCGCTCCGGAAGCTGGGAGCGTGAATTCACAGTGGGAAGGACCCTGCCCACTTGCTGTTTCCGTCCTGCATTAGAGCCGTTTTTCGCCGTTTTCGCGCTTTCCCATGTGGATTTTCGGATTCAGCATAGCGAATAGGCCCAGGTAAGTCCAAAATCTCAAAATCGAGTTTTTGCCCGGACAATGCCTTTAAGGTGCGGGGTTAGCAGTAAGGGCAGTCGAGCATACAGCTATGGTACTGACACCTACTCATGCAGTAATTTATAAATTGTTTAGTTGAGTAATGATAGTAGGGCTCGGGGTGGCTTTCCGAAAATGCAAAGAACGAAGTCTCTTTGATCTCGCAAAATTTTCTCCTTTGACCCTTATCCGAAATATCCCAATCAACCAAAACAGCGGAACCTCAGCTAAAAAATCTAATTTTGGACCCACAAAAACGATAACCCCTTGCCTTTTGTTTCAAAAAACGTATCCCTTGCTTACAAGCCACCTGTGCCGAGTTCTGAATGATGGCAGATGCTCCAAGAAGTGTTTGCAATTTTTTCTCTTTTTAGTAGCGTTGTTTTTTGTTGTTTATTGATAGTTGCTCGAATAATCATCAAAATCTCCAACCCATGAATTTTCTCTACTCTCATTTTGCTCATTTTTGAAAATTTCAATTCTAATTTCTCTGTAAGTACTATTGAATAGAGTAGACGCAGGGGATGGAAATGTAGTACGATAAATTTTACGGGCTTTTCCGCTTGGCTTGAAAGTAATTGTAAATAATAGTTGTTTATGTAAGCCGTACTCGAGATTGGTAATAATTATTTATTGGCTGACGTTTCGGCAGATCGCCTTCTTCAGAGCCTAGAATGGACAAAACGATCGGCAACCTATCCGATCAAACGTCTCTGCAGCTCCACAAGCAAAGTTCTAAGACTTTGCCTGTTCACTGACAAGACTGCCAAACCAAACCCTTTTTGAATATGCCGATAGCATACAGGCGCCTGAGCGAGCGCTAATGAATGACCATGTATGCCACGCTATTTATATGCCTACAGTGAGTCAAAAGAGGTGACCCAGGTAAGGTGCGATTTCTAGGGTGATTGAGAGGCACTCCTTGCGATTCATTTGTGGACTTTTTACGTGAATCCAAAAGGCTTCCAAACATTTGCGAGCTGATGTTTGGGATTCATGCACTAAGATCTTCACTAAAACTTCGAAGTTTTCTCCACCGTGCTTCAGGCTGTGAGAGCCTAGAGATGTAGTCGTGCGTGACCCTGCCGTCTAAATGTTCCTTAAGCGACGCATAGAGGGCGCGCCGTTTCGCCGTTATACGTGTCGCCGCAGCCCGCGCAGGTGATAACGTAGATGACCCCTGACGTCATGCAATCCCCGCCTCTGTCCGCCGGGCAGATAATGCAATGCAATTGGGCGTTGTGCAGGCGCATCGTAGATGCGATTGCGGAACAAAATACCTTTTAGGTTACCTGGGGGTATCTCCAACATCGCAACAGAGTTTTCTAACCCGCATCTCCTCAGACAATGCCTTGAAGTAGTGCTAACTTCATCGGAGATATAAGGAACGCTGAAGGGGATTTTATCGTGTATATTAGGTCTATCACTTTAAAATCATGTGTTCCACGGCGCCTTATCCTCCTAGCATGATACTCATAACCGTTAGAAGCCGCTATTCTACGAGCCAGCGCAAAAGACTCCGCCCTTTCCTGCTGTCGGCTGCAAACGCGAGAACCTGTACGAAACATACTTTTGATTACAGCTCTCTTCATATGTGAGGGATGAGCTGAGCGGAAGTGTATCAAGATGTTTTTGTTACTGGGTTTTCGGCACCATTTTTTACGTGTACATCTGAGGCGATATTGACCTGCACGTTTAAAAATGGTAGCCACTCCTCACTGGGCTTTTCCCTCGTGAGCTTAATGTACGCAGAATGCTCGTTAAGTATCTTGAAACAACTGTCAATCTCTGCTTGAGTCGAACAAATTATGAAGCAGTCGTCAATGTATCTGCAATGTAGCAACGGACGGCATTCTAGGGCTGGTGCCTCAATCTTGGTCATGAAGGCCACCGCAAGTGTGGGAGCTAACCTTTGCCCCATGGCAAACCCTCTAATCTGCGCAAAGTACCTCCCAGACCACTTAAAGATATTGCATTGTAAACATGCCTTCAAAAGTGTCATGAGCTGCGGAACTGAGAGTCCGTAAAGGTTGACGTTATTCACGTTAACGGCAAGAAGCTCCGAGACCGCTTGGATGGCGCATTCGTTGCTTACATTAGTGTAAAGCGTGCTGACATTAAAAGATTCCATGACACATTTGCGGTCAATGCTTGTCTCGCGCAAGCGGTTCAAAAACATATTAGCATTGGCCAGGTGAGAAGGGATGAACTTGAGCAGTTGCAGGAGTATGGAATTAACAAACCACCCAATCCTATCCGTAGCCCCTTCCGCAGCTAATTATGGGTCGCACTTTGTACGTGGAATAATCGCTGGAGGCCACATCGATTTCCGATTGGAGCTTGTGCCTCTTGATCAGAAGATATAGTACAGGACAGACAGGGAGCTCGATTTTTAGGCGTGCGATAGTGTCTTGCGATAGATTCGCGGCTTTCGCTGTTTTGATCCAATCCCTATTTAGCCTGCGATATTGTTTTTGGAATTCTTCGAAAGACGATGATCGATATAGCGACATGTCTTGAAGATAGACCTCCGTTATCGCAATATCCAGTTGGCGGGGATAACCACGAATTTACCTCCTTTATCACTAGTACAAAGTGCCCGTTATTTGCCCTAAACTTACTAGTTGTTGGACCCGTGTTATGCCCTGTTTTTGCGCGGGAATCAGATTTGAATGCGTTCTATGTTGGCGGATGCGACTTATTGTTTTAAAAACCTCGTCTGCAAAAAGACGGAAGGTTATATCGGCGCTAGCGTTCGCGTTTTGCTGTTTGAAGAATGCACGGGGAACAGCATCGATAAACATGTATCAGCTGATCTTTGCTTTCCGCCCACACTCTCTAGGTTGGCCTTTTTGCGGAGTCTGTCTTGAAGTTCATAAAGTGCACATGTGATCTTGTAAATGTAAATTGTTTTTAGAAATCTTCATTTTTGCAAAATCATGAGAATGCAAACGCTTCAAACATAGTAAATTTTCAGAATTTGAAACTTTAAAAGTTGATTATGACTAGTAATTATTCAACAAAGCCAGTGAGTGTTTACCGCGGAATATTGAAATTTTTCTAGCAGCTTGGGGATGTGTTCAAAGACTAGAATTACGGATTTTTTTTACTCGCCTTAACGAATCAGGAAGATAAAAAAGAAGTTTATTAGAAAGAGGGAAACAGACTATTGAAGATACCTTAACTGCTCGTCGAAGTGCTATTAGGTTTGAGATGACTAAATGTGGAATTTGGCACCAAAGAGTATTTTGAAGAGGTTGAAAACCCAGTTATATATGCAAATATGATTTGTCTTACAATTTGATTAGTCCATCCAACAGTGATCAGAGAACTTCCGGAAGGTGGAATGGAATTTCCAAAACAGCTAAATCAAAATTAGGTAAAGATTATTGTTGGAGATTCTGACAAATTGGAGCATCAAAGATCTCGGAATAAAATCATGACTATTAAAGAGTAGAAAAAAAATGTCATTAAACACTGTCTGAAGCGTTTGTCCATCTTTATTTTGGACAGTTTTAGCTAAAACTGCACGTACTTGACTGATATGTGTGCATATCAGATCGTATCTTTACGCCAAAGTTCAGTATGCTTTTTGATGCATGTTTTTTCGAAAATTTGACGGAAATCTGGCGTTTTTGCTTTCGTGCACCATTTTGTCATCAAAAAAATTGAAGCGAACAGAGTCAAGGGGAGTGTCTGGGCAAGAAGGGGGTCTTGGGATTTTAGTGCCATGTGAGAGTGCCCCCCCCCCCCCCAGACACAACATCGCGCCAGTGCGACGTCATATCTCGACCTAAGGCAAGAAAAACGACCGGAAAGTGGAAAATTTACGCCTTGGGGCGGGGTCCTCCGTGCTGTCCGAATTCCTGCTATGCGGAGTACGATGCCGCCACAGTTGAAATTTAGGGTCCCGCAGCGACTTTGCGTCTCTGCCTTGGCGGGGACCGTCAAATTTCAAATTGTGCGGCTTTGGAAAACGTGTTTTCGCGCCTTCTAAGGGTTGGGCCAGACTGCGCGGCGTACGCGACGTACGCAGCGTACGCCGCGTATGCTCCTATGATGAAATATACTGAGCGTACGCTGCGTACGCCGCGTACGCCGCTTCCCCGCGGAGTCTGGCTCAACCCTAATGTGGATTTTCGGACTCAGCGTTGCGGACCCCAGGTAAGTGCATTTTCTAGAAATCGAGTTTTTGCCCGGACACTGCCTTTAAAGGCAGTGTCCGGGTAAAAAGTCATGAGATTCTGTGCTTACCCCGGGCCCATTCACCATGCTGAATCCGAAAATCTACTGGAAAGCGCGAAAACGGCGGAAAAGAGTTTTAACACAGGAGTGAAGTCAAAAGTGGGCGGGGTCCTCCCCACGGTGAATTTACGGCCCCAGCTTTCGGGGCGATCTTTTTGATTCCGCTAATCGTCCTGACATCTCCACAGACCAAATGCGTATCATGATCTGAAATCGGAAGCGAGAATATCGCTCCGGAAGCTGGGACCATGAATTCACCGTGGGGAAGACCCCACCCCTTTTTGATTTCACGCCTACGTTAAAGCCCTTTTTGGCCGTTTTCACGTTTTCTAGTGTGGATTTTCGGATTCAGCATCGCGAGTGGGCTCCAGTAAACACAGAATCTCAAAATCGACTTTTTGCCCGGACACTGCCTTTAACCACCAATTCTTCTCGATTTACTTTTCTTAAAGGTGCCATACATTTTTATACAAACTTTTTTAATGACGTTTTTACACCGTCAGAAATGACCAAAATCGTTTTTTACCAACCTAACAGTGACAGTGTTTGTGGGCAGGATGTCTTCGCGCTTTCACAAAACTTTTACATCAAAGTTTACTGTTCTCTTAAATAAGTGCAATATCCTATCGTTTTTGTTGACTATTTCAGGACACCACACCTTAGACGAAAGTAAAACAAGTTGTTCCATCTGTGTTCGTAAAAATTTTTACAATACTCGAATGTTTTTGTATGGCTGAAATATTATAAGTTAGGCAGAGCAAGCTGTAAATGGTCTGATCATTCACCAAGATTTGCGTGCAGTTTGGAGCCAAAAACCAAGCTTTACGCTAGTTTTCTAGTTCTCTGTAGCGGTCGCGTTACCGCTCTCATCTCTTTATCTGAATACGTACCGTACTGTCTCATTCTAATTGGATTATCTTATTTTACCTCTCTCTTTTCAGGAGAACGTCAGAATGGTTCAAAATTATTTCTTTTCATTGGCATTTAGTTCCTTTCTCCAATCACCTTTTTCCTTTTTTCATTTTTCTTGTCCTCAGTCGATGCATTGCGCCGGGTCGTCCGAGCAGGTCAAACTCCCAGCCGACTCTGTCTCGTCCCCCCTAAAGAGAATAGCTAAAGCGATTTTGCATCCCGCCGTGGTATATCAGGGTGACGACACGCGAAGAAAGTTCAGCAGCATGAGTGCTAAAAAGCTAGTTTGATCTATTTTGAAAAGGACTGCAGATCTGACAGTCTAACAAGTATCATTGGCGTTGCAATCAAAAGTTCCCCCAAATTTCGGAACGGAGAAACTGAAAAGAAGTACTGTAGTGCCGGAATGCGAGAACCGGACCCGGCTAAACAGCTTTTGGAGAGGAAGGAAGAACGCAACCATTCAGAAACGCTCATCATCTGAGGCATTCGCACCTTGCGAATTCTTCATTCGTCGAAGCATGAGTGAACAGGTCCGGTTGCGCAGGCGCAAGAGAACATGCTGTGATAAGAGGCGAGCCAAAGAATAGGTCATGTACAAAGGAAAATTATGTCGCATTTCAGACCTGCCAAAGCATCTTTCCTCAAGAAAGGCTTAAGCTCGCCCGGTTCAATCTTTCATCTTCGTTTGCTCCTTTTTAAACCGCAACATGACTAACAAACTGTTTCTATAAGAAGGACCTGGTTTTCCTGGATTCTTATGCGTCACGAAAACTTGGTTGGCCTTTAGAAACAATCCTGAAATTATCTGTTTTACCGCACTTTTTCATCGAATGGGAAAGCCTCGATGCAAGGGCGGTGGCGTTTACGTCTTCGTTAAAAAAGAGTTCGCTGTAGAACATGCCCTTCTTTCCAACAACCCAACACCTGATCTTTTATGTGTTGATGTTTGGCCTGCTTCTGCTCCGTTACGAGGTCGATTATGGTGCACGGCCACTATCTTCTGCAGCAAGGGAAGACGCCTAGTTGGCTAACATTTAATGTGATCTATGCGCTCAACCTCCTAGCAGACTTGTGCTAGGGGATTTTAACAATGAATCACGCAATCTCACATCTCCTGCTCCTTCTGGCAGTCCTGATCATCGCAAAGCTTTTTTCAGCTCGTTGACTGGTTCGATAAGGTGCATGAAGGTTCTGTAGGTTGCCAAAAATTTTCTCGCATAGACAACCTTGCTAAAAGCTTAATCACAGTTACTTCCCCAAAGTTATTTGCATGTTTTGTGCACAAATATTTTCGACCATTTTACGCGTCGCAAATTGAAAACTAAGCAAAAATGCGAAAGAACAACAAATTTATAAGCCTATCAATGAGGTTCGCTGAAAAGCAAGGGCCGTAGTAATCTTTCTGCATGTTGGCAAAACATGAGTGCAAGTTCGCGAACCTCGTCGTATGTTCTGTTTCGGGCGGAAGCTAAAAATTGCTTTAAATTCTCGTTTTTTGATTAGTTTTTCTCTTTTCTTGAACTTCTCGACCTTGACGTCTTATTCTCTTTGTTTTACTGATCTTTTGCTGTTGTGTTGGTAATATTTTGATTGCTTTGGATTGATTTCTTGTTTCTATCGCTTTGAAACTCTCAGATTGTTTTTTCTTAGGATAATCTTGGATGAGCTTTCTTCATTTAGTTCTAATTTCTGCAACGGTTCTCCTCAACAATGTAAGCTTCTATGAACAAAAAGCGTTGATTTTGATAGCTTGACACTTGTAATACATCGAGCACATTATCTGAGTCCAGAATGTTTTGTCACAAATTTCGTTTAATCTTTTGGCGCAGAAGGGTTATTCGGCAAGCTCCACAAAATTGCCTCTCTGTGCGGTTACGGTAGGTTCGCGATAGGTGGCGAAAATCACAAAAAATCGATAAAGAAATTGTGTTCGTAATCAGCATGTTCACTTATCCCCTTGTGCCAACTCTTAGCCCCTATCTCAAACTTTACAAAAAATTCGATAAATTTGAGAAACTGAAATCGTGTTCGTAATTAGCGTATTTCTTGAAGTCGTTAAAAAGATTTTTCGTCTAAAAACGTTTCTCCAGAAATGCTACCTGTTTTCATGAACCCAGCCATCTTGTCTGTGGCGAGACAAAAAAATATCAAGTATCGACGAGTGCACCCCATAAGGACGTTTCACTCTAATCAGCGATTGATTATGAGGAAATAGCGATGTACATCTGCATGCCTGCGCAGCCTTCTGGCTTCTCTCATAACCCACGAGCAGATTGAGAATTGGAGCGTGGACGTCGAGAACAAGGTCAGTCCTAGAATAGCAACTGGTATTTTCTCTCCCCCCCCCCCCACTCCTCACTTCAACTTTTTGAAGATCAAGTATCTCATGTGGTTGTTGAGTTCTGATAAGAGTGTCAAAATATTTCATCGCAGCAAATTTCAGATTATCATCGCGCTACGTTATCTCGCCAGCAACGCTCATCAGGCCGTCTTAGCAGATACTCTCGATGTCTGCCAGAAGACAGTCTCCATCGCCATGGAGGAGGTGGTCAGGGCACCCAATCATCCGGCAGTAGTGAAGAAGATTTTACTGTGCCACCTGGACGAAATGCACTACTGCCGAAGGAAGGCTGATGGCTTGGCACGATTGGCAGCATTCACAAATGTCGTCGGAGCCATTGACGGCACACTGATTTCCATCCTGAAACCTGCTTACTCAGGGTGAGAATACTACTGTCGCAAAGGATTTTGCGCCATCAACGTCTTAGCCGTTGTTGACGCTCACGGTAAATTTATGTGCATCAACAGCAATTATCCTGGTTCTGTTCACGATTTTACCGTGTACAATTATAGCCGCTTGCATGACGCATTTGCTGGGAGCTGTTCCGCATGGCTTCTGCTTGATACTCTGGATTCATGAATTCCACGAAATTCTAACTCCTTACAGAAACCCTCAAGACCGGGCGCAGCGCAGGTTCAACACTACCCAAGTAAAATACGGGTAGTTGTTGAATGTGTATTCAGAAAGTGGAAGGGCTGCTTCAAAATACTGCGAACGAAAATGCTTCCAGAAAAAGCGACGCAAATCATAATGGCTTGCGCAGTTTTGCATAATATTAGGTTGATTCATAATTAATGCACGTTTTTCTCACCTCTTCTTCCAAGAGCTGGTATTTGATGTGTAATCAATTTCCTCAAAAACTTTTCATGATATTTAAAAGAGCGTTTTTTTCTAGTTTTTTATGCGGGCCTTCGCTTTCGTAAATCTCATTCATTCCAAAGTTCTAAGCCTTCAAATAAAAGAGACTAAATCCCAAAATTTTTGCTTTTCACTCTTTTTGCCCTAAATCCATGAGGAATAGCCCAATTGATTTCAAAAAATATGCCTAAGGATTAAGAAACTCTGTGCTACAAGATGTTATTTGAACAAAATTCTCCATGAATTCTGAGCCGAGAAATTCAATTGCGAACGTGAACGATCGTCGCGGCCCTTCCGTGCCATATAAAACTTTGAAGCAAAAGGCGATTGCAGGTCTTTTGCACTACCTAGCAAGGGTAGACCTAGTTTATTTGATGGCAGAAAACGCTAGGGTTTTCTCACTTTCCAGTGGAGAAAAATGAAATATTAGGTCGTTCCGAAAGTAATGTCGCTTTTTTCAACTGAACGCTACATTTCGTGGAAGCAGGGTTTCTAGGGATCTTGGTAACATTCGATGCAGCATTTCATCCTCTTTCCAATGGCTATAATTCCACAGAATACTCGATGAGCTTTTGAAAAATCACTAAAATCTCCAGCCCGTGCTTTTTGGGAAGGTCAAGTTTTACAATTTTTCTAATTTTTTGTAATAACTCCCGGAAGGAGCCCAAGTAATGGATGGATAGAGCAAACCCTATAGGAAACGGTGCTATTTTTTTCTGCTCTCCGTTCCTCGTCATAATTTTTGTAGAGATTTTTCAATGAAGTCACCGAATTTTTGCAGGCTTGTCTCAAACACATATGCAAAAATAAACTTTCGGATTCTGAGACTTACAAAGGTGATTTATGGTTAAACGCTAATTTTACAAAGCATATGAGCATTTACCGCTTCAGATTAGCAACTTTCGGAAATTTTGGGTATAGCCTGGCGCGCCCTGGAAAACCTGAATTATGATGATTTCATCCCGGAAAACTTGGTGAATCGGAAACCAAAAACAACTGGCAGAAAGAGGAGAAAAAGCTGCGTCTAACGACACCCGAGTTGCTTGCCGGTTGTTGTTCTGTGAGGTCTGAGTTGACAAAATATGGAATTTGATAGCACTGAAAAATTGGTTCTACAAACTCCAAGAAGCAAACTAAGGAAAAGAAAAAATTCGTTTTGTGTCCTATAGGGTTTGCTCTAATTATCTGCTACTTGTACATCTTCGGGGAATCAGTACGAAAATATAGAAAAATGGGCGAACTTGACCATGACAAAAAGCATAAGTCGCAGGTTTTAGTAATTTTTTGAGAGCTCATTGAATATTATGCAACGTGATTACAACCATTAGAAAGAGGACAAAATTCTGCATCGACTGATCCCAAGAGCTTTTGAAAATCTTGGTTCCACGAAATGTGGCGTTCATTTGAAAAAAGCGACATTACTTTCGGAACGACCTAATAATTTCAAAAATGACCGATTTTTGAACCCGCCGAGATGCCAGAAAAAAGTTAGTACTTTCGACGTTTTCGCGATATTTTCTTTCAAAAATTTTCCGTAAAATCCAAACTTGGCATTACTACTTAAAAGACCCTTGGCTACACGATGAGCAAAGTCTGCTTTATCCTACTTCATTTCAACGTAAGTTATGCTCTCTCAAAGTGAAGGCTTCTGAAAAAAGTTGTTGGCAATTTCAGGTCAGAAAATCTTTCTTGTGATAGAAGTCACGCAAAAGTATCTGTTTTGCAGCCACTGATTTGATAGTCGCAGCAGTTTTTATTGCGCCCGGAAATGTTTTTTCAAAAAAGAATTATCTCGGTTGAAAGTTGAAGTATAGAAAACGTGCACTAATTATGAATCAACCTAATATTATGATTTCGATGAGATGTCGCCCGATGCGACATCTCGGCAGAAGAACTGCGAGCATGGGTCATTACCTGTCTGAGGTGGCCAATATCAGACAAGAGCTGACACGATTGCTCATCTGATTGTAAAAAGTGCATAACATATGTTTTTGCTTGTTATTGTAACTGTTGTTGATATTGTTATAGTTATATTGCTATAGTCCCTATATTATTTCAAATATTATATGTTTGTAGCGTATATCTGTTTGAATAGTGCAAGACTGAACTAGTCACAAACAACATTTTATGTGACAACTATTGGATGAGATCCAAACAACAGTATAAGTACACAGAAATGTGAAAACAAGTACACCTTGTGACGTCATCAAAAGAAAACCAACAAACAAGAGAGAAATTAAACTAACAATACAAATCCTTCCCTATGAAATCAACAGAATTCTAATCCTATCAGAAGCGATTAGTCATTAAATAAATGAGTCCTCAACGTTAGGATCTCCGCCTAACATAAAAGTTACATTTAAATAATGATTCCCGACGTGACGACCGCGGCCATTTCTAATGATTCCAAGTCTGATTGAGATCTTATCCAAAGAATTTATTTTTGTACACACCGCATATTGTTTTTCCAGTACCAAACATTGAAATTACAACAAAACAGTGGTGAATTTTTATAAGGATTGCATCTACTTACACGAAGCATTTTTTTATGTTCATCAAACTGCTGAATACGACTTTTTTCCGCGGCGGGGCCAACTCTTCGCCGTCAGTTTCGCTTTCGAACTGCAATAATTATGCTACAATAGGAACTATCGCGGTAATGTAGACGCACTGTAGAAAATTGGTGCAGCAGTTCAGCTCCACAAGTATCGTCTTCCACTGCCGACGGTGGACGCGCAGTTAATGGTTCTTTTGCCTACAAGTTGCTATTAGTTGTCATTTTCCAGCTTTAATAAGACATGTGACTTACACAAACTGCGCTTTCGGCAGTTCTCAGTCTGCAAAAGCTGGCTTCTTTGCCAAGGGCTTTAGCAATCTCAACATCGTTTTCGCTCATAAGGGAAAAACCCTTGCTGATGACTCGTTCCGAATCTAGATTTCCCCCCCCCCCCCTAACGACCCCGACCTATAACTAAGGGTCGCATGCACTAACATCCCCGCGGGGAGGGGATCGTAGCGTAAGAGAAAGTTTTATATTTCGAAACTTCAGATACCTGGATTTCACGTTGTGTACCTATTGTAAGTATTCCTACTACCCTTCACTATGAACATGTTGAACAGGAGCGAAAAGCTGTACGAACCGCATTTTCCAGCTTTTGTATGATCCGTGGTGATCCCCGGCGCTTTTCTTTAAAATCATTTTTCTTTCTCCGAAGTTAACTTAAACCTCCAGAGTTGTGCAGATTATCCCACCCGACAGTGCTAAGCATGCTCGTGATAGAACAAATGATGTTTTGAAGCCATGCAGTCTTCGATGATCCACAGGTCGAAATTGGGTTTACCGAAAAATTCAACTTTTCAAAAACTTATTTGTTCTCATCAGCAACATGCTTAGCACTGTTGTGTTAGATGTTAGTACAGCTTTGGAAAGTTTTCGTTAACTTCGGAGAAAGAAAAATGACTCTAAAAAAAGCGCCGGAGATCATCAGGGATCATACAAAAGCTGGAAAATGCGGTTCGTGCAGCTTCTTGCTCCTCTTCAACATGTTCATAGTGAAGGGTAGTAGGAATACTTACGGATAGGTACACAACGTGAAATCCAGGTATCTGGGTTTCGAAATATGAAGCTTTCTTTTAAGCTACGATCCCCTCCCCACGAAGATGTTACTGCATGCGGCCCTAAAACATATTCTTGATTTCTTGTTTTTGTGCTTGAGAAATATGACGACTGACCTTTTTTTCCTTATGCAAAAGATTGCGTACAAATGCTTTTTTGAGCCAAATGCGCTATATTTGTTTCACAGAAAGATCCTTCTTGCATTTGACGAAAACAACTTGACGGACTTCTTTCCAGGCCCCTAACTTGCGTGCGTTTGAGTTAGGGAGTTTGAGGCTTGTGTTGTCCCAAAGAATCTCCCGGCGCTTCAATACCTATTCTGCTATTACATCAATATGATCAAAGGTTGCTTTAAGATTCATGTGAATGATTGTGTTTTCCAGGTGCCTAGAAAGCACTTGCGTTACTCATTTCTCGCCTTACTCACTCGTAACGAAGATGTCTAGAATGATTTCAAAATTAGATCTCAATGATTTTAACGACTGATTGATTCAACGTCTTACACACAACTGCATGAAAATGTCCCAGAGTCACAACATTTCAATGTAACTGCGTTAAGATTTTATTTTATTTGATACAGTGTGCTTAAATTTGTGTTCAATCTTTGCTTGGTCATCAACCACAACATGTTGAGTGTAAGTGCTATAATATTAATAGTACACAGAGACAATGTATACGGTTAGTATGAGAAAAGACAAAGACATGTTAAAGAAGACCATGATCAAAACGAAAAAGAGATAAAATCTAAAAAATGCAATAAAAAGCTACTTACCTGCTGAGCGGATACCTTACAGGTGGCACCGCTTATAAACCGTCATGTGATATAGGATGAGAAGCGGTATTCCTGGGTTCAGCCTGAAATAGCAGTTAAAGATGTCGACGTAGCGCCGATGCTTGGAAATTATTTTCAGATACATTGCATTTGGCAATTACGCTGCTACAGACTGGATATTTCCCTTAGCGAAAAAGTATCCCGTGCGATGGGTGTCTATCGCGCGGACTGGCCGTAAGTTGCGGAGACGTTCAGGAGGTTGCAATTTCACGAAAGTGGGACTTGTGCAACAAATATTTGTACTCATGAATGTTTGGCCGCGCGACGCGTACTTTACAACTTACGGCCAGTCCGTGCGCTCAACGCACGACGGTAACTATCTGATCGGGTCAGAATTGACGCACAGAAGAAATATATTCATATAAAAACACTTATTTGCTTCAAAAAAAAAAACGGAATTATTGCTCGTGCATGTATATGTATGAGGAGAGTACGATTGTAAACAGTTTAGACGATGCAGATCTCGCTCATCGCTCGCGTCCCTCTTGAGGTCCTTAGATTTCTTATACTTCCACTTTGCTAGCACACTAGAACCAGGAGAGTGAGTATTGAATCGCATCGCAAGCTGCCATAACACAAAGTCCTCTTCAGCAACACAATTAGCACAGACCTACAAGATGAATGTGCTCTACCAAAGAATTGAATTTAAGATTTCGAAGACCATTATTGGAACAAAGGAGAGAGAATCTGAAAAACGCAATAAAAAGCTATACTCACCACCGCTTGAAACTTCTGCACTAGGTTAGACGCATTCTTGCGTTGTCTTCCTCGTAGTCAGTTCCAGCTCGATAGTAACGCGACAAAAGGAGTGCTCTATAATGCTTAATTTGCAGTTCAAATCCAACTAAGCCAAAGTCTTCTTGAAGGCTAAACCGAAAGGCGAAACAAGATTTCTGAACACATCCATCTAGGCCTAGAGCAACGGGTCAAGCAAACAGAATATACATAATTACATAAAAGTTGCCGCCAGTGACGTTCCTGATACCTATCATGTTCAAAGGCACAGATTCGGCGTCGATTGCATCCATGACCATTTCAGCAAAAAGTCTTCTTAACTTACTCGAGATAATTGAAAAGTTCGGCTTTCTATAAATTTCGGCATGATGAGTACTGTATTGATTTGATCCTTTAGCCACGTCCGAGATTGGTAACATTTTATTTAGACAAACGTTTCGGCAATAATTCGTATTCTTCTGAAATGGGCGAAAACAAATTACAGACTACCCGATCAAACGTCTCCTCAACCCTACAGACAAAATTCTAACAAGGAGAGGATACTTAGTCGAAAGCACCAATCCAGATGAGACATATATCATCTGGACCTGCTTGGAGCGCTGATTTCAAATCTGACAAAACCAGTTGCGGAGCGCCTTTGGGCAACGAGTTATGGTTGTTTTTGTGAAGAAAGTTTGAAGTCGAGGTAAGAAAAAAAATTATACGCAGAAGTCTTCAGTTGGTCTCGAATGGAGGAGTGATGTCTGCCAGATTACTCTGCGCAAAGAAAAATGTCTGTCTGCTATACTCACATTTAAAACGATTGTATCTGCGAAATATACATGTTGTAACAATCAATTTTACTCTCTTTACCCATTCAATTTTTGGCTCTTGAAACGGTCATAGCTCCTCACCCAAAGGCGCTCCGCAGCTGATTTTGTCAGATTTGAAATCAGCGCTCCGAGCAGTTACGATGATGTATTTCTCATCTGGATCGGTGCTTTCGACTAAGTATCCTCTCCTTGTAAGCTTTCTTCCGACCACGAGCAGGCTGCCACAAGCGGTACTCTTTCGTTTGCCGGTAAAGTTCTAGTAGGTCGGTACGAGAGAGTGCTTACTGACCAATTAAGCAAGGAATTAAACGTGTCTTCACAAGATCAAAAGATCTGATCAAGATATGGTGTAAGTTCCCATGTGATAGAGAAACACTCTTTGCAATTCATTTTAGGGTTTATAAAATGAATCCAAAAGGCTTATAGAGTCATCGCTAGTGGCACCCACAAAACGAAGTGGTTTCGAAAACCCAATAACAAGAACATGCTTATTCACTCCCGCTCGGCACATTTTCCACATACCAAAAAAGCTGTGGTCAGAAACATGTTTCGCACAGCTGCGAAAGTTTGTAGCGGTCGAGAGGAAACGATGGAGTCGCTAGCCGTTGCGCGTGGTATAGCTTCATTGACGACGTTATGACGACAATATGACGCGGTGTAGGAGGCAACAGGCGAGCTTTATAGAGAGAGCAAGAGCGTCCGCAGCCTTCTGCACACCCTTCATCTCCGATGAAGTGAGCACCGCCATTCGGCGATGTCTGAGGAGAGCAGGACTAGACAATTCAGTTTTGATAGTAGATATACCTCCGAACTTGAAACGTATCCTTGTGCGGAATCGCATATACGACCGCAGTTGCCCTACGCCGAACTGCCCGATATGTCCAACAGCAAGGGACGGAGACTGCATGAGTACGGGTGTTGTATGTCTCATATCATGCAAGGATTGCGGCAACGAATACACCGGAGAAACGGCACGCCCTTTGAGCATACGTATTAAGGAAGATCTTAATGGTAAAGAGATCCACTCCATTGCGCGCCCACAGAGTGCAAGATCATCAAGGAGTTGATTTTGGAGTGAAAGTAGAGACTCTAGCGCGCGACGCTCAAATATCCACTCGCAAAACTCTATAAGCCTTTTGGATTCATTTTAGAAACCCTAAAATGACAAAGAAGAGTGTCTCTCTATCATACGGAAACTAGCACCATATCTTAATCAGATCTTTTGATCTTGTGAAGACATGTTTGGTTCCTTGCTTAAGTGGTGAGTAAGCACTCGCTTGTACCGTATTAGAACTTTACCGGTGAGTACCGTTTTTTTTTCAAAAGATGAGTACCGTTTGTGGCAGCCTGCTCGTGGTCGAAAATAAGCTTAGAATTTTGTCTGTAGGGTTGAGGAAACGTTTAATCGGGTAGTCTGTGAGTTGTTTTCGCCCATTTCAGGCTCTGAAGAAGACGAATTATGAAGACGAATTACGTTAGCCTAAATAAAAAGTTACTTTAGATCTCAGTTCTCATTTGGGCACAAACACGGAACTAATGGTCTTGAAAGGATAATTGTAGATAGCTTACAAAACTGCTCGAAAAGGCGCACTTGACCAGCATACCCTTATCCACGTCATTTTTTTGATCAAAGGGAAACTACATACGCATCAGTGAAAGAGGACTCCTTAGGTGGCCCAGCCCCACAGGACCATCTGCAATAAGTAATTCAATTTTGTAGGCGACAAAAATTTTATCAAACAGACGTAAACCAGAAAACAAACGCATGTGTTTACGAAATTACGATTTTAGAGATGGCGAATGAAGGCGCCATTTTAGCGGCGTCATTCGCAACTGTACACGACGCAAACTTGCAGACGCCGCCAGCAAGATGCCGCCACCTCGACGTGGTAGAGGCAAGTCGGGGTGGTGGCAGCTTGATCTCTTAAATAAGCATGCTATTTTTCGTGCTCTCTGACCTGGCGGCATCTCTCAGCGCTAAAATTACGACGAGATGTCGCGAGATCTCGACCAGGAACGTGGGAAAAGGGTTTGGAGGGCACAGAGTTGAGTTCGGTGTTCCTACCGACCTCACGTAAAGGTGAGACCTGATGGCGAAACATGCCCTCAAGGGGGGGAGGGGATTGCTACCGGCCCTGATGACATTTCTTCCCCAAAGTTTATACATGTATAATTTGGAGCAGAAATCTCTATTCTTCACTTCAGGCCGGTCATAAAAAATACGCTTAACCAAATATGTAAAAGTTTAGTTGATATTCATACGAACAGCACCAATCGCGATTCCAGTAACTTCCGTTGTCTTAATTGAGCGCGCTCAGATATTGGCAGTGACATTAGAGCGCTCAATTTCGCGTTTCACAAGAGCTATGTCAAGAATTGCAGCGAATTTACGATTTGGAAAGCAATTGAAACTGAGCGATTCGGAACCCATTTACCTTAGTCAGTTTTTCAAGTTTCAAGCGTCACTTTAAACTTGATTGCTCCAGAATTTTACATTGCCTGCGTTGATTAGAATTTAATTTTACAAACCTACTTGAGATGCCATTAGTATATGAAAAAGAGACATTTTTTTGCCTCCAGACTATTGCTATCAATATTAGGATGTAAAGAGGTGAAAAGTAAAAGTGACAGTTGTGATCAATACGAAATATGTCCAATATGTAAATTCTAGTTCCTTTGCGATAACATTATTATCCCTTTTAAATGAGACGGGATATTGAAGAGCGTGCGAATCAGGCGAATCAGAAATGGAGAGACTTCGCAGTTTGTTGCGGCTCGGTGGGCCCAGCACCCCTTGCCGTGCGCTTGACTGCTCTACAGCACAATCCTACGCCCATCACGGTGACATCCTACGACATCACGCGACCGACACCGCTGGATCCTTATGGCGCCTCCACTCGACCCGATTACCCAACTCTCCAACCCTTGTATGACCGCGTACAATTAGAATGAATTTATGTACACCAAGCAACAAACATAAATTATATATACAAAGAAAAACTACGAGGTCCCTGAAGAGGACGACCGAACTAATAACACAACGGGTCGCGCATCCTGTGCTGCCGATGTATAAGAGACTCAATCCAACTAAGACAATCTGGTTTCCTCCACAGAGTCGACCGTTGGAGACCCAGTCCCATGAAACGGCGCACTTACCGACTTCACTCCCGCAGCAACGTCCATCTACAGACTTCCAAGTTCTTTCGCGCTCATGCGCATCCAATCCACAAGATCCAGAAAGCATCGACAAGAAATCCTAAACTGCGGGAGCTGCTCAGAACGTATTTAAGTTTGATACAATATGAACAATAATGAAGAAACTTCGAAGAGGCGAAGACTGTTCTCGCGTGCCTTATACCCCGCCACCCGGCTGCACTTTAAGCCGAAAATGGTTTTGCAGCAGCTTGCAAAAGGCGCAACAGACACATACAGCATCCCAGCCCGTGTTCCGTGGAGCCGCGACACAGCTTAAGCTTGTGCGAGCTGCTGGCGACCAAAGTTAACTTACAGTTAGAAGTTGCTGAAGACCAGTCATGAAGCAAGAGAGATAAAGATATTAGTCAATGTATTCTTGATATCAATAAACTTGTGCGTGTTTTTTATAATCTCATACTTCACGCTATCCGCACAACATCGTAGTTCATTTTTTTGAGAATATATCAGAAGTGGACAATGTTAATCTCTACCAACATAATATCCTTGAACGCGACAATCTGATGGGGGTGCAACCCATTGCTAATGGCTGTCATATACGTGGTCGCCGCGCGCGACAGGCTAACAATTAGGTGTGCGGAGAACTCGGGTGACCGACTTACAAAGCCATACTGATCCTCCATTGTAGTGGTTTCTACAATGCCACATCAATTCTTTTTGTGTTTGATGGAAGTTTGGACAAAACTTGTAGAAAAAAAGGAAGATAGTGAAGGGAAATATGAAATTCAAGATGCTTCTGATAAGGAAATGTGAACTTTTGCTCACTAGAATATTTTTGCTCACTAGAATAACTTGTCCTTTGAACATTCCCTCTGGGACATTTCCTCTGACCCTGCTCCTACCTTCTCATCGGGAATTACTGCAAAGCCGAGTTTCTAATTGTTTCTACAGTTTCTAATTGGCACTGTCTAGAGGAACGAAGGGCGCCAGTTTGAGCCTTCTTTCGCGCCCAGCTTCCTTTTGCAATGTAGGTGCATGTCCAAGACCAGCAGTCAGCGGAGACGGCTCAAACTAGCGGCCTTTATTCCCTTACACGATGGCACTCACAGATAATACCCCCCCCCCCCCCCGGTGGTCAACTTCACAAATTTAAAAAAAAGTTTCAAAGGCTGGTTAAAGTTTAGGTCGATGGTCGGCTTACGTTCTTGATGAACTTGAACCTATGCATGGTCCTAATTTCGCACATGGAGCTAAAAGGTTTCTATTTTACAACTTTTTTTCGAGAAAAATATGGAGTGTTCCAGCTCTGTGTTCGCATACAGCATCAAAGAGGAGTAGTTGGATGGCTTGCACAGAGTTATCCCACCAGTGGAACCATGGCCGGAATACTGGACAATCCGTTCAAATGCGCAATGTCTCACCAAAATTAAGTTAGTGCGTCTCCACACATTTTGTTAAAGGGCCCCTGAATAAACAAACGTCCCAAAACCAACTCAGCAATCCGGGTTCTTTCGGCCTCCGCACTCGAAGTAACCCGCAAAACCGATTTTGCTTGCACTGGCCGTCTCTTCGAATTTCCCTTACACGTGCCCATCCACTTGGCGTCCACCTCCATTTGTTGCCACTGTGGCGAAAGCTAGGGTAAAAAGGCACAAGTTGTCTTGTTTAAACTTTACTTTTCATGCGATTTTGAACCCGCATTGGGTTAGACAAGGCTAAAAAAGCTTGATTAAAACTTCCAATAAACAAATTTGGTGGGACACTGCTTCTAAGTCTTTTCTGAATTCAAGTGCATTGCCGGCTTTCTTGCCTTACTCATGCACATCGGCAAGCTAAAAGTATTGCTTAGTAAAAGTGCCTCAGTCGTGCAATACGACCCGAGGTGCGTTTGAAGCCTTAGCACCTCATTATGCTTTCTTATAGCTTTTCCTTGATAGATAAAGCGATTGATGAACAACGACACACGGAACACATTAGGGGCCGCATGCATTAACATCTACGCCAGGAAGGGGATCGCAGCTTACAGAGAAAGCTTCATATCCTAAAGCTCCGAACTTCCGGATTTCACGCTTTCTACCCATCCGTAAGTATTGCTACCATCCTTCACTATGAACATATTTAACAAGAGCGAGAAGTTATACAAACCGCATTTCCCAACTTTTTGTACGATCCCCAGATGATCCCTGGCGGCCGACCGTCTTTTCCTCAACGTCATTTTTCTTCATTCAAAGTTAGAGAAAACATAAGTTGTACTGTTCATCTAGCCCTACAGTACTAAGCATGTTCCTGATAAGAAAAAAATGTAGAGTCATGAAATATGCGATGAACCACAAATCGAATGTTGGGTTATTGGAAAATTCGATTTTTCGAAAACTTATCTGTTATTATCAGCAACATGCTTAGTACTGTTGGGTTAGACTAACAGTACAGCTTCGGAAGGTTTTCGCTAACTTTGAAGAAAGAAAAAATGACTTTGAACAAAAGACGGTCGTAATCCGGGGATCACCAGGGGATCAAACAAAAAGCTGGAAAATACGGCTTGTACAGCTTCCCGTTCCTGCTCAATACGTTCATAGTGAAGAAAGGTAGGAAAACCTACGGATAGGTAGACAACCTGAAATCCAGATATCTGAAGCTTCAGGATATGGAGGATATTTTTTGTAAGCTGCGTTCCCTCCCCAGTGGAGATGATAATGCATGCGGTTTTTGGAGCTTGTAATTGAAGAAAAACCTTTCTCACGTAATTCAGTTCCATTTACGCGAAATCTCTCAGTCTTTATGCATACTTACATCTACATGTATAGCAAGTGCATATTACATACTGCAGATTACTACAGCTGAAATACAGAAGAAATGATAAGTTTCGTTTATGGACTTCAAGAACTAGAACAGTACGGTGAACATACAGAATAGTACCATCCTACTTGCACAACAATACATTGTATTTACGAGAAAATTTCTTTTTTACTAGACCTTCTGCCACCTAGTGTAACAATGACAATTTTCAAAGAAAATTTATTTATCTGAACCAATTGCATAGTTTCAAATCAAACATATGCAAAATGCAACGTTGTTCGCCCGCGCTTTAACTTTCCGTACGTTTGCGTATAATAATACCGCCATCAAAACATCATCCAAGGGGTGGAGAATAGATTGATGCCACTAAAGGGGTCGTCATTCCAATTTTGGCCAAATATCGGTTCGAACGGACGGTAAGAGTTGGGGATTCTGTACGGTTCAAACAAACGATGAGGCATTCTGTACAGGTCAAACAGACGATGAGGCATTCTGTACCGTATAAAGTGACGGTGAGGTAATCTGTGCGGTGACACAATTTCTGGCTTTCCTGTTTTTCCAAACAAACCGTGAGGCACTTTGTAAGGTAATGCGATTTCTGGCTTTTTGGTTTTTTGAAACAAACGGTCGGAAATTCGGTGACGTGAATCTAAACCTTTGAACTTTCTCCTTCCCCTTGCCATAATCCATTTCTTGATAGTCTTCTTGTGATGAACAATGTCAGTGGAAATCTGAAAATATGTAACGGGTATATCATAGGCAAAAGAAAATTGCCCCTGACTCTCCAAATAGTTCGGCTATCTGATTTTATACTATATCTCAATCTAGATTGTAGAACAAGTCTGCTCGCCTGTACAAGTGAAGAAGAACCTCCCCGTTCAGCAATGCGCTCACAGTCTGGTCCCATAGAAACTACCCCCATCAGGTAAGTTCTTCCACGAATAGTCGCTGTAACTCCTCCTCCACTGTCACCCTGGAAAAAATATGTAGAGGTAAGTTTTCTGAGTGATGCACACAACAATTCGTTCTTTCAAAAGTAAACGCTTAGAAGAAGAGCAATAAACAATCAACATAATGGCATCTGTAGGCCAGAGCCAGCATTCTAGCAAAAACCTTTCCCTTTCTCTGGGCTTTCGCTTTTCACGAACTTTATGTTGGATTTGATTTATCCCAGAATGGTAAGTAAAGATTTTTTTAAAACCCAAAAAATTCGTTATAGTTGAGTTGGAGCATTGCAAGGTCAGGAAAGAGAGTAGAAATCTGAGCTTGATTAGCTCGAGTTGGAATACCCGTAGGAATACAATTCTAGACACTTTCTTCAATGGCTTCCCAACGGACGACGATAATTCAAGCCTCTCCTTCGCAGAGGCGCTTTTTATAGATGTTCAAGGAGCAGCGAAAATTTCTGTGGGAGACTCCAGGTCACAAAGTTTCCAGTTTGAGCGAATGATTTTTTCATATTTGAAATCTGATTTGAACTGGGATATTACAAAGCACCGTAAAGTTATTCGAAATGAAGATTCAGCAGTCGTAACCATCCGTAAGACTTGAAAATTTAGGTGGACGTTTTTCGGTGGCGTTTTTCAAAGTATTGATCTTGCATGTTGTTTACAAATCAGTCTATCTGACAGAGCATTATCACAATGATGACTAGAAAGCACAATGAGTCTAATTTTAACTACTTTAAATTTGAGTTTTGAAGCTCAATTTATCGTGTTATTCGACTAAAACTCTGTTGTTCCTTCCACTCAATTTTTGATAATCTCAAAAAAGAAAACCTTTTACTTGTTCTACAGATACTTTTTGCGGAAAGGAATGACTTTTTCTTTCGTTCAGGCTCAATTTCAACTTTGTATGACCATGCTGAAGTTTTTGACGGAAAGCCATTTTCATTGACCTAGTTTTCCATAAAGATTTTTAGCATTTATTGACCATGAAAAAAAAAGTCTGTGGGAAGGAGCTTCGATTGTCGCCGTCGGGAGCAATCTGAAACAATGCTTGTAGAAATTCTATCCTAGTACAAGACGGCAATCAAACTTTTCTCTCACAGATACTAATTGGAAACGCGGCAAATAACGCTAAAAATTTCTACCGAACATCAAGATCGAACTCAGAGGCACCTACCCGATTCAAGCTGGTTAGGCTCGTTCTAAGGGCCGCATGCACTAACCTCCCCGCTGGGGAGGGGATTGCAGCTCAAAAGAAAGCTTCATATTCTGAAGCTCCAGATGTCTGAATTTCATGTTGTGTACCTATCCGTAAGTATTCCTACTACCCTTCACTATGAACATGTTGAACAGGAGCGAGAAGCTGTACAAACCGCATTTTCCAGCTTTTGTATGATCCCTGATAATCCCCGGCGCTTTTCTTTAGAGTCATTTTTCTTTCTCCGAAGTTAACGAAAACCTTCCAAAGTTGTACTAAACATCTAACACAACAGTGCTAATCATGTTGCTGATGAGAACAAATGAGTTTTTGAAAAGTCGAATTTTTCGGTAAACCTCAAATTTCGACCTGTGGATCATCGAAAATTTCATGACATCAAAACATCATTTGTTCTTATCAGCAACATGTTTAGCATTGTCGGGTTAGACAATCTGCACAACTTGGAGCTTTTTCGTTAACTTCGGAGAAAGAAAAATGACTTTGAAGAAAAGCGCCGGGGATCATCAGGGATCATACAAAAGCTGAAAAATGCGGTTTGTGCAGCTTCTCGCTCTTGTTCAATATGTTCATAGTGAAGGGTAGTAGGAATACTTACGGATAGGTACACAACGTGAAATCCAGGTATTTGGAGTTTCGAAATATAAAGCTTTCTTTTAAGCTGCGATCCCCTCCCCGCGGGGATGTTAGTGCATGCGGCCCTAAGTTTCATTCTCCAAAGCATAGGTGCGAAGGGGAGAGCCCTCTTCAGGTGAAGGGGGTTTCTGCTACTCCCATCCTTGTAAGGTGAAGGGGGGGGGGGAATTGAGCCTTGAAAGCGAAATGCCCCAACACGTTACATACCATTCGAAAGCTGAGGTCATGTAGAATCAACTTAGGCCCGTAGTAAAGCTCGATCAGTTGAGGTGAACTCAACTTATCCCATCAGTTCACCTTAGGTGAGGTGAACTGATCACCGTCCAGGTTCCCATGCTATAAGATGGTCAAGTCAACTGATAGTTGACCATCTGTCCACGTGCCGCAGTCAACTCTTCCGCATCAGTTCACGTTCAAGTCACCTCAACGTGAACGGATGTTAGAGTGATCCGAATAGTGTGTAGAAGAGGAGACGCAGACAAGAGGTGACTGCATCTAACATAAGTTGCTCCTGAGTAACTTACGATACACACAACTTTGCCAAAAAATGCAGAAAAAATCGGCGCAAAACTGCACAAGACCGGCGCCCGAAAAGGGAAGGATCGATGAACAGCTGATTTTGGCGACAAAAGCAAGGATAAAAGTTTTCTTCTTTTTTTTGCAGGGCAATCTTAGTTTCTTGTAAAAACTACTTTAGAAGAGAATCTACTTATTTATTACGTTTTATTTATGTTCCAAAAATTTCAGTTTTTCATGAATTCTCCGTCAAAATATGTCAGTTTTGTTTTATCTGTCCATTTGCTAATTGATATCCTTGTTAGCGGTCATCATCGATTTTTTTCGGCAGTGGCCGCTATCAAAGATTGTCCGGCGATGCAGCAAAAGTTGTGGCGCTAGCCGGTGTCGAACCACGACCGCGCGCGTGTGATTCCAATCGCTTATCCGTTCGACCAGACCAGCTCAAGTGGCTGGTTTTTTGAGAACACATGTGGTTATCATGTCTAGGAAGCGATCCACATCCAAATCAATAGCTCACTGGATGCTGGACTGAAGCGCGATGACCTCAACTCCGGTCCGCGTCGAGAGAGATGCCCGGATGGGGGGTTTACTACGGGCCTTAGACCGTCGACCTCTTTTTAGGCTTTTTGTGCTGCGAGATATAAGGGATTTTATGTATTTCATATATCAACTAATTTTGTGTACTTTCTGCTCTCCAAATGAATGCTACGAGAAAGTCGACGGCCTAAGTTTGTTAATGAAGAGTTGCTCTGTAACATAGATAGATAAGCAGCAGTGATTAGGTGTTCGTTTGGCAGAAATCTGCTAATGAAAATGGACATGATTTCAGATGAAATGCAGTGTATCTCTCTATAGAGGGGGATAGAAAGAAGCCGACAGTCCATGTCGAATCTTTTTTCCTGAGCTTTCATGGTATATAGATTGCTGAGCGAAAAAAAACTTGCCAGTTTCGAAAATGGGGTGGAGATAATAACTATTAGCTTATTCCATCCAGCTTCCCCAATGTATTGGCTTTTATCGGTCACCGAGGCAAGTGCATTTTAGAGCCGGGAAGCAAAAAAGCTTTAAAATGCTTTATATCATTCGAAAACTGAGATCATGGAGAATCGACGTAGACCGTCTTTTTTTATTCATAGCTTCTCTGTGAAGCGAGATACGAGCAATTTTATACGCTTACTCACCAGCTAATTTTGTGTAATTTGTGCTTCATTTTTGAAAGAAAGGACAAAGAAAAAAAGAGACGGTCTATGTTTACTGGCAATGTCTTGCTCTGCGATACTGTTAGGCAATCAGGCACCTTCATGCATTCTTCACGCAGGAATTTCTTGACAAAAACACACATGTTTTTAGCTAAAATGCCATGTATCTCTAGATACAGAGGAGCTAGAGAAAAAGAGACGGTCTATGTCGAATCCTTTTTTCGTGGGTTCTAATGGTGTATAGGTTGTTGGTGGCGGAGATATTCAATACTAACTTGCTCCACCTCGCTCCAGCTTTCTATGGGTCGCCGGAGCAAGACTTTTTCGGACCGAGAAAGCTTTGTGCACCAAGATTTTATATACCGTTCGATAGTAAGGACACAAGGAAACGACGTAGGCCGTCTTTTTTTCCCCAGCTTTCCTGTCAAGCGAGATACGAGTAATTTTATCTAGCTACAATATCAGTCAACTCTGGGTAATTATCTTTTCAAATCAAGAAGGTCTTCTTCGTACTTTTATATATGATACGAAAGCTTGAGAAACGAGTAACCCAACTGCTTTTTTATTTGTTATTATTCTTTTTAGTGAAAGGAGGTATGGTACGATTATTGTCAGCAAACATGCATCCATCACTAAAAATTTTCTACTCTTGTTTAACTCTTTCTCGAGACAATGTGTGTTGTTCATTGATACTGTTATCAAAGAATCAGACATTCTTTTAATTCTAATTATGTTTCGTTAGCTTTGAGTGCGCAGGTCTCGAGCATGCGTTTTTCAACAAAAACGCTGTTGTTTCGATAATGTCTTGCAGTCTTGATGTCTAAGAAGTAGAGGAGTTTCCTTTCTAACAAAAAGTGTCATTGTGACAGCTGCTTGATTCTGCCGTTATGCCTTGATTCTAGTTTCAACCTCAGGTGAAAGGGTTCAGCCCGACCCCGGCCCTGAAGTGAAGGAGATCAGAGAAAATTCTACACCTATCGCATCTATACTCCAAAGCGGGGTGTCACTCGATTACCTAAGAGTATTGAGACCATTACGTTTTCGAGTATGTAGAGGTATCTGGTTAGGAGGCGGTATTTCACCGGTTAAGAGGGCAGGTGGGCACTGCAATTATTGCTGTGGGGATCTTTATTTTTTTCTTTGAAATCTAGAAAAACCGCACTTATTTTTGAGAAACTGCTTGTAAACCTTTATTCTGATTCTCTGCTGAGTAATGGCTTCTTTCTTTGTGAAAGACTGAAAACAACAGGCAGCTCCCCTATTGTTACGGCTTTAAAATTTATAACTCAAGTCTTACCATGGTATTTGTTTGAGCAAAAAGTGAGGGAACTACTACATCGAAACCTCTACGTTTTAAAAGAGCAAGAGATATTAGATCAACGAGAAATTTCCTTTATTCATCTACTTTGAGTGAAAACCAAAACGCACAGAAAGATAAACGAAAAGATATGTGAATACAATGAAACACTGCTTCTTCTTCCTGGTAATCTAGTTTAAAAAGAAGCGCTGCAATATTCAATTCAAGTAGAAGCAGGTCGCGGAAATTTCGATCTTTATGTAGAGTTGGGGAAAAACAGCTTTTATCTAACAAAGGAAGGATACTTGGTGACCATGGCTTTTTATAGTTAGACACAAATTACCCGATGCGTCTCAAAACGCTAATTACAATCACCACCGAAAAAATGAGCCTTTCCGTATAATTTTTGCACACCAAAGCACAGTCAGATTACTCAGGATCGGATATTGGGTATTCTAAGCATGAACTGAGAAGCAAATCCAAGTTCAAAGTGTTAGGTTGTAACATGAGTCTTGTTATCCTTTAACTTACGGCAATATACTTCATATATTCAATAGGGCTCCAAAATAGCATTCGATAAAGCAAAGCAAGCTCTACAAGACAGAGTGCAAAAATTTGCACCACTTTCGGCCTTTCGTAAGTTTGTATGCAAGTCCAAGGCGTACTTAAGGCTCAAAACTGGTGAAATTCTTATTTTTGTTTAAAAAGCTCCTGCGGATCTCCGACTTTTCACAAAAGTACACCACAATAGAAGTTCATATGCACCGTTGCTGTTTTTTCTCATCTAGAATTCGAGAAAACTAATATTTTTATGCTTATACAGGAACAAACTATGCTGTCTTCACTCATGTAATTGTATACTACGAGCTCTTATAAGTATAACCATTTTTTAACTTTCCACAAACCTATTTCGAAAATCGATTTTAGCATGGAACATCTGAGTGAGGAAAGCTAAATTTGGTATTTCTCGAAAACTAGGGCTTGTGGAAAGCTGAAAACTCTCGGTTATAATTCCAAGAGCTCGTAGTTTAGACATGAATGAAAACAGGCTTCGTTTCTGTGCAGGCATAAAAAATTCGTTTTTTCGACTTCTAGATGAGAAATAACAGCGTGTCTATTGTGGTGTATTTGTATGAGCAAGTTGGAAATCCGCAGGAGTTTGAACGAAAATAAGAAATTTTACCAACTTTCTGAGCCTTATGTACGAGATTTTGGATAGAAACTTACGGCAGGTCGCAATTGATGCGAGATTTGCATACTATCTTGTGGAGCTTGCTTTGCTATATGGAACGGTAGCCGGGAGCCCTAATAAGAATAATGATATACGACTTATCGCTGTAGGAAGTAAAGTGTGACAAGACTTATGTTACAGCCTTGTTACGCTAAATTTCAAAGTTCCAAAAAGCAAAACAAGAAAATTTAGTGATGTTTATAGTTTTGTCTAAATGAAGTAGTGCAAACTTTTGTGTAAAAAACTTTACAACTTATTTCAGACATTGCTTAGCACATAGCGAAAGCACTTTTAGAAACAGGTTTTCATGGTGCATCCAATGGTAGTTTCTCGTCACTAGTATTTACGTCACCAAATAATCTCACTTCGTAAGAAGATCAACCTTTGCGTAAATCAGCAAAAATTATTTCCTAAAGCTTTGATTATATTAAAAATTTGAATGGTAACTTCTTTTGCTGAGGTCAAATGAAAGGAACAAGAATTATTCTAACAAGGGGGGAATACTTGGTCGGAGTGGAGTTTCCACATAATGTTCATGCTATCTTATAGTGCATAAAATCCTGATTCCAAATCTGCTTTCAATATCTGCAAAACGCATTTGGGTGGGAAGTTATGGGAATTTTTTCAACAAAAAATTTAAACAAGAGGCTGCGATAAATGCGTCCAAAAGTGTAGTCTGTGAGTTCACATTGAATCATAATTACTACCAAGGCGCTTTGTGCAGTTAGTACCTTTGCTTCATAAACTTATGTCAGTTACTACTCCTTTCGAGCCCCAGAAAAAACTTTAATAACTGTTTTTGCCTTAGCAAATCCTTAAATTTTTGCCTCAAAAAATTCCCATAACTCCCCTTTTAGAAGCGCTTTGCAGATAATGGTAGTAGGTTTGGAATCAGCGCTCCATGCTCTATATAGCATACACTTCGTATGAAAACCCCACTTCGACCAAGTATCCTTGTATCTTCCCTTGTAAGTATTTCAGATCTTTTGTTTTCCCTTTCGAAAACTGTGAAACAAAGAGAAGGACTGAGAATCTTTCGCGTTCAACAAGAGAAGGATACCAACATTAGTTGAATGAACTTCTAATGTCCAAATTTTTCAAACATTAAGTGGCTTGAAAAAAGCAAAAGCTTTGAATGAACATCTACCCGGGTTTCCACACGATTTATTGTTTCCTTACGATATATTTGCAGACAGCGTACTTGATACAAAATTGGTTACCGTTTATGAATGATGGCGATGTACATCTCCAGTCTCCAACTTATGCTGGTATCTTCTGTCATAAGAACTGGTCACAATCACATATGAGAAACAAATTTTCAAATACGAATGTCAATCATTTGTAGCTACTTTTTCTGGTAAAGGTATAAAGACACTGAGAACTTTTTGAATTGCTGATGTATATGCTACCTATGCTCTCGCAACGAGCACTATAGCTGCCTATGTTTAGGTTGTTGTTTTTTTTGTTTTGTTTGTTGGTTTTGTTTTATAATTGCCTGAGGGAAAAGAGTGTCACATGGTAGCAGCTAATAAACTTCCTTTCGCCTCTCTATGAAGCCATCTTTTTTTCAAAACAGCGATTACCCAACTAAAAAT
Organism: Cylicocyclus nassatus; assembly: GCA_958299035.1. Lineage (NCBI taxonomy): Eukaryota > Metazoa > Nematoda > Chromadorea > Rhabditida > Strongylidae > Cylicocyclus > Cylicocyclus nassatus. Next base: position 62,812,439 of record CATQJL010000223.1, read on the forward strand.
TTTCTGGTTGAAAATGTGCATTTAGCTTCGGGCTCGCTTTCGTTAAGTGCAACTTGAAAAAGCCAAAGAATTAGCAGCATAACGTGGTGAATTCTTTGAGAAAAATGCACGGTATACGTTCAGAACGCTAATTGTATGTCAGTCGATCTTGACAACCACCACAATGCCGATTCAGAGATAGGCAAAAATTGTGGCACAGTATGGAAGGTACAATTGAAAAAGACTTACCTGGCAAAAATGCTGCTGACCGGATTTATTGCAGAACGCATCCTTTGCTTTGAAAGGCTTTGCTTTATCGCACACATCTTCCGGTAGTTTTCTACCTTTAAGGTGGTATAGCGAATTATCTTTGTTAGCCGATTCATGAAACGAATCCAACATTCTCACCTATATCCGCTATTTGCAAGTAAGGTGTCATAAATTTTCCGGCATGGTTGAAAGCTAAAAAAATTAAATAATGCTGATTATGTTTGTATTCACAAAGCGAATCTCACGATCTCTCCCCCATCCAAATGTGCTTAGTTTCAAGTAGGGATCTTCTATCTCCTCCACTTTGTGTAGGAAAGGAAGGCAAACATGATTTATTGTCTTGGGAACGTCTTCAGTCAACTCAAGAATCGCTATGTCATTGCCTCTGCAGCCGTGCTCGTAAAACTTCTGGTAAGACGCGCTGTAATGACAAATTTGCATGGATGCGATCGCAGAAAGCTGATGCCTACCGCGCAACTCTGTAAACCTTGCCGATATCTGATTCGGTGCAGCCAAATTTGCCTGCTATAGAACATGTTCCACCAATGAAAATTTTCGTGATACGTATAACATCTTCCAGAGAGTACATGTCTGAGGTGCTACAAGAAAAAGCGAAGAACGTTCAGTTTTATTACTTGCATTTACCTGCATTGACCCAGCTTTTTACTTGACGATGAGCCCTTATTGAAACAATGTGCAGCAGTTATTACATGTCGTCTTGAAACCAACGTACCACCGCAATTAACTTTGTGCACGTATACATATTCACCTAAGCAGTGAAAATTCAAAACTCGTAATGTCTGTATATATAAAACTCAAAAATTTTCTGTTTAGAGGGTATGTGAGTCATAGAAACGCGCGCCGCTCTACCCATTGGGCTGTTTGTACACAGATGCTTTGGACCCCGGAGACGGTTTTAGGCTATTTTTTGCGGTGATTCACTGGCTTCTATCGATTTATTGATTTGTTTACGTTTTTCTTAGGAATTGAAGAGTTACCATGTTTAATCAAGCATTTTGCCATAGTCATGTAAGGGAAGGCGGTGAAACTCATTTTCACCTCAAGATCACGAGGAAGCGGTTTCGAAGCAGATGTTCTAGGGTAAGTTATCTATAACATATAAAAAAAAGGGGGGAGGGCTTGCAGCGCAGGAGAACAATGGCCCGGTCTGGACCGGGAAAGCCAACTAGTCTTATATATAAAGCTGATTGTCTGCTTGTATGTATGCCTATACCAGTGGCGGTCCCAGGATTTCGGACCAGGGAGGGGGGGGGGGGGAGACGACAGAAATCGTTTTTCAAATGAAGGTGCGTGGCGGTAGCCATGCACTCAGAAAAAATTTTTGGCGTGCTTCTCAAAATTTTTGCGGGTCTCCAACCCCTAAAATCTGGAAAAAGGGGGCTTGGCGTTAGTCAAAATTTTTTTATAAAGCTAATTTAAATTTTCAAAAAATTTTAAAAATTATTTTAATTATTTACAAAAATAAACATGTCGTTTGCACATTTTTATAACCTATATAGGTAAGCTTTAAAAATTTCGCGACCCATTCTCGGTGAGGCCCCCCCGCCCCTTCCACCCTCGGTCCGCCACTGGTCTGTATGTATATCTGTCTGTATGTATGCACGTATGTCTCCGAATAGAAAATTCCATTTATGTCCGTTCCGGACCAAACTTGGCACACATACACTTCGGGGACGGGCGAGTGTCATGGGCTACTTTTCGTCATCGACCGATATCGATTTTACCGATTTTTATCAATTTTTTTGCAGAGTTCACCTATGGGGCTGGGATTTGGCACAGGGGGTAGTTGAGCATGCTAATTACGAATATAACATTAGTTTTTAGAATTATCCATTACTTTTATCGACTTTATCGATTTTTTTCGCAAAGTTTTGAGCTACGGAGCTGGGAATTGGCACAGTAGGTAAACGAGCATTCTTTACGAATGTAGTAACTGTTTGTGAGAATATCCAATACTTTGTTTTTTCTAGAACCTCGGATTAGAAAGATGTAAGTTGGTACGCTGATTCATACAAGGTAATCTTTACTTCTCATCCTCAATCCTGCATCAAAATACTTGCCCTGCCATCTGGGACTGGATTTCGGTAATAAGCGAGTGCGCTAATTACAAAACAATCTGAGTGCTAATGCCACGCTCGAGCGTATTAAAAGAGTACATTGATCATTTCTATAGAACCATAACAATTTCAATTTTTTTGCGAGGTCTAATCTATTCTGAAAAATGTTTTATTCAAGAAACACTCATTTAAATCTCAGGATCTAAAAGAGCTAGAATAGATTGTTGATATTTTCACACATTCTATATGTGGGTTAACATACCATAAATATTTCCAGAAAAAAAAACGTTCTTCCAGAAGTTTTCAAAATTTATTGAGAGGGAATCATGATGGCGTCTTGAAATAAAAAAGGGAAAAATTATTTGAATGGCATCGCTGGATTGGCCATTAAAAGTTACCATATACGTGTTTTTGACGCAAGGTCCCAGGATGTCTCTGGAGCGAGATACAGGCATTTTTGATTTTTTTCTAAAAATTTCAATTTCACCGAATTTTGATATATCCGCACGCTTCCTAAAGTGATAAGTCTTTGAAAGGCAGTGTCCCACCAAAGTTGAGGTCGCGCGGATCTTCACATATTATATTATAGGGACGTCTAAGCAGGCCATTGCAACAAGTTCCACTCAATTTGACCCCCTCCACGCTAAAAAAAATTCGCTCAAAGTGGTAACGGAGAGCGATGTGATACGCGCGGACGACTCCTTCGGTCTCCCCCCCCCCTTACGCGTTTGAACATGTCCCTTCACTTGGTATCCACTTCTCCTCTGTTGCTGCCACTGTGGCTGAGGCTGAAGTTGGAAGGTCCACGTTGCTTCCACGGGGCCTCCAGAAAACGGGGTTTTTGGGAACTTCGTGCGATTTTGAGCCCATACAGTGCTAGACAGGGTTCGACAGGCATGCAAAATGCAAAAATCTCGACAACTAAATTTTGGTGAGGCTCTGCCTTTGAAAAAGATCAAGCAAAAATAGCAACACCAAACTCTTTGATTTTCATGAGGCGAACTGCATTAAATTCACGTCTGTCTTAAAAGCAGCGGCTTGTTGGCACAGGGGGTAATCAAACACGCTGATTACGAGTATAGTATTGGTTTTCGAAATTATTCTTTGTTCATCGATTTCATCGATTTTTTGAAGTTTCAGCTACGGGGCTGGGAGTTGGCACAGGGGAGGGGGGGGGGGGAGTAAAGCATGCTGATCGAACACAATACTAGTTTTCAGAATTATTTGTATCTTTTAGCGATCTTATCGATTTTTCTGCAAACTTGATCTCCAGGGCAGGGAGTCAAAGGAGGTAAGCGGGGAGGCATGCTGATTACGAGAACAAAACGAGATGGGATTGGCAATTAGAAGTTGGCACAAGAAAAGATTTGTTTAACATAATGTTTTGACAGGGCCGGGCGGAGCGAGTATGCCAGCTGGTTTTATATATAAAGCCATACCTTCGATAATCAAGAGACAGAGGCTAGAAAGTGATAGTTGTTTGAGTTCTTGTCCCCTATAAAAAGTGAAGGTTGTTTCAGAAAAATAGATGGAAATCTAGAGATATGTTAAACCAGGAAACTTGAAAAATTCATATAAAGCGGAGTTAGCACATCACCAAATTTAAAACCTTATCTTGGTGGTTTCCTACGCAGAGTTTCGTCTTCAGGATTGCAGGTTAATGTGGCAACAAAAACAAAGTTCTTTTCCAATTAAGGAAAAGCGCCGTTTGTGGCGGTAGTTGGGAGACCGAAAGAAGGAGAACTTGTCAACAACTGAATTGAGCATGTTAAACATGTCTAAAAAGTTATGTTGCACATTGACGCCAATCTGATTTTTGATGCGTCCTTTGAATTTTCACCCCCGCATAGTCGTTTCGTATCCTGCGACGTTGTCTGAATTCTTCCGCTCATCATTCTGAGCAAGTATCATCCAAGCTGGAGAAAATTCGTTGCAAAAGCACTAAAAGAGAACAAGTTACAGGAAAGCGCACTTTTTAGTAATTTTCACAAAAAAACCGGCATAAGCAAAGAAGTGAGCTCGGTGACGTTGTCTACATCATAGACAGAAACAAGACCTATCGAATACACAAGAAAAAACTGAGTGAAAAGAGTTAAATTCAAAAAAAAAACAAGAGGTTTTCGAAAATGCCGTTTTTCCGAGATTTCTCGTTTAAATCAAAAAAAAAGAGTCTTGCGACGTTGTTAGCCTGAAAATAGAGATCAAGAGCTTTGAAATGATATGTAGATTGTCGAAATTGGGCTACGAACAACGAAGAAAAGGGTACCAGAGCCAAATGCCCCGCGCCCCGCATTTGAGGTAGCGAGGTAGCGCGCAACGCGCGGAGACGCAGACAAGCAGCGGAGACAGACCAGAGCCGGCGGGGCATTTGGCTCTTGTCTTTGATCTCCGCGAGGTCATAACGAAACCCTATAACATTATATATCGTTGTGATCCTCATGACACGGCCAGGAGCACTGACAATGTCGCGTGGCTTGAAAATCACTCCAAAACGAGATAGACCAGCATTTATGTGGGGACCCTCTGCGCAAGATTTGAGTACAGTTTCTCGTTTTTATTAAACCCCAGCGGCTTTCATGAACTTCCAACGCTCAGTCGCAGTTTAGAAAAAGGTTAACTGAGAAATTTTGTCCTAGTGTTCAAATGAATTTTTGAATAAAAACCTTTTTTTCAGCAAAAAAAACTATAAATACGCAACCCTTCGGTTTTTTGAGCTTCTATGAATGTCGCTGCTTTATTTGCCTCATTCACATTCATCCCTATATGGTTATGTCATTAGTTATGTCATAATATCCGGGGCTTCGCCCCGGATGACTTCTATACTTCTCTTCAGGTGAAGGTTGTGTTCTATCATGACGCTTAGAGTGAAGGTTACCAGAGTACATGGCTCTATGTATCGAAGGTATGTATAAAGCCAAATGTCTGTTTGTCTGTATGTATCATTCATTCTCTAAAGACGCGAGTACTCTTTGCGTACATTTGATTGACAAGTTCATGAATGAGTTCTAACGCGTTGGTCAATTAATACTAGAATTTGATGAAAAAACGTGTTCGAGCCAGAGTGATCTAACAGCCTAAACATGTCCTTCTACAAATTCGTGATAGTATTATATCCAGGACGCGCTGGAACTCATTCATGAACTTGTCATAAAGTGTACGCAAGGCGTGTTCGCGTCTCTTAGTCAGAAAATGAATGATATATATGTACGTCTGTTATGGTATAATGGAAATTTTTATATCTGGATCCGGACCAGTCTTGGCACACATACACTTCAGGGCGGAGCGAGTTTCACAGGCTACTTTTCGTCATCTATTGATATCGATTTTATCGATTTTCATCAATTTTTTTTGCAGAGTTCACCTATGGGGCTGGGATTTGGCACAGGGAGGGGGGAGCAGTCGAGCATTCTAATTACAATATTACTTTTTGAAACTACCAGTCACTTTTATCGATTTTATCGATTTTTTGCAAAGTTTGAGCTACGGAGCTGCAGGTTGGAACAGTGGGGTAAGTGATCATGCTGATTACGAATACAGTGATAGTTTTTGGAATTATATACCACTTTTATCGATTTGATCGATCTTTTGTAGAATTTCTGCTACGGGGCTGAGAATTTGTGCAGGAGAGGGGGAAGGGGATAAGTGAGCATGCCAATTACGAATACAAAACTAGTTTTTACAATTATCTGCATATTGTATAGATTTTTCTGCAAACTTGATTTCCGGGGGCCGGAAGTTGGCACGGGAGGGGGGGGGGGGTAAGTGAGCATGCTGATTACTAAAACAGCGGGAAGAGGAATTGGCATGTAGATGAGGGCACAGGGAAAGATTGTACAGAGTTAGGGATGAGACCTTTATCATAATGTTTGACAGGGCCGGGCGGAGCCGGGTAAGCCAGCTAGTTCTACACGTTAATTGCTTTTCCAGTCAGCTACTCCCAGTTGTGATCAATATTTTCACGCGTCAGGAATTGTAATTTACGTTAAAGTAAACGGGTGCTTGTTTATCATTAAGATAGAACTGTCATGCAAGTATAAAGTATAATTTGTGTAGAGGACCGTGTCATGCAAGTATAAAGTATAGTGTAGAGGACGTTCCTCGGTGATAGCAGGTCTTGCAAGGACATCCGCTATAAGCTGGGCAGTCCAGCCACACGCTCCAGCTAATGCGCACTTTTTGCGGGCGCAGCTCATTGGCGCATAACGTCTTCTACCCAAACTATCTTGTTTGCAAAAAGTTTACTGGATTTTGTGAATCGATAAAATGATATCCTTTTTTGTAAATGCATTGCGATTTATTGGAATCGGAAGCTACATTTACATATTTGAATTATTCAAATGTTTATTTGCTCAAGTTTTGCAGCCTCAGCACAAAAGAGCAAATAGCTAATGACGGACAGAGCCATTTCAAAAAAGTGTACAGGCTACACTGCCACGAAACACAAAAACGGCTTACCTTTCCTGTACTCATTGTAGAGGAGAAGCGATACTGCCCATGGAAGTTCACCTCTCTCAGCTCTTCTACCTCCCATTATCTAAGTTTATCACTTTAAACATAAAATGCTGGATCAGAACGTAGCGGCCAGTATGGTCAGATCGTGTATGAAGACTAAACAGATAGGAAGAAAAAGGGAGACCTACAGGATATCGCTTAAGAACTGACATCAAAAAGGAGAACTTGCAGGATCGAAAGGTCAGAAGATAACGGAAACTTTTAGGCAAATTATGCGCCTCGGTAGGCAAGGCCAGCAAAGCTTTTCATGCAAACACGTTGGCGACAGTGTCGCGCAATGGTGCGCAACAGGCAGTCTGTCCCTGTGGACGATGTCGCGCATTGGTGCGCGACACCCTAAATACTAGTTCTAATGTGCACAATGGTTCCAATTTGTGTTCACATCAATTTGACCTCAGAAGTTTTTCATGTTGGCTCCGCCCCTTTTATAGCAAACTCCTCCCACTCCGCTGCCTTCTACAAAAAACTTTTTTCGTTCTCAAATCGCCTAGAAAAGCTCATAGATGACTGGCGAATCTCAAACAATCTTGATTTTGAACCCGCGCCCCATTATGCAGACCCCACCCCCTGAGTGGCAAGCTTCGCCCACTTTTCGGAAAATATATGCACGAATTCATTGATTTTGAGCAAATCCTAGCATTACTGAAAAGTGGGCGGGGCTTGCCAAAAGGGCGGAGCTACCCCACCCACTTGCATTTTTGTACTTCACGCATAGATGCATACATACATACATGCATTTGGCTGAGAAAATACCCGGAAACGGTTCGTCCATAGGGACAGACGAAAAAAACAGCTCGTCGTCAACGTGTTAGAGTGCGAGTAGGAAGAAAACGAGTTGGGCTCAATGCCAAATCGAGCAAAGCAATTGAAAAATGACTATCTTGGCTTTGAGCATCGTATGTGATGCCAAATTAAGGGAGAGTATTTATGTTCTTGCGGTAGCTTTGCGTGAGTATATGCAAAAATCACTCACTCTTGTATGAAGAAGATTTCTGGGCATTTTGAAGCTTTCTGGGCTGACCAGCTTTCCAATTTACAAATCTAACTTGTCTTGTGTCATTTCTGGGCTCCTGCAGAACGAAAGCGCAGAGGCACTACTAGTACTAGCGGGCGCAAATGCAGCGCGCGTATCTGAACCGCCGTGAAATTTGCGCCCCATGCTTTCTGCGGCTACTGAAGCCGCGCTCGATCTCAAGATATTGTGACTTCGTCGTGCAGCACCCTACATTTTAAACTCAGCGTTAAATTAAGACTCCATTTTGTAACTGTATAGTAAAAGTTATCATAGGAAAACAATCTTATCTTGCCTATAAAAACTACGAAAAATAACACAGAAAAAACACTGTTTTTTTCATTTTCTCATATCAAATCTAATAAGCTCCAGAAGCTAAAGCACAAGCATGTTCATAAACTATATGTACTCTCCAAGCTTTCAGCAAACTGTTACAAGGTGAAATCTAGAACCGATGAAAGGCGACAGTTGCGTCACACGCTACACCCTGCTTCCTACACTTGCCTCATTTCTTCTCGTTCTTGAGCTTTCCAATTTACAAATCTAACTTTGCTTGTGTCATTTTGTTTTTTCACATACGCGGTAGCTTGAAAAAAGCGAACAGCTCAGCCAGTCATTCAAATCTCTAAAAATGAGGCAGCACTGAATCTAACAATAATAGGATCGCAAGATGGTGAGACTGGAGTGAAGCAGCAATATTAGAAGGCGCGTGCTCAAAAATGTAAGCCATTTCTTACCTTTTCTTCCATAAAATTGTCACCATTATCAACGTCCTCGTCTAATTTTTGAAGCGTTGAATTGCCGACTATACTTGTATTGGTTAGTTGAGCATCAGCTGTTGAAGATCGCCTGCGATTTCGTTTGTGAAGCGTTTATGAGTTCTAACAAGTAAAAGAAATTTGGATAGATGGGCCTTATTTTTCGCAAACAAAGCAATTTTACTTCTCCTAGCATAATGCCCAGAAACAGCATTCTTTTGCTCTTGACTGTAACCTTTTTAAAATCTGTTGATATACCCATCTAAGGGAAAACCTAACCTTAAAAAGTAAGGTAGTCAAATTGTTACATTAATCTACTGATGGCTCTGCAGTAAAGCAAAACTGGATAATCGTTTATAAATTCTACTCCTCACCGGGTCCTTTTCTTTAGAATACAGGATTATGCCGAAGAGACAGTTTTTTAAAAGCAAATATTAGTTCGGCCCATAAGGTCGTGGCGTTTGCATTTTTGGTCGTTTTCTAGTAGAGCAATTGCTTCATGGCAAAGTATCTATACTATTCGAAAAAGCCAAATTTGCTCTGCAAAGCCTGCTTTTTACTCTAAAAGCATTCCTAATGCTTCTGTTCATAACTCATCAAAGCAAAGTTTTCCAAGTGACAGAAAATGGCGATTTCGACACCTGTACTTTTCGCATTCCATACAGATATTTCCCTGCATGTTAAGTGTACCTGGCAGCAAGCTAGGCTGATGTGCTGGCACATTGTTATCCAGCCAATATGCTAAAATGTGTTTGAACGAGGTCTCAATAATTGATGTTTTGGCTGCAGCAGCTAGAGTTTTACGCGCTGTTTCGCAACAGAATATCCCTTCCTGCTGTCAGGCACTGAGCGATGAAGCTTTGTCTGAGTGGCGCAAAAGTTAGCTTGCAGCGCTAACCAGCCTTTTACTTTTTCCAAAGGAATTCGGTTCAAAACCCTCATTCTCGGTTTAGAAAACACCCTCATTCTCGTCAAATGCAAAGCACATACGGTAGAAGTGCGTTCTACCCTTCCATATAGCGTCTCCCTTGACAAGAAGTCTATTTCTATGTGCATCATAGTCCTAAAATAGTCGTTCCTTATCACTTATAATAACTTCGAAAGGAATATTCCCTCTGGTGATATCCATATATGGCGAGAATGCAGTCGAAAACGCCATTTTTTGTTAAACAACAAAATCTTTGCTTTGAGCAATCACAAAACGAAGGTCATTAGGCTTATTTCGAGAATAAAACGCAGGTCTTGTAGAGGAGAATTTGCACCTTCGGATAGTGCAGATACTTTGACATAAACCAACCGCTTCACCAGAAAACGAAGACAAAAATAAAACAGGTACGAATTGTGGAACGATCAACAGCTTTGAGAAATAGTGCAAAAACTTGTTCATTTGCTGCAAAAAAGTAATTGAACGTATAGGGCAGGTAGTTTTATCAAAACATGCTAATTAGTAGAACTAAAAATTTTATTGGAAGCAAGTTTGTCAATCTGTATCACATCGCTACCAAACAGTTCTCACATATGTAGTCAAGCATCACAGCTTGAGTATTATTCCATTTTAGAGCTCGTTTGCTCTTAGCAGACCGCATGAAATCACACAAATGAAAACAGTGCCATTCACGGTTGAATTAGGACAAAGTATTCAAAATGCCTTGGCTGAAGGAATTTTATAAAAAGCTGGTAGTAACTTTTACAGCCTTAGTAAAATCAGATGAAGGTCACGGTATTTTTACACTGTACTGTAACTGCAGTGATACTGTAGCCGAGTGGATTTGACGGGATATGTAGTGCCTTTGCGGTGCTGGAATTCTGCGGTAAAATTTTCGCGTAACAAATTGCTACGCGCGAAATGCCGGCATTTTGAACGCGAAGCTGCCAGCATTTCAGGCGTAGCTTGTTAATGATGTCCTACAGTGGCAGAATAGGAACAAAAGAAAATGAGTGATTTACTATCACATGGAGGAAGCTCTATAAGGTAGAGTACAAACATCCGTGAGATCAAAGGCAGTGTCCAGGCAAAATTCTGTTTTCCACTTCTTCACCTTTGGGGCCTTGTCGTTAAAGAAATCCATATATAGGCTTTTCAGCTCATGAAAATAGCTAAATAAGCTTTTTTAAAGCTTTCCGTTTTGCACTCCAGTGGAAAATACGTGTGAATGGGCAGAGGCTCTAACGAGGAGGCACGCGGAAATCGGCATATTTTTACTTAGTGCGAGCTTGGAAAGCTTCGAAAAAGGCTCACTCTCTCCATTTTCAAGCGCAGAAAAGCCCAAATGTGGGTTCCTTATGATGAATAGACTTTTAATAGATGGAAAACTAGCAGCGAAAATTCGCCGGGACGCCGCTTTCAAAATCTGAGAATAGAGTGCAAGAAGTTATCTGAGACCAAAGTATAAGAAATTACATGCTTAAAAACGTATTTCCATTCATAAGTTTTTTGACTTTTCATTTGCAAGCTTGTACTCTCTACGTTAGACACTCAGTGCGAAGTTTGTGAAATTTTCATGGCTAGGATACAAATAAATATTAAGGAATCAAAGGTACGTTTACAACAGATTTACACTTCAGAACTAATTTTCAAACTAATGCTTGTAGAAAGCCGAGCATTCATGCTTATAACTGAAGGCTGATAACGTAGAATCACATGACTGGAGCTCAGGATTGCTTCAGCAAAACCATGCCAAAATTCCGTTGTCTCAAATTCTAAATAAAATGCGAGACCCTGCGAGCGTCTAAGGGAGAGAGGGTATGCTTGAGCAAGCTGGAGGCCTTTACGGTTTCTGCGGATGAGAATATGATGCTTTTGCTCTTTCTATTTTTTTTACTTGTTTTGAACTTCAGGTAAATCAAACTTGTTGCTTGAGCTCTATCTTATAGAGCTTGCTTCGTTTTATTGAACGGTACCCCTTTTGATTTCTCGTTGTTCATCATGCCGCGATATTTAGTGATAGCCGATAATGCGATATCATCCGAACAACCTAATTTGTTGACGCGCAGTTAGCGCAAAATCTTGGAACTGCAAAGGCATCATATTTACCGTCAGATCTACTCGAACTTGAACACGTGAATCATAAAAAATGATGGTAAACCTTGTTTGAAATAGCTCATATAATGTATGACTATTCCACCTTTCTAGTATATCAGTGCGCAGTTTTGAAATGTTGTGCTTGGTGGAAATCATATTTACGTGGCGTGAAAGATTCTAACGTTACGATTTAAAGGCAGCGTCCAGGCAAATCTGGACAATGGGGCTTTTACGTGGATAGTTGATTTGGGGGCCTGATTGAGCCATTGCCCATCGCAGCTCAGGTAGCGCACTAACGGCTGAAATATTCGCTTCGAAGGTAGACCCCAGGATCGTATTTCGCATGGATTCATGGCGCAACCCATGGGTCCTCGCGCGGAAGTGATGGCCTGCGCCATGAATCCATGCGAAATACGACCCCGGGGTCCAGTTTCGAGGCGAATATCTCAGCCGTTAGAACACTACCTGAGCGGCCGCTTGGGGTGGCTTAGTTAGGGCCCCAAAATTACGATCTACGTGAGAGTCCCATATGTCCAAATTTGCCTGGACGCTGCCTTTGAGATTTGAGTGAACCTTATGCTTTACTAAAGCAAAAGCGCTATTGCAATAACAATGATAAGCTGGCTGAAAAAGATTTTTACCTGACTCTTGCTTTTGATGGGTTTCCTGCAGCATCATTCATTTGGGAAATACCACATGTTTGTGCGTCTGAATAATCGCATAATTAGAACTACTCGTCGATACTGTATCATTGCGAAGCTTACCGTATGCAAAGTCATTGTGTCCTATCGCAACAGGAATAATGATCAAAAAGCAAAGGAAATTCATAGCCTTATTCCTTGGAGAATGATGGGTTTCCACGAAGCAATGCAAAAATGCTCAGATAACTTCCCGAAAATTACTTTGAAAACGTGTTTTGTGACTACTGGTGAATGGTAGAAGTCGAACCAGCCAATCTGAACAAGCTGCATATGATTGGATATAACATAAAAAGTTCGCTCGAATCTGTCTTCCGTAACTGTCGAACGCTTAGTGGACGAAACTAAAATCATTTCAAGCAAAATTGTGTAAATGCAATTTTGAACATAGAGATTCATGTTTTACTCAATACTGACCCAAAATATGCAGGATAGGTTATCCTATATAGCCCTGACAGTAAACTCATCGCAAATTAGCCCAAATTAGCAAGTGTGTACAGTTTTCTTGCAATGACCCTGTCTCTAGAAGCCATGGGAAAATGATTACGGGGTCAGCACTTGAAGGCAGCCGTTCCGGCAAAAAGATGGGTGCCGGGTTTTTAGCGATGTCAAAGTAGACCCCCTATAGAAGCGATGACTGAATTTCGGAGCGAAATAAGGGGTCTACCAAGCCTGATCTGCTCCGAAAGTAGCCTGGATTTTACGGTAGGCTCAGACGCCGCCCACACAGCGATTTCGAACTGCAAGGCCAGAGCACGCATGGGCACACAGTCATGAGAGCAGGGTCTCTCAAAGACTTTGCGTCTCTACCTTGCATGAGCTGTAAGCCGGGCTACTTGGGGGGCGATTTGTAGACTTCGTGGACTCCTTCGCGCTGCAAACATGTGTCTCTGTCGTCGCTTAGTTTGGGGGTCTACTACTGAATTACTACCAGAGCCAGGTACCCTTCAGTCTGGTGAGACGCTGCCTTCAATGCTGCATATAATGGTATGCAACATCTTTTGATTGCTCAAATTGTCTTCTTAGCATTCCCTTTTGCAGTGTGCGATTTCGCAATCCGCATTATCTCAAATAGAGTGGATTTGCAAGGGCGAGGCTTTGTAAACTACATAACACTTCTATCCGCACTCCTCTATAAACTCCGAAGCAAAACTTTGTAAGCTTCAGGATTTGATTCGACAACGCAAAGCGGGTTTTTTTTTGAAAAATAAACAATTACGATGTTATGAGTTTTTGAGAAACTAGCGAATAGCGGCTCATTGAACCGTCATTTTGAAATGTCTTTTACTTCTTTAACAAGGATGATCTGCTATGTAAACTCTGTACCTCTGCACATATTTTCAACGTTTTTGTTGGTTGTAAAGAACTAAAGGCTTGAAAAAAAAGGAGTTCGAAGGCAACGTCCAGGCAAATCTGGACATATGGGTATCTCAAGTGGATAGAACTTTGGGACCTAGTAAGACAATGCCTAACCGGCAACTCAGGTAGTGCTCAAACGGCTGAGATATTCCGCTCAAATTAGATTTCAGGATCGTATCTCGCATGGATTCATGGCGCAACACATCATTTTCGCGTGGATCCTCGCTCGAAATTGATGGGTTGTGCTTGGGTTGAATCCATACGAAATACGATCTTGAAGTCCAGTTTGGAGGCGTATATCTCAGCCGTTTGTGAGTCACCTGCGTTGCCGCTTGGGCAGTGCCTTAGCTAGGACCCCAAAATTATTTTCCAAGTAAAATCCTCATAGGTCCAGATTTACCTGGACGCTGCCTTTGAGCAAAAACGCTGGAAAGCTCGTACTAGGTTGTTAGGAAATTAATGCAGGTGTCGCGCATACTTACTTCAAAGTGTCATAGCTCCTTTGAAATTGATACTTTGAAATAATGTAAAGAATTTGTGATCATAAGCCTCTATCTTTCTAAGCATTGTAATTGTATATAGCTCCAACAAGAAATTAAAAAGCAAGAACAACTTCCTTCACTAACGCCATTTTTGGAAAATTGTGAACTTTATCGGAAATGAGTGGTCAGCGAGAAATTTCTGCTTATAGCCACTAATTAGCACTACATAAATAGCTACGCAGAGCTTTTGATTTTTGATTTTTGATTCTGGAAGAATTTTTGCCAGTGAATGCAATGAATGAGCACACTGTGTAACTTACCATAAGCAAAAATCTAAAACAATTCGTGGAATCTGTCCTCCAACTGCGTCCAAGTGAGCACTTCTACATATCAGAGAATGTGCCGCGCTTAAAGGCAGTGTCCAGGCTAAACCTAACCTCCTCCGATTAGAGTCGATCCTGAATGTAGGCCCCCAGAAAAGGGGCATCGCGTTGGTCCGGTTCTCTTACGTTGTCTCTGAATAGAGATAAGGGGCCTGAAAGTCCCTGGCTGGGCGGAGTCTGATATCAGACTCCGCCCACCAGGGACTGCCTCCCGACAAGTATTGACATGGTAGTGAGCAGAAGCTGTACACTGCTGCAAATGCACCCATGGAGTTGCAGCTCCTCCCCGCTGGCATGCCGACGGGGACGAGCGATCTGAAACTCGTCCGTGCCCTCAAGACAGGGTCCTCAGGAATCGTGTTTTTTGTGAATTTTGGAGAGTTTGAGATTCGGAACTGAATCAGGGCCACGAAAAGGCCCCAGCATGACGAAAACATGGGCGGGGGGGGGGCAAATTGGTGGACGCGGCCTTTAAGTCGAGTGCAATAATAGTGCCTCAGATTAGAAATTCGTTTACTCTAAAGCAAGATGTAACCATGGTGTCACTAATTCGGACAACTGTGCGTTTCTTTAATCACAATTGATGGGCGGTATTGTAGAGTAATAATTTCCCAATTTTTTGAGAATTAGCCGTGTAACCTGCCCGGCTATAAAACAAAAAAAAATAAGTCATTGCACATTTTTTCAGAAGTGCACTGATTTGACATTTGCGGTTCGCATATTGGAAAAAAAACCATTCTGGGCTAGCAAACATCGTAGTTCGGCCAAGCTCCTCTAGGACAACAGCTCTCAACTTAAGTTATGGGAAGTTATAGAAAACGTCAGTAGTTTTTGACTCTCTCTTCTGCCGGACTACGATATTACTTAATATTTAGCCGTATGAGATCTTGGATTTGACCGATAGCAAGAATTTTGAATGCAGACGGCAAAAACCTTTGAGGTTTGAATGCATTAAGCGGCTGAGGCTCTCTTCACAGCAGATGAGCCATGATTCATTTTCAGCTATGCCCAGATGCTGAAAAACACAACTTTATAGTACTTATGCCTTAGGTAGTTTGCGTTCGGTGGCATGGTGGCATGTAGCAGTTATTCTTGTAAAGAATATTTAGTACTTATACCACTACTGGCAGTTTCGCTATGTGGCTTAATGTTTGCTGCAGTATGTGCGAAGATTTTTCTATAGTAAACTTTAGTCATGGCTAACCCACTGTTCTCGATCATTTTTTCGATGGTCGTCTTAGCCGTAGAATCTAGGAAAATTACTGCTAAATTGCTTTCCGATGTTGATAATTTGTCCACAATTGGTTTGGGTCCGGTGCAATTCCTTTCTTTTTTGTCTGGGAATGACTTATTAGGCTTGGCCAACTTTTTGCAGTATGCAATCTGTTTTTCTATCGTAGGTCTATCTCTCCAGAAATTGGTTGGGCGGAATTTGCCTAACTACCGCTTTCCAGTTTTTAGACTGCTTACACTGAATAATTAGAGATTGCTTTTGCTGGCAAGCAGATGGCATGAAACAGACTTCATTGAGCATTTACGCTCATTACACCAAGTACATTATTTTATACATGGTCTGTTCAAGGTTAAGGCTCCCGCCAGAGTGCCGAAGCCATGCCAGCGCTACGCCAGCGCCGAGCCAGCGTTTCGATCGATACACGTGTATTTCGTTAGGGCGGGGCTAGCTGACCTAGTTCTCAGCCAGGCCCGCCCCAGCGAAATACACGTGTATCGATCGAAACGCTAGCTCGGCGCTGGCGTAGCGCTGGCATGGCTTCGGCACTCTGGCGGGAGCCTAAGCTTAAAGGCAGTGCATCCCACTGACTTCCAGGCGCAGTCCGGCTTGTTGATGCCCCCCCCCCCCCTAGAAAATGGCCCTTGGACCGTTACGCGCAACCCCAATCGGCGCGGTTTGAGGGTTTGACGACTTCGCTTACCGTTCGGCGCGGGACCCCACCACTGCTCTCCCGTACGTGTATGCCATCCAAAGCAAAAATTACAGGCAACAGGGTCTTCGTGCCAGGAACTCCCAACTTTCCACTGAAATTGTCCGAGCCGCCTTTTGCAAATTAGGTAAACGCCCCGGAAAAGGTTTTTTCACCCATTTTAAAGCTCAGATTCAGGGTCTACGGGTCGGAAAGGCCCAAAATGTGCAAAAAGATAGAGATGCAAAATGTGCCTGGGCACCCTTTAAAGGATAAATTGACCAGAGGAAAAATCAAATAATTCTCTTCTTCAAAATGTCTGACTTGCACCGACTTACCGAGTGTTTTATTTGTTACTGGTTACGTTTTAAGTGCTTTCAATGACTTTTCTTTTGGATATCGCACACTATGTGTGCATAAAATAAATAGAGTGAATAAATAGATAGTATCATGGAGATACCTTTTTTGTCGAATAAATTTGAGTCATAACAACGCAAATTTTATCTACTCATCTATGATTTCAGTGATGCGCTAAACGGACGTATAGTTCAACAAAGTTATCTTAACAATGAGTACTGACTGTTTTCTAGAAAAATCAAACCGTATAGCAGAAGTAAATTTATCCATTGCTTTAGGAGTATAGACGTATGCATGAGCGAAGAACGATGAACTGTCAAGTTGCGACCATGGTGTGAATAATCTTTGAGACAGCTCTTTTTAAGACATCACTCCCAAATGAATAAAGAAACACACCAGGGCGAATGGTAAAATTTGTGATCAAAAACTTCCTCTTCAAATGCTTGTAGAACTTGAACGGATCGAGCTGATTATATAAGGAAGACATGTAGAAGAGAGCATGGAGAGCGCCAGGCAGTGCAGCAAAGAACCTAGATTTAGATAATCAAGAAATGCGTGTTACAGCTTCCTTTCTTCCAAGACCGGAATGCAAGCGGACACAGCTTAAGTGGAAGACAGAAATATCTACAATCATCATGGCATCGCAAATCCTAAGGTGCTGCCAGATTATGACTTCTAGTATTTGTGGTTCAATTTGAAAAAAAAACTACCGCAAGTAGTTATGCCTATAATTTGGCCTTTCATGAGAAATCTTCAAAATCGCGTCGCATCAAATCACAGAATCTAAATTCAATTATATCCATCTCAGCTCAGAGGCAACTTTTGAGATAAAGAATTGCTTGTGTGGTTCCAGTAATCACACACCGCTCTAATTTATGTGGAAAAAAATGCGATCACCCTCATCGTAGCGTGAACACGACCTACCCAGACTGGAGAAATCCGAGTCCAAAGACACCATTCGATTCTTCTCGACGAGAATCAACTTTCAATAAGTAGAAACCCTGTATGGGCAGTGCACGGTTAGAGTAAACAGCTAGATTTCACAAACTTATACAGTTTTAGCTTACGATAGATTGATCAGTGTGTAGCGCTCTGAAAAGATTGGCGAAATCGGACAGACTACCGTGACCAAACAGACGCCTCTATTTATGAAAGATCGCCGAGTGCATTGGAGTGCCATTAGATTTTAGATTCCATACCCCCTAATGCGAGATATGCACTCTATGGCGATATCACCTTACTCAAATAATCGTCGCGTCTTCTTTGCAGAAATTATAAGCCATGCTGTACGGTGAAAGCCGGTTTTCAGCAGCATTTGATATTTGTTAGTTTTGTAATGACAGCAAAAATATGAATAACTAATAAATCGGCAGAGAACTGACTCACCGTTTGGAATCAGTCAGGAGGTTGTAAAATCGCGATTACTTTTTGGAAATTGAACTGTATGTTTTCTTGCAAATAGCGTCAACTGCCACTCATTTATGCTCATTGCATTCATACATAAGATATCAAAACACGTGTTTATAGTTTTAGCCTAGTGCACTGCCAAAAGCGCAGTGTTTCATAACATACAGAATAATTTAGTGATCTCGAATTTAGCGGCGAAGGAGAACGCGTTGCTTATAGGTTCATACTCTCTAAACGGCACATTTATTTTGCAGTACGACAAGGCATTTAGAAGCAATCTAGATTGAAGCACGATTGTATTAGGTCGTTCCGAAAGTAATGTTGCCTTTTTCAAATGAACGCCACATTTCACGAAATCAAGATTTTCAAGAGATCTTAGAAGCATTCGATTCAGCATTTCATCCTCTTTCTAACGGTTGTAAACTCATTGCATAATATCCAACGAGCTCTCGAAAAATTACCAAAATTTGCGACTCATGCTTTTGGCCATAATCAAGTTCGACTATTTTTCTAAATCTTTGTACTTATTCTCCGAAGAAGTACAAGTGATATGTAGATAGAGCAAACCCTATAGGACACAAAGTAATTTTTTCCTTTTCCTTAGCTTGCTTTTTAGAGTTTCTGGATTGAATTTTCTAATGCCTTCAAATTACGTATCTGGTCAACTCAAACCTCACAGAACAACAAACAGCAAGCAACTCGGATGTCATTCGACGCAGCTTTTTCTTCTCTTTCTAACAGTTGTTTTCTGTTTCCGATTTATCGAGTTTTCCGGGATAAAATCATCATAATTTAGGTTTTCCATTGCACCCCAGGCTGTACCCGGAATTTTCGAAAGTTGCTAATCTGAAGCGGTAAATGCTCATTTGGTTTGTAAAATTAGCGTCAAACCATAATCCATCTTTGTACGTTTCAAAATCCGAAGATTTATTGGTGTTTTATGCATTTGTGTCTGAGACGAGCTTACTGAAACTCGGTGGTTCCATCGAAAAATTAATACAAAAATTATGACGAGCTCTGGAAAGTAGAAAGAAGTTGTGTTGTTTCCTGTAGGGTTTATTCTATCCATCCATTACTTGGACTCCTTCCCAGGATTGTTATAAAAATTTAGAAAAATTGTGGAACTTGACTTTCTTAAAAAGCATGGGTCGCAGATTTTGGTAATTATTCAAAAGCTCGTTGATATGATGCAATAAAACTAGAACTATTAGAAAGAGAATGAAATGTTGCATCGAATGCCTCCAAGATCTCTTAGAAAACTTTGTTCCATCAAATGTGGCGCCCGTTTGAAAAAAGCGACATTATTTTCAGAACGACCTAATATGTGACGCCATTCTTTGTGAGAGGGAAGTGAGCTAAGAATGAGGCAAGTATCTCAAGAAAACTGCAACAGCGCTTGGTACCAGCTGAAACCGAGAAGATTCTTCAAACTTCTGGGACTTAGAATATTGTGATCTTATAAGATTTGAGAGCGGAGAGGCTTTCGCGCCCGTATCAGGCGACGCGTGACGGATCTGTATTGGTGAAGGCTCGGGAGCATTGTTATTATTGAAGATTTTGGAAGACGCGCACCATTGGTAGTACTGGATGGGGCACCCTGTCTCGTGGTAGGGTTCTTCTTTTAGTTAGTGGTTCACTTGTAGTAGTTTTTAGTGTTGTAGTTTTATTGTATTTTGATGTCATTAGGATAGCGGTGGGCTAGGTTGCGTTACATGTAATAAGCGGGCAGGTTACCAGGTCTTGGGTAAAATAGGTGCTTAGGACCCACCTGTT
Source organism: Cylicocyclus nassatus (assembly GCA_958299035.1). NCBI lineage: Eukaryota > Metazoa > Nematoda > Chromadorea > Rhabditida > Strongylidae > Cylicocyclus > Cylicocyclus nassatus. Next base: position 62,832,451 of record CATQJL010000223.1, read on the forward strand.
CACCACGATTCTACTACATTTCTGACCACGAACCAAATTATTTTTCCGCTTTATTTCGGAAAAATAGCGGGTCGAGCAAAGTGAATAACACAGAATCCAGGTATCAAAATGCTACGAATTTAGAGCTCTAATGAAGCAATGTTGAACATGACGATCAGCCAGAATGTACCGTTCAAAGAAGTGCTTTAATAGTCAATTGATTACTTAGGGAGCGTCCAGGCAAAATTTTGCCTCTCATGTTTTTGTCATTCTTTCTAGGACCTTTTCTTGGCCCTGATTACGGTTATAAAGTTCAAATTGTCCAAACCCCTGAAACCAATTCCTGGGGACCCTTTTGAGGGCGCGGACGAGTTTCGGACTGTTCATCCCCTCTGCTCGCCAGCAAGGAGGAGGTGCAACTGCATGGGTACAGGTGCACTCCATGATCTATCAATGCGTGAGCACACGCCCTCAGGGGGAGTTTGTGATAGGAAGGTGGTTTGTGATACGTATTACAAGCCCGTATCTTCTTCTGGAGGCCAAGTCAAAGGATTGGACTAACGCAGATTGGATACTCAGGGGGCCTGCTTTACGCTATGTCCTAATCTGGATGGGTGGATCTTGCCTGGGCGATGCCTTCAAACACATCTGGACTTTATGTTACAGTCATACATTTAAATTAACAACCCAGAAATGCTCATAACTCGGTGTCTACAAACGTTTGATATAATGAAGACAGATTTGAAATCAATGTTCATTGCTTTTCAAAGTGGTGTAAGAGTCAAGGTCACTTCGACTAAAAGAACATGATTAGGTGCAAAACAAATAGTCCCCTTAGGCCCATTTGCAAGAACATCCCCGCGGGGAGAGCAGGTGATCCAAGAGGGGATAAGTCATAACTCTCTACTCTAGATATGACTCTTATTTTCTCTCTATCTTGCTCATGAACGTTCTCATACCTTGATACTTGTGCATAATGAATGCCAGATTGTTGTTATCCCCTGGAAAATGAGAGGTGATCCCCTGGGGATCCGCAGGGAATCACCTCTCATTTTCAAAGTCATTTATTTTCCTATGAACTCGATAAAATCGCTGCAAAATTGTGCTGAGGATATACACGGCACTATTAAGCATGTTTTCGACGGGAGAATTGGGACCTGAAGAAGCTTTGCGATTGTTTATAAAGACGTTTGCAGACAAAATATAAAATTTCCAACAACATCAATAATAATGGAAACATGAGCTGGATGGCAAATGGAAGATCTCTTTATAGTGAAAAAACACAATTTCATTTTTTATTCAGCTGAAATAGGCTTGTTACGGTAAATTATAACAAAGTATGCGTGTGAACGCCTTATTTTCTGATATAATATAATCAGGAACCCACCACAAATGTATGTTTTTGCATACAGATAGACCTTTTCTCGTTATTCATGACATTTTCAAAGATATACAAAAATCTTCCTTGCATACACATTGCTGTTTCTAATATGAAGTAGACTCATATTTTCTTGTTTTTGAGCAGACCCAAGGCTGTTTGGTTTCCAAATTTAGAGCAACACATGTAAAAGACCAATCCTTGCATCTCGATGCCACAAAAAAAACGTAGAGAGCGTCGATCGCACTTCGAAAAAAGAAATGCATAGGTGTTCTTAATTATATTTAGTAAGCAGAGTTGGGTTCTACATTATCTTAACATTTTGATCGTCACAAGATCAAAATGGGACATAATAAACATATCCTGTTTGATTGGTTGGAGTAGTTACTTAACAAACCTAGTCGAAAGATGTACAGGGTGCGGCAAAAATGCCTAGGAGCCTAGTACTTTTTCAGAAATTAGAAAGGACTCAGAAAAAAATTTTGGTGCACACACAGTTAAATAACAAACACGGCGCAGCTCTCAAATTTTGAGATTGCATCTCTGGCTTCAAAGCATCCTTTCAAACTCTTGGCGAGCCAGCTGTTGTGGCACGCAGGCAGTTGTACTGAAATTTGCCACAATAACTTTTTCCGCTCCTTCTCGCCTTCACTGGCTTCTTCGCTTAACAGACGTACGTATGATAGAGCAAGCTTTTTGCTACAACAATTCACTAACAAGGGAACGATACTTAGTGTCCGTGGCCTTTTGAGATAAGATGTATACCATTATACTCGCCTCGAAACGCTGATTCCAAGTCTGACTTCCGTTTCTGCTGATCATTTCTCAGAAAGGAGTTGTGGATGATTTTCGAGCCAAGTTTGACCGCCCGAGGGAAATACGATTGGTGTGCCAGACACCTCTAAAAGAGTGTTTAGAGCGATAGCCCCAAAGTTGATGCAGGTGTAGGTTCGAATCCTTTTGTGCTTTTTAGTTTTGCGTTGCCTCATTTAATCTTCTTTCTAAATGTTAGACATTCGAGGTAAATGCATTCCCTTTCTCAAAAATATGGAAAATTCGGAGAAATAATTACTGTTGGCTTAAAAAGTGTCTATTAACAAGATTTCGAGCAAATTTACTCGAACGAAACCCGTGGTATGCCGCAGGCTACCTTGATGAGCGTTCTGGCTGATTTCAACCCCCAGTACAATACTGCTTTTCACGTAAATTGCTGGGTGAGTGCGAAAAAGCCAACTCAGCGTCTTATTCGTTATCCGGTGCGCTCATGCAAGCATCCTCTATGTTTTAGTCACTTTGTCATAGATTCCCAGCACTGTGTTCAACATGATTTTTTATTCATTTTCATTTTTGTAAGCACCTTTCAGAATAAATATAGGAAACAATCATATATTAGGTTGATGCAAAAGGAATGGCCGATTTGCGAACTCTCACTTTGATGTGCTAAAACTTTCTAAAAAATCCACATTTCTGAATGCGGTAAAGATTCCCAGAAGCAGCAAACTTTCGCAATACAGCGCATATTTATTTATACTCCAACCATAAACGGGAAGAGAAATACGGACTAAAAGACAAAGAAGGTTCTTCTGCTAGAACCTTGTTTTTGACAATTCATAACTTCCTTCAAAGTTTTCTAGTATAAATGATAAGTGGCCTATCTTGTAGCCGCAAGCCAGTAGTACAAAATACAAGAAAAAGAATTCGGATAAAAAAGTTTGCGAGAAAGAAAGAATTGAAATTTAAAATTTCTCAGTTTTTTTCAACATTTTTTCAGTGTGCCTCAAAGTCCGGAATGTAGAATTTTCTGATTTTCTACGTATTGAACAGCTAGATGTTTTTGCAAAAACTGCTAATAAATGTCCTAGCTCTAAGCTTACAAAATTGAGCAAAGCTTCGGCGACTGACTTCCTCAGAAGAAAATTATGGGTCATAAAATGACCGCAACAGCTATCCATGTTTGGGCGCCGATATCTCAGTTTGGATAACTTCAAAGAATGTACTTAACTATGCATAATGTAGAAAATTTCTATTACATACAAAAGCTAAATTCTCGAAGAAATCCCATTGATACGCGCTTGAATTCTGGGCGGAAAAGTGAATGCAATGAAATTCTGAATTTGGATGCGGTTATTTGAAGCTCAGTAACTTTATAAGAGATGAGGATAAGAGCCCTCTTTAAGCACCGTTAGATAGAGAATGAAAAGAGCTTCGCGACAATATACTACACCCAGTGTAAAGAAGAAGTATCGATGGAAAAAAGTTGCCCTGAAAAAAGGCTTGGAAAATTGGCCATTTCATTTGCATCAACCTAATAAAAATGACTCTTCTCTGGTTTTTTTTTGCAATAAGGGCATGCATTTGATTCGAGGATGCCTAACTTTCAAAAAGAAGATTAATAGAGGCAATGCAAAACTAAAAAACACAAAAGGATTCGAACCTGTACCTACATCAACTTTGAGGTTATTGCTCTAACCACTACACCCTTCCAGAGGTGTCTGGCACACCAATCGTATTTCCCTAGGGCGGCCAAACTTGGCTCGAAAATCATCCACAACTCCTTTATGAGAAATGATCAGCAGAAACGGAAGTCAGATTCGGAATCAGCGTTTCGAGGCGAGTATAACGGTGTACATTTTATCTCAAAAGGCTACGGACACTAATCGCCTTGTAAGATGAGTACTATCTAAGGTGAGTACTGTGCTTGTGAATAGATTTTGTTTAAATTAGCTTTGTTTTTGAATGATACTTCGGTCTTTTGTTGAGGTGTTGGCGTCTGAGCGAGAAAGTCTTCATGATTTCGGCTTGCAGGCTTTGAAGAAGGCGAAAGCCCCGAAACGTTAGCGAATAAAGAATACTATTGATCTTGGAGATTCGCTCAGCAATTTCCACTACGGGTATCTGAAAGCTGATTACGAATAATTCTTTTGATGGAAGAGCCAACAAAAATATATTGTGAAAAAATCACTGGTCTTTCGCACATGCTAGTGTATACCGTTTTAGGAGAAGCAGTCTGAGAAACGGCGCCTAATGGAGGTATTCCTTCCAGTATCTTTTCAAGACCTTTCACCTAAAAAGCCAAGTGAATATGATATTTGTGTTTAGCAGGCCAAATTATGCATGCCACTATGCGATATCGGTGCGAAGTCTGACAATTCTAGCTTTTTGGTAATGGTGCAAAGCCTGAGAGTTCCGCGTCCTTGAAACTGTCAGACTTTGCAAGAATTTTCAAAAAAGCGTTGTCGCATGCAACTTCGACTTCTCGAGGGTACTAGACTCAACTTTTCTTCTATTCTTTTATTGCAGCTCTTTTTTCACCGAGCTTAGTACTAGCCTTCAGCAACACCTTGCCTATTTTTGCCTTTTTTTGCCTATTTTCACTTTGTTCAGGTTGCGCACAGCTTATTTTTGTTTTAAAATCGTAAAGTCAATTTCATTAGCTTTAAAAATGAAAACATTCTCTTTTTCCTTTACAAAAATCAAACAATTCAAGGATACCCGCGCATGGCCCGTTATTTGGACCCATTTTTTAAGAGTTTCTAGAATGCGAGCACAACTCTAGAAAACTTTTCAACAAATTTTGAGAAGACTGCTTACGTGCCACGTGCTAGGAATCAACATAATTTTATTCCAATTTGGCGCGTTTCTTCTTCAAAACATATCCGACAAAGTACGAGAGCATGAAATAACTCAAAAAATGCTCACAAGGGAATGGTCAGATATCGAAGTGGTTAATAAAGACAAGCTGCATACCGTTAGATGCAGCATAAAGCGCTAACTCTAAACCTGTCTTCTTTATCTGCATATCGCTTTTCTGGACGAAGCTATAAGCCATTGAAGCCGATTATTTTGCTAAGAAATTATGCTCAAAAAATGTAGCCTTACAAAGCCAAGTTCGGCTTAATGCTGGGCCAAAACATGCAGCTAACTAAATTCTCAAAGCTTAAAGCTGCACTGAAAGCTGCACTGAACATATGCTCAATTTACAGTTATATACGATTTTTCCACACTAAAACTGTTTGTAGCTTCGTCCACAGAAGCGATAAGCAGATCATGAAGACAGATTCGAAGTTAGCGTTTCATAGTGCATCGAAAGGTATATAGCTTGTCTGGTTTGGCCACTTCGACTTCTGGCCATTCCCTTTCAGCTGTTTTTGACAAAAAATAGTATAGAAGGCTTAGTAGAACATCTTGAACTCTTGAGAATAATTCAAAAATCCTCTCTATCTGAACTGCTTTCGCCGTGCGGTTTTGGAGAGATTTTGATGAGTGATTTGACGTACGACCTGTCGTTTGTTTCGTCAAGTTGAAGAAAGAGCGCTAGTGCAGTTCTCTAATCTGGGCAAAACTGATATGTTCATTGAGATCGTGATGACATTCAATATTCAATTCGCAAACGGTTGAATCACGAGGGTCATTATTGAATAGAGAACAGACTAAACTTAGATAAGTGAGGAACATAAACTTTTACATGTAGATGACAGGTCAATTTTTTCTGGCAGGTGGCAAGAGATTGGCAATCCTTCTATAAAGTTGGGACCAAATATGGGACAAAAAAAGCGATATCTTGATGCAAATGGGCTGGTTTGCATAAAAACGGGTGCTTTTGCCGAAATTTCTGCCAACAACGCAAGATCATGAAAACTGAGGATCAATCCGAAAGCGTATTAAACCTGTAGGATCCGAATAATCGCGCCGACGATTGCCCGCGACTTGATTCCAGAGTCACTGATTGAGATTGGTGTGATGCCATTACGCGGCCGGCAGTTAAAGGAATTGTGAAGTTAAGCCTGAAGATGGTTCGAGTGACTTGCGAGAGACCCATGACCCACTTTTCTTTGAGTAAAGAGCAGTGCAAACTGTAAAATTGCAAGGGTCGCCCACTTACCTTCGGGTAGGCACTGGCGAGGACTTCGAACTTTCAAAATACCGAGCGAGAGTATTTGGAACTTGGTGTCTGCACTAGGTTGGCGTTGCGATATCTTCAAGTGGTTGGGGCAGTACTATGCACAGTTAAGGGGTTTGGCGATGGGTCAACGCTTAGCACCAGTCTTAGCTAAGTGCTTTATGAACAGAATAGAACAGCCAGTGCTAGCGAGAAACTCGCTTATGTATTGTCGTTACATTGACGACTGTTGCATCGTTACCTCGACACAGTCCGAAATGGACAAGTGTTTTGAAGTACTAAAGGAACAGTCGCAATACATAAGCCTGACAAGAGAAACCACGCAACGGTTGGCTTTCATTCCTCAGTACGCAGCTGATGATGATTAACGGATCGGTGAGCATAAAGTGGTATAAAAAGGAAAGCAATAAAAATATTAGGTTGTTGCAAAAATAATGTCCGTTTTTTTAGGCCTATATTCCAAGCAACTTTTTTCCATCAAACTTTCGTGTTCGATACAGAATCTGCATATCATTGGAAAGCTCTCTTCATGTGCTTTCTAACGATTATAGAATTAAGCTGCTAGTCTCACCTGTGAGAATTTCACAGCATTTTGCGCACCCGCACTTGAAATCGTATTTCATAGCTTTCGCTTTCTTTACCACAATTCAAAATTAAATAAACGAATTCTTCTGAAAACATAGCAAATGTATTAGGTGAAGATTGTTTACCTGCTGCATACTTATGTAGATTTTTGGAGATATGTAGACTAAGAAATTGACGCTTTGAAATAGACACTCGCTGCCGGCATTCTATGGGTCAGAAATTTCTCATAGATAAGGCAATCGTCAAAGCTTCTCCCATTTCTGTAGGCTTAAGATTAGCACATTTGAACTACAATATTTAGAGAAACTCAACTATTTAGTACGTGAAAAATTCCCAATTTTCATAATTTGGCACTACAAGCCTACAACAAGTAGGCCCAAAAAAGTGAACATTTTGGAATTTTTATCTTTTCTTTTCGCGAAACTCCTTCGTTGGAGTCTTTTCTATTCATATGTATACTATTGTCCTGCGGCCACAAAATAAGCTGATTGCCAGGCATACGAACAAAACTTGAAAGGAGTTATAAGCTTTCAAATACGAGGTTTTCAAAAGAAAAAATTTAAGTTTTTTGACGCATGGTTTTCTTCCCGTTTGCGATATCAGTATGAGCAGATATACGCTAAAATGCGAAAGGTTTGCTGTTTCTGAGGGTCTTGACCGCATTCAAAAATATGAAGACTAAGCGAAATTATAGCCTTCCAAAGTGAAAATTTGCAAAACGGACATTATTTTTGCAACAACCTAATACCATTCTACACGCACAGTTCGCGCAACCGACAGGCGTAAAGCGCGCAGTGATTCGAAACATGATCGAAACGGCAGTGAACATCTGCAGCGGCGACAACGAAAAACGAGAAGCACCAAAAATGATAGCAAAAATCATGGTCTCAAATGGATATTTGAAGCGACCCAGACCTTTAAAAAGAACTCAGCAAAAGCAAGTGTGCAGAACATATGTAAAATATCATTGTGCCTTCTTTTCATCTCCGAGATTACTACTGCAATCAGACGATGCTTGTTGCAAGCACAGTTGTCAAACGATGTCATCCTGGTAAAGATACCAGGAAAAAACATCAAAAAAACAACTGATCCGTAACAGGATCTATGACAGAGCTTGCATCACTCGCGATTGCCTGGTATGCACTAATGGAAAATTGGGAGATTGCGCTAAATCTGGTGTTATGTATCAAATTCAATGTTTGGAACGCTCTGCCATTAACACATTGACGACCAAGGCGTTTTACGGACCAGTCAACATTTTTTAGATAAAATTACTCACAATTCCATCTGCAGTACACCTACAGAACTCTGGAACGCTAACAAAAACAGTAGAGGTTGTGTCTAGATACAGCACAAAAGAAAACTCCCGGAGTGAGTTTAACACAAAATAGTAGTCATTTCAACGATACACATGGTGCGTCAAGCCTTGACACACCATGTGTGTCAAGCGGTCGTCAATGTGTTAATATTGGTGAAACTGGTCGACCATTAGGCGTGCGCGTAAGTGACCAATTGGCTAGTAAAAAACGGCAGAGCTTGATAAGTCCACTAGGAAAGCATAGAAAAGAAGAACACAGCGGTGCCGATTACGATATCAAGTGCAGCATTTTAGCTTACGAGAATCAGATATCTGCGAGAAAAATGCTTGAGGCCTCTTACATTCTTGCCCGCGACCCCATGCTCAACAGCAAGAAAATGAGCAGTTATCTATTACTGCTGATCTGATCCGTATCTAACGCGTTGCAAACTATAAGACTGTCTGCCCTATTTAAGCGGTCCGTTAACACCATGACCGCTCATTTCCGACTGTAGTCAATCGAGCATACTTGAAGCTTGCATTGCTACACACTGGTGACACTTTGGTGAGTAACACTCTTTCTACCCATAAACTCACTACTTCCACTTGGGACGAATTGAGTGGGCTAGTGGGAAAAGGTATTTGACGGCCGCGATTGTGAATCAAAGTGACCGATACCTTTTGAGCCTCCGACGACGCGTGTAGCCGAAACGTAAGGCATTAAAGTGTTACCAATAACAACCTGTATACGGCAGAAGAAAAGCCATTGAAATCAACTATTTCACACAATGCCCAGGTTTCAAGACAAGAGGACATATGAGATTAGGCAACAGTTTCAAGATAAGTGTCGTTTTTGAAATTATGTGTATACATTCAGAAACTACATTTATGTCTAACAAATTATCTATATTTGACAAGTCAAATCACAAAACAAATCACCTTGTAGTTTAGATCAATCATATAAGCACAAATCATACTTTACCATTTGACAGTACTGCAAGAGGAGATGCGAGCACACTGATTTTGTTCTGCAAGAAAATAATACATTGTAGCAGCGCCAACTATGTTAGTCGCAAAAAAACAAACCACAGCATTTATCTTACAACTAAGAATCGTTTTCAGTTGTTCTTGCATATCCGTATTGAAGAGTAGATATGTCCAAGGTTGCACACATGATAGCACACCGTTCATGAGCGGATGAAATTGTCTCCACACATCTAGTGCAGCGGTCTGAACGAGTTTGCACGAAAAAGTAAAAAAAATGCGCATGAAATAAAAACAAAAACCCTTCAAAGTAAATGCAACTTTCAGCTTCGTTATCTACACAAATATAGTTAATGGTTATGGCTCATAACTCAAAGCGGCAGCCATTCATGTGTATTGCGATCTCATATGTACCATTTTTGCTGAGGAGAAAAGTATTCGAGATAGTAGTTAAGAGGTATGACAAATCTGCTGAAGGCACCGCAAAATAGGAGGCGACCTCTGGTATAGTAAGTGAAGGTAGCAAAAAAATTTATATTCAAAAAAAGAATTGTAAAATTCTCACCTCAATTACCAGGCATTCCTCTCTATGTAGGGCTAATGTAAGCTTTCGTTTGGAAAGTGACCGGGAAATTCCAGTAGCCGTATTCATCAACGAACCCAGTGGTTTCAAAACCCATTGGGCAGGCTCAACCCACAAAACCGGTATACCCGAAATCAAAGAGTTCCGAACCCAGTTTTAAGCCTACCCAATGGGTTCCAGAACCCACTGGGGTCGTTGATGAATACGGCCACAGCTAATGTCAAATTTTATGACTGACTTACTGTATCAGATTCAAGCATGATGTACTGTCCAATATGATAGACGAAAACCAGAAGAAATGCTAACATCAAACCAGCCACTTGAATGCTGAGACGAAATTCGTGTCGATTTTTTCTAAAATATTCCCAATGTTCTACAAATTTGTATCATTCCCTTCCAAACATGTCCATTAATCCTTATGATGTTTGCCTTCAGATCTTTCCCTTCAATTCTGTTTTAACATCCTGAAGAAATCCTAAAATGACTTTGCTAACGCTTCTAAAACTGCCCTGGATGCTGCTTTGCTCGCATCATACGAGTTATTTCCGTGACGTCTTTTGACGCTTTGGATCTAGCAAAGAATCTTTAGATCACGCGCATTCTACGTAACTGGTTGGAACTGCTAAGGCTTCGAATAATCCTTTATATAAGCGCCTTTCAGCACGAATTCACGCAAGATAAAACTGTGCACAACCTTCCGATTTCAACCCGCTTTAAACGTCAACAAATCTGTATCATTCCTTTTACAAACATGTTGAAACTCCGCCACTTAAATTTCCGATAACTTAACGTAATGAATGAGGGCGCAAAGTCGTATGAGCAGAGTTGTTCGTTGTTAGCCCCACGAACCTTTAAACACTGATCATAAATACAAGTTTCTGGAGGATTTCCAAAAAATCCTCGCTGATTTTTAAAGTCATTTGTGTTTCCACAAACTTATTTCAAAACACTGTAAAGTTGTGTTTAAGATCTAATAGACAATATTGAGCTTGTTCTCGATAAGGCAAATGCGATAGAAAGTTACGAGTTTTCCGACAAAGTCGGACCAGTGAGCAATGATTTATCGAGAATTTCAACTTTGAAGATTTCTACGGTTCCGTAACACTGCCATAAAATCCATGCAGGGCCAGGCACGAGGATGCAAATGGACACTTACAAAACGAATTCGCCCATGCTTTTTTTACGATTTACTTGATCGCGCAGCTGCGTGGGATGTAACTGAAGCGTGCTTTCTTCTTCAAGGAAACATGCGCCGTTGCTGATTTGTAACCTGAAGGAGCAGAGGAGGAATTTTGAATATAATTACTATAACTATTACTATAGCTGATATCTAAGTGTAAAACAGATTAATGCAGAACATTTGAAAAACTTATGTGAAATAGAGGTTTTGCCTACCTCAAGTGGACATTAGGAGAGGGGGCAATTGCCCTCCTAACTTGGAAAGAATTTAAGCACGTTTTTTATTTACTCAAGTTTTTTATGAATTTTCATAATTTGCCGTATTCATCGTGCTTTGCAAACAAATCATTTCATTTTGTAGTGAAAATTTGCAAAAAAAACTGCCACAGCCTTCAGTCTATTTTTTTCGCAATTCATTGCACTATTTTCCTCCCAGCCCTTGTCCATTTATACTCGAAATTTGCGGTAATATCGCTGTGTGCGCTGTGAACTAACGAGGGAAGGTACTTTCAGTGGCCGTGGCTGTTTGATATGAGATGCATATCATCTGAAGCAGCTTCGAACGCTGATTTCAAGTCTGCTTTCCATTTCTGCGGAACGCTCTTCTGAAGAAAGTTGTGGAAGCCTGAACATCCTATGTGCGTTGGTGGTGCAGTAGTGTAATGATTACTCGCTGACATTGAATGCGAGAGGCTGATTATTCAAATCCGGTAGAGAGTGAGCCATTTTGCATTTTGAATGTGAGATTAAAAACACTCTAAATCGTCTGCAGACACTTACTATAATGCCTTAGCACAAACAGGAGAGAACATCTTTTCGACTAATGACAGTGTGCATTTTTTGAGCTTTATGTGGTGACAAACTTGCTGGGCCATGTTTGGTCCTGTTTTACTAGTAAGGAAGTCAAATAGAATTTCAAACTCTCATTACAAGCAGTTTTGCCAGAAAATTCTTTTACTAGGTCACTTATGCCAAAGGCATTACAGTAAGTGTCTGCAGGCGATTCAGAGTGCTTTCAACCCACATTCAATAGGCAAAGTAGTTCGCTCTCCACCGTATTTGAACCGCCAACCTCTCGCCTTCAGTGTCAGCAACTAACCAGTACATTACTGCACCACCAATGCACATGGCAGCGCCCTCAAACTCAAAGAGCCCCCCCCCCCCCCCAAATAGAATGTTCAGGCTTCCATAACTCTCTTCAGAAGAGCATTTTGCAGAAACGGAAAGCAGATTTGAAATCAGCGCTCGAAGCTGCTTCAGAGATATGCATCTCATATCAAAAGGTCACGGCCATTGATAGTACTTCCCTTGTAAGTGGCTAATCACTACTCAATGAAAAGAATTTGCGTGAGATGACGCGCGAGTTGGCCTTTTTTGCATGTCGGTCGTACCAATTTGTCGAGGTTGTACGTACATGTAAACTTATGCTTACCTTATCCCTTTATTTTTTCCCTGACCGATAAGCTTGACATTTGCCACTCTCTGTCGAGATGAACTTCATATCATCCTAGTTAATTTCTTGAGAAAATGAATGAAAAGGGAATTTTCAAAACTGAACAGAAGGTAATTTTCTAAGCATTTCCATTTTCTGGGCAAGGCGTAATATACAAAACCGCTCCCGTTTACCGAGCGAACTTGGAATCGCCGAGTGCCATCCCACCCAGCTGCGTTTAGACGAACAGAAGTGCAGGATTTCGGACTGCGGTAGATATACGATGTATAACATTTTAAAAAATTACTCTTTGCTTAGGATCACTCAGTGTGTTGATGATCATTTGCCGCTGATGGTATAGCGCAAGGGTGCTTAGTTGTCTGTCTAAAGTCAATTTGCTGAGGAATGTTCAAAGTTGCTAAAGAAAACTGTACATGCCCTTTTCGAGAATAACAACTAGTTTTTGTCAACAATCATGTACAAGAATACGATAGATAGAGTAGCTAAGGGCCCTAAATTCTTCAATAAAGCAGAGCTCTTCGATGTTTTCTGATTTCTTAATACTTACTGAGATATTTAGATAACCCGCCCTCACGTGACATGCGAGCCCCAATACAAAAGTTTCCATTAATTCCTGTCCCTCGTTTCGAACATCCACAATCTTCTTGATTGACGTCGGTGGCTACGTCCGAGTTTCAGGGGCGAAATTCGTATCCAGCTGATTTCTCAGCTGGTCCATCGTTCCACAAACCGTCTGCCCATCTCGACTGTAATCTTACTCAAAGACGTTCGTCGCATGAAATCCACTCAGATGTTCTCAGTGTCCATCTGTCGTCCGTTCTTCTCATAATGTGACCTACCCATTGGTGTTTCGCTTTCGCAACGTATTCGCTGGATCACGAAGACAGACATTCTTCTCATATCCGTAGTGCGAAGTGCTCGGGTCATCTTCAAAAGACTGCGCTCGAGCGCTCAGTTAATGTTCCGTAAAGCTTTCGACGTGGCTACAGTGTCGGCCTAAGCCTTAGCTGCATAACAGAGCGCCGGGAGAACAGTTGAGTCAAATAGGTGGACACGAAGCTCCGGGTCCGTCAATTGGTCGATGGCTTCCTTTAGAGGTTCGAAGGCGGTTCACCGCTCTTCTTCTCTTGTTAATAAATGATAAATTGTATGTACTACACTTTCACCCCGTTTCGTTCCTTAAGTTCTTCCCTCAAGTTGCTCTTTATGTTCATAGAACGTCCGAGATACCGTAAGAAGACGTCTCTGTAATAGGGGTGCCTTCTAATTCCTTTTCTGCATCTTCGCAAAGGGTGTTCCTCAAGAACTGAGTTTTCTTTTGATTCATTCGCAGTCCTATATCTTCTCCCCCTACTTCGTTTAGTTCCTTCAGCATCGTCTCTGCTTCAGTGATACTGCTCGAGAAGAGAACGATGTCGTCCGCAAAACGAAGGTTGTACAGGAATCTCCCATTAACTCGCATGCCTCTTTCGTCCCTGTCCAGTGATTTGATCACCCACTGCAAGGCCGCGACATCTTCGGCGAAAAAGTATTGCCTTGTCGAACCCCTTTCCTAATTGGAATGGTCAGGGGGCAATGGAATAGCTGCATCGTCGTTGTACAGTTCCTTTAGCAACCGGCTACATCCTCACGTAAGCTGGGTCCATTCCTTGATCGACTAGCGCAGAAAGGGGCGTTGCTGGTTTCGACGCTGTTAAAGGTTTTCTCGTACGCGACAAAGGTTAGGACGAGAGCAGTCGGTACTCCGGCAGACTTCTATGACTCTCGAAACCGTCTGGATGTGGTCCATGCAGCTGAATCCTTTGCGAAATCCAGCTTGTTCTTGAGGTTGGGATTCATCCAGTGTTCTGAATATGCGAGCGAGGATAATCTTCGTGAAAAGTTTGTAAAGCACATCAAGCAGGCATATTGAACATAGTTTCGAAGATCCTCCCGTTCGCCCTTTTTAAAGAGAGGGGTCCTTTTTTTTACGTTCTCCAAAATTCGAAAATCGTTTCCTTTTGAAGATAGAATGTCAGGTGCGACGCAAGTATCTCGTGTGGACGTTGTCCTCCGGCTCGCAGAAATTCGACGGAGAGACGGTCTGGTTCTGGAGCAATGGACGTCTTCATGGTTTGAATCGCCGTGCGCACTTCAGCAGGTAGAGTTCGTGGTGGTACTTCTCTAGTGGGAACAACGAGCATTGGCACGGGTGTTTGATGAGCGGAAGAGGTGTACAGAGGCTCTTCGCGATAGAGTTCATCTTTATCGGGATGAAGTGGGAGTCCCTTCTCGATATGCAGTCAGCGGCACGTGATATTCGCAGAAGTCCCTTTGGCACTTCTCTAGGCTTCGTCTTCCTTCGGCTGCTTCCACTATCTTAGTTTGCCTGTACTTTCTGCTGCCTCCTGCAGTGCTGTTCTATACCTCAGGAACTTTCTTCTTTCGAGCAATTTCTTGGTCATTTCTTTTCTAAAAATGCATTCCAAGTCCTTCTCGAAAGTCACCAAGGTGCACTGTCTGCCGCAATCCTCTCGGAAGCTGGCCGTAGTCGTACGTTGAGTCCTCCTCAATCGGCCAGTTACAACTTGATATTTTATTTTATTTCATTTTATTCTATTTTAAGGCAACAAAAAGTGCTCTTTAATTCTGATCGGAGCGATTAGTAACAAACGCAAAATATAAACATTGCATTTAGTCAAGCACACCTGAAAAACAAGTATGAACCAATCGTTGGCATGTAAGCTGCAGAAAGCACAGCAAATAAGGCCCCAAAAAGTGTGCGTGGGATTCTCTTTGGATAAGAAGTGGCCAGAGTTGTTACTCTGAAGGTCGATAGTATATTAAACTAACTGTTAATCTCACTGCCTTTCAGAAATAAAAGTCCCGTTTTTGTGAAGGCCAGCGAGCCTACTGGCGGAAGTAGCTGGTCACAGCCCGGAGGAGATAAGTGAATTTGCGAAAGTACAAGAAGATGAGCAGAACTAGACAGGACAACGTATAGTATAACGTATAGTATGTATGAGCTATTCCAGCCTGTTATGGTCAGAAACGACTTCCTTCTCGCAGCACTTTGACAGACTTTTTTCCAACCTTCGACTAAATCGTATCTTCGCTTGAAGGAGGCGGTGATCAGAGCCAGTGCAGAAGGATGGAAACTTCTGAGACATCAAGCAAGCTCCACCTCCGGTTGGTGAGATTGTGGTCGATCTCCGCGCAAGTCGTTCCGTTTGGGCGATTCCCATGTCCACCGGCGATGTTCCTTCTTCATGAAGATGGAAATTCCATGGAAGAGTCCTGCGGCGGAGAGAAGTCCAATAAGACGGTTGCCGTTTTCTTCCGGAGCCCATATCCAAACTTCCCAATTTTGTATTTCTCTTCTAATGGCATCCCGATCTTCGCGTTGTCGCCCACAACGAACTTGTAGAAGGACTTCTCGTTGCGGACACCTGCTCCCACGTCTTCGTAAAAAGCATTCAGTTCTGAGTCGTCAGCTGCCGATGTTGGAGAGCAGCAGTTGATAATGCTGATGGTCTTCTGACGTAGAGTGCGTAGTAGTAGGATGGCTAGTAGGGGTGATAGGATCTCTGCGAATCGACAAGATGGACGACTGATGGGTGGACGACAAAGCCAACGCCTCCGCAGGTTTAGTGATGGAAACTTCTCACCACGAGATGAGCGTCCTTTCACGCCTCTGTCGCACGTCTTTCTTCCTGGACTTCGTGTCCTACAAAGCGATGTGATACTTGATGTGTTCTGCAGCTCGAGAAGAACGTGGGGGTCGGCGTTCATAGAGACTGTTCTGGCATTGTAGGTGCAGAGCATGAGGCAGTTTCCATGGCCTGTCGTCCGAGCAGACGTGTCCTTTTTGTCGAATCCAAAAGGCGCCCTGAGGATCCTGACATCGTTCTTGCAATCATCCGGCGCCGCAGGCGAGATCCGAGGTGCAGGGTTCCCTTCTATTCTTCTAACTGAAGGAGTAATGAAATTTTTCTTCTATCCCACGCCACGATGAGGCGACGACCATTATGGCGGATTTCATAATCCAAAGGACTAATAACCTTTATGGTCAAAATCTTTGTAAAATCAGGCTTTGCTAGTTTTCTTCGTTTCATATTCTTGAGCTTATTGCGGTTTTGACCAGATGATTGATAATGGAAATGAAACCTCACTCATAAAGGTTTTGAGACCTCACTGGTCTAAAATACGTTTTGAATGGCATTCCTTACAGCAAAATTACGGTGGGAAAGTTGTAGCTAGAGCACACAAGATTTGTTAAAGTACGGGCACTTTTACTCTATCAATTGAAAAGTTTATTTGCACAGTTTTAGTTTGAGATCTTCTTAAAGCGTTGTTATCGGATTCTGCAGATTCCAATACTTATCTATATCCAATACTTAATGTATTGGATATAGATAAGTATATACAATATCCAATACTTAATGTGCGCAAACATAGGCTTATAAGATCACATTCTTATAAACTTAATCTCGAATTTGAAGAATGTATATTTTGACAGAGTTACCTCATGAGCGAATGCGTATCTCTAATTTTCGCTCCGAGGTATTGGACTGGGTATAAGTTTATGAAGGATTTACAGGTTAAAAGGAATTTCATGGACTTCGATAGACAACAGTTTGTCACTTTTATGAAAAGGTCTTTATAAAAAGTAGGCACCTTTTAAACTGAGTTCGAAGGCATTTGTGACTCGTCACTATAAGCAAGATGAGAAAACCAGCGAAATAGTTCTCACGACATACATATGTGTAGACCGTGAGGAGTTGTGCGCAGAAAAGGCACACAAGCCTTTGAGACAACGTTACATTTGCTCTACTCTACGTGTTGTCAATAAGCCATTCATTGCGTTACTGTTTATGCATTAAACAGTTTGAATAGAACCATTGTTAACAGTTTCAAAACATATTCTGTTTTGCACCATCTTTGTGTGATATTTTAGCCACGTTTATTCAGCTATGCTTGCTGCCCAGAGATCTCATTTATGAACAACTCTTACTTCTCGCACTGCACACCTCAACTTCAATACAATTAAGTGGCTTACCTATTGATTGACAAGTTGCTGCGCAACAGATAAGAGAGCACAGCGATGTAGCACATTGCACATATTATAAACCACAGAACAACACTTACAACCGAAATCAGATTAGCACGCTAAAAAAGCTTTTTTTTGGTGATATAGCGAAGGATCAGGCTTACGGCTAAGATGTTATTTGGCATAACAACGTCTATGTCAGTGTTGTACGTAGCAGCAGATGTCAATATTGGTGCAGTTATCAGAAATGCTACACACCAGTGTAAGATCACGAATATCATTGGCGAAGCACCCGCCGTGATCTGGAAGAGTGATTTTTCTGTTAAGCTCTCACATCTCATTCCAATCAAATATAACTCAGCCATCCAATTCTTTTGGTGCTCCTTCGGCTTTACCTCCATGCTATTTCACAAACCTTCCCTATTCTTTGAAAGATAGTCGAACGACTGGATCCTCCAGTTAAAGGCAGTGGATCAGCAGAATGGACCCTCCTCGGATTTTGGTGGATTTAGGTAGTGGACCTCCAAGTACACTGTAGCCCAAACTCCACTTGCCAATTCATGCGCTAAGTCCTGGAAAGTGCGCTCCAAAACTCCATTAGCCTCGCCCCTTTCCATTGATTGGGCGGAGCTGGTGGAGTTTTGAAGCGCATTTTTTAGGACTTAGCGCAACTGGCAAGTGGAGTTCGGGCTACAGTGTACTTGGGGGTCTACTACCTAAATCCGAGGCGGGTCCGTTCTGATGATCCACTGCCTTTGAAAAAAGGCGACTTTTAGCTTTTCTACTGCACCAAATCGCAAAAAAATGTTTTCAAATCCTTCAAAAACACTGTCAAAAACTCTGTCAAGCTGCGTTTTAGCGAAGAGACTGTATGGGTAAATCGCTCTCCCTTGCACTTCTTTGTTGAACGTTAGGAGAACAGCTGTGTTTCACATATTTTGACAAATAGAAATAATACCTTCTCCAAAGCTGAACCGTACTGGCAGACTGTTATATACCGCTGTAGTGATATCAATGTAATACCAAAACACCTTAGGTATAGAAGATAATAGTTGCTCAAAAAAGTGAAACTAGGCAGGAAATTGCGACGATCCCAGTAAAATGCGTCGCATAATTGAGAAACGCGTAGAATAACAAGTAAGTTGAAGCACAGTAAGGCGAGTATATCTGCGACACCCTGCAAATAATACTTGAAAGATGTGCAAGCCTTGAGTTCACGCACAAGTAATTTTATACTCTCAAAAAACGACTTCAAACTTTTCAGCTTTTGTTAACTTTCAAAAATCATCAAATTTAGCTTTCCGAAAACATTGCTTGCAAAACAGCTGCATAGTAATTTATCAGAGTGTTTCACGCTAAGATCAACATTTCTCGAAAAGCAAAGCTTACAGAGTGAAAAATTTTTAGTTGCACTTTTGGTTTGATAGTACACAATTACTTATGTGGGAACAGCATACATGACTTCGCAAAGGCATAAAAATTTTCCTTTTCTAGTCGAAACAATACAGCAAGGTATATATACATGTTTGATATAGACTGTATGTGCGTAAACGATCGAAAATTCCGTAGAATTTTTTTAAAAAGATAAATTTTTCACTCTCTAAACATCCAAACCTTCCTGAATGTTGGCATGGGACTCAAAATGATTCAAGTTATTGCTAATGCTTGAATCTATCGAATAATACCCTACTAATCAGAAGTGTGTGAGATACTGTGAAAAATCAAGATGCAACGAAAATTATGTAACGGCTTAATATTCCGTCATATTGTTTTATGATTCCGATTCAATGGCGCGTGGTAAACCCCCGCAAGTTCACTTGACACGTTGACGACGAGCTATTTTTTGACGTCTGTCCCTGTGGACGAACCGTTTCCGGGGATTTTCAAGTCGGCTGCATGTATGTATGTATGTATCTACGCGTGAGGTACAAAAATGCAAGTGGGCGGGGTAGCTCCGCCCACTTTTGGCAAGCCCCGCTCACTTTTCAAAATATGCTGGAAATTGCTCGAAATCAATGAATTCGTGCAAATTTCGGCATTTTTGAAAAGTGGAGCTTGCCACTCAGGGAGTAGAGCCGCGTAACGGGGGGCGGGTCAAAATCAAGAATATTTAAGGTATTTATTTAAGGTGCCCCAGTCATCTACGAGTTTTTCTATGCGATTTGAGAACGAAAAAACTTTTTTTGTAGAGGGCAACGGAGTGCGCGGTGTTTGCCAAAAGAGGGGCCAGGATGAGAAACTTCTGAGCCAAAAATTGGAACCATTGTGCACATAGAACTGGTATTTAGGGTGTGGCGCACCATTGCGCGACACTGTCGTCAATGTGTTGAACTGAGTTACCCCCCCCCCCAAGATGAACTTCTTGCGTATTCACCTTCCAGGCTTTAAAAATACTTTCTGTAACAGTTCAAGTAACGTCCGGTCAAGTGATGCAATCAATCACCCTGCCTCTGAGTTGGAGCCAGGTTGTAAGTTGAATTGAGGAAGATAATGTGCAAAAGTGGGAAAATTAAGTTTCTTAGGGGACAAAACTTTAATATTTACATAGGAAAGTTTAAAGTTTACAAGACTGGTCAGAATGGGAAAAGTAAAATATTGTCTTTCTGTTTAGCTTCAACAAACGTGATTTTTATAGATATCACCCTTCAGTATTATAAATTCTTTTAGCTCCCGGTTTGCTATGTGACAATTTTTATAGCGGCCATCAACGACTTTCGTTAGCGACCGCTGTAAGAGATTGCCCTCTAACGTAGCAAAGGTCACAAGCCGTCTTAAGTCGTCTTGGCCCTCTTGCCTTGGAAGCAGTGTTTTACGTGATTTAAACGTAAACAAATGCGCTTTTCTTGAAAACGCATAAGCCAATCTTGAAGTGCAGAAAAAGGTCTGCCCGCATCTAGGTTGACGACACCATCAACTTTTGCCCCTACATTCCGCTCACAACGCCTTGACCAACTTGCAATGACGGACGCTGACTCAAGGCCAATAACGAAATCTTTTGTTCTGATTTTTTCCGGTAAAACTTTGGCCACTCCCGATATTGCAAGCATGCACTAAATAGTACAGTATGCATAAATCTTGATCCAAGATCAAAGGGTAAGGGATTTAACGTCTCAATACCCTTTGCGAGCAGGCGGCGAACGCGCTCTACTTCATAGTCGAAAAGGCTGTGAATGTCTGCGGGCCTATCAAAGAGACTTGCGCGGGGCAGCCGATTACCGAGTCAGTCCTTTTATTTTCCCAGACAACTCTGGCATCAATTTGCCAGCACCGGAGAGTAGAGGGTTTGGTTGGCCCAGAGGCGGGATCGAATCTAGGTTTGATTTGACCATTGCTGCGTCTTATATGTACCACTGCGCCACTTGTCCCTCGTCCCTTAGAAGCGGCGTACCGGCAAAACGGGTGCCGGGTTTTTATGGCGGTGTTAAAGTAGACCCCTTACCTAAGCGATGACTGAAGTTCGGAGCGGAAAAGGGGTCTAGCAGCCTAAAATTTGCTCCGAAAGTGGCCCGGATCTTACAGTAGGCCCAGACGCCGCCCACACTGCAATTTCGAACTGCAAGGCCAAGCACGCATAGCACACACAGTCATGAGGGCAGGGTCCCGCAATGATTCTGCATCTCTACCCTGCATGCATCTCGTACTCACCCGAGCCCACCGTAAGATCCGGGCTACTTGGGGGGGGGGATTTGTAAACTTCGTAGACTCCCTTTCGCGCTGCAAACTTCTGCCGTCGCTTAGCTAGAGGGTTTACCATTACATTACTACCAGAGCCAAGTACCACCAATCTTGTGGGACGCTGCCTTTAAATTTCGAAATCCGAATTCGTTTAATTAATTGCTTCGAAAAACCCAAATCTCTCACTTACTCGCGTATAAACAAAGACTATCAGACGTTCGTTTACACTCATGTTATGAGCAGATATGGTTGGAATTCAAAATTGCAGAGGCAGGAAGTAGATAATGGTTACTGGTATCTTTCCACATATGTACAGCTAAATAGACACGCTTGCATATTTTCTTAGTTTAGAAGAAATTTTGACATAGAAAATCATATGAATGATACTTTTGAGCCTTCGACTTAATATTGTTTCTTAGCTTCTAGCAACGATAAGCTATACCAGGTGCATATACGAGTGTTTAGTTGGTATGTGGATATGTTTTTTGTTGCTGCGGTGTGTTGCTCCTCAAGGCGAAGATTGACCTAATCAAGCATTCAAAGTTTGAGCTCAAACTCATACAATCTAAATGAGTATGTAGAAACTGCATCTTCTAGAGCTTGCTGCTCTCTCGAACAGTAGTCTGAGCTTCGGCAAAGAATCAACACTAGTTAAGCTTGAAATCAATTTGAATTTGATCCACTAGATTTTTTTAGAATCTGCATCGGTGGGAAACTGATCAACTAAAATTTTTTTTAGGAATCTGCATCGGTGGGAAACCCTTGAAGCAAAAAAAGTTAACAACATGACCTGTGAAAGCATAAACACATGGAATAAAGTTAGCCGTGGTCTGCGTGCTACCATGTATAGAAGTAGAATGTAGAGAGGCAAGGTGATGATAGTGGCAGCTGTGAATGCGTAATAGGACCATATAAGAGTAAGTACCATTGCTGAAAAGTTCAAGGAACTAGAAGTTTGTATGGCTACAGTGCAAACTTTTGTAATTTGCAATGTAACCTTCGTGAAATCATGGAAATCATTACTTCATTACTGGTCACAAGGGCGTTTTGCTTAAGTCGGACTTTATACATATGAGGCAATTTACGGAAGCTATGTGCCTATGCAGAGAAGCGTGCACCAATTTGCAGACATCTGGCAAATCGCCAAGTCGCGTAGAGGTGGCGGTTTCACAGATTAGCTGGAAGTATGCCTTAGGCCTCTAATATACCTCGCGCGATCCCAAAATCGCGATGATAAGCGATCTGGCAATCTCAGATGTCCGCAAATGTAGTCGCTTGTGGAATTCAGGTGCGTAGGCACACAATTTTTGTAATCTTATGCGTGCATTCCAAATCTTGCTTACAGAGTATGCACCTACGGAAGATTATGAACAATCGTAGCAATTAGAAATCGCGTGGCGACGAGGTGTGACTGATCTCTTAGGCCTAAGGCATACCTCACGCGATTCGGCCGAATCGCCACTTTCACGCGACTTGGCGATTTGCCAGATTTCTATAAATTTATCATGCGCACTTCTCGGACGCATATTTGGGTGGCTTGTGTGAGTTGTTGCAAACATAGCAAGTTCTGACCAAAGGCAAATGACGAATTACAAAGAGTCGCTGTTATGCCAAATTGCGAAGCGACCGGAATCGCGCGAGGTATGCCTTAGGCCTTAGGCCTTAGGCACTGATAATTCATATAAAAATAGATGATTAGATGCAAATTATATGAAACGCTGCTCAGGTGTGCTCAACATTGTTTTTATGATGCATTGACTTATTTTCAACCATGGCAATCAGCGCATCTCCAGAGAGTACTTTGAGGAGCGATGACAATAACATGGTGACGAGGTTTGCACATATGCTTACATCGCGACATAGCAGTAGTAGCAAACGAAGGTGGGGGGGGGATACTTAAATGAGTTGAGAAAATGTGCAAATGAGTTATTCATTCTTGTATTGAGCTGTCGACTGATTGCAACTTTTCCATAACTCCTCCCTCCTTGAATATGGCGCGCTAAAACTTCGATATAACCTAGATCGCATTATGAGCTGCAAAGTGATCTTAAATTGCCCGATTTTTGATAACGAATTAGGAAAAATCATTCCTCCAAAAATACTAAAAGTTGGAATTTCATTGGATTACAAGCAAAGATAAAGTCGTTCGGCGTCAGTCACACATATCGATCCAGAACCACGGCAGTTTGTTGTTAGGGATTGTCCCTTTAGAACCTGTAAGGGAAACAGCATGAAGACTATTCGTGATTTGGTGCCCTCGGGAAGTTGAACAACGCAGCTGGACGCAAATTTGCTCAATAAGTAAAGAGCGAAATCCTAGAATCTGCCGAGACTTTAAGCAAATCTATAAAGTCATTCTATGTGTTCTCAGAGTAATTCTATGTGCTGAACACGAACATTTTATTCACTTGTGGTCAAACTGAAACTTTCGTAGCCCATTCAAAAAGGCATTGTCGTGTAAAATGGATATGATTTTCTTAAATAGCGTTTCGAAAAACCCCCTAGACTAATCTTAAGTTTCAGCTGAAACTGTAACGACCTTAAACGATTGAAATTTCTCCCCCTTCACCGTACACCTACCGTAACTTCACACACGTTGCCAAAAGCCAGAATAAAATGCTGCATTTGTAGCTTATATCGTCTGAACATTGCTAAAGTTTGAGTACATCATATGCAAAAAGAAAATTATGGAAGAAAAGTTGAAGCATAGCTAACAATCTAACAAATGATTGAAATAATCTTCTAGAAACATTTTAAAAATTCAAATTAGCCTTGCAAAAAATTTTTAGGGTGCGTTTCTAGGTCTAGCTACTACGACATGGTCATATAATACAGTTAGTCAGAAGTACATACTTAAATTGTTAATGTGAAAGGAAATTTGGGCTTCGTTCCCTTTGGAATCTGCTACTGCCACTATCCCCAGGAAGTCAAATGATGTAAAAATCGCATAAAGGTCCTCCTCCCCCCTTCGGCCGTAGTTAAGGTTCTGATTATTGATGAGTGGCGAGAGGTGGGAAGTAGGTATAGTGCAGGTGCGAGAACTAGGTGCAAAATCCCTAATCATGTAAAGGGTCTCCCCCCCCTTCTCTGGTCACACAAGCAGTAAAAACAACTTTTGAAGCCATCCATGATTTTCTAGCGAATATGTTCTGCACTAATGGTACCCCATGGCTATCAATAGATCGTAAAATAACTTCGTTTCTGAGAGGTCTCCAACAAAACAAAGTTTCTCGAAAGTTTTTGGGCATATTCTAGGCAGCTTCCCAACCTTTTGAATGGTGGCCTCCTCGCTGCAATTTATAAAATGCTTTCAGAAAGTCACCAAAAACTGTTATGGTTCTTGCCCTGTTCAGGCTTCGCAGTTATAAATGTTCTTATTGACCCTCTGAAAGAGCGGGATGGATAGAGCGGACCCTACAGCAGAACATTTTTTTCTTCCATAAATCATCATAACTTATTCTTTTTCGTCAATCTCTTGGTTTTAGCAAGCCGGTCTCATTGTTAGACTTAAAAGCAGCGTCCGGGCAACATTTCGAATGAAATCTTCGCTTATCTGGGCTTATCTCCCGCTGATTCTGAAAATGCAGTTTGGAGGACACGAAAACGCCGAAAACGGGCTAGAACCTCTTGATTTGAATTTTGTCGCCTGCCGCCAACGTTAAGACGCAGAGTCTTTGTACCCTACTTTTGACTGTGTGCGGTATGCGCACTCTGGCTTATCGAACTAGTCCCGGTCGTTGAGGCGTCCGGTCGCCACTTCTGAAGCGGATTTCTTGCTTCAGAAGCAAATCGTTGCATTGCCAGTTGGGCAAAAACCTCATCAGGACGGGCGCTCCTGTACACTACATTTCCGTATCTGTTCGGACGCTGCCTTTAAAACTTTCGAAATAGCATGGTTCACACCATTTCGCCTAATCGAATGAAATTCGTAATACCAAGTGATTTTTCTGATTGCATTCTGAGGTGAGTAGACACGATAATTTTATACTCAAAGACTCCATGAATCAGAAACAAAATCACTGTTAGAGAAAGGAGAAAAAGCTGCGTCGAACGACACTGAGGGGCAGAAGATGTTCTATGAGTCATGAGTGTACCAATTATGTATATGACATCAAAAAATGATTTCTACATTTTTAAGAAGTAAGCTTTGAAAGTGAAAAAGGTTTCTTTATCAATTCGGCAATTCAACTTCTCCGGCGTATCCGTATAGAAAGCTGAAAAACTAGAGAAACTTTACCATGGCAAAAACCATAGGTATTTCGGTCATTTTCTAAGAGTTCGTTGGTTAAACTGGAGTGCTAAAACTATAATCTGTGAGAGAATAAGAAGCTACAAATGCGCCCAGAATCATTTGAGGATCTTTGTTCTGTAATGTTTTGTGCTTGTTTGAAGAACGCAGAAATACTTCCGGAACGACCTAATTCGAAACCTAATTTAATTCCTAAATTGTCGCATTCAATACAAAGGTCCATACGTAAGAAATCATAAGGCTGCTTAATACATTATGGCACCAAATTTGCGGATCTAACCATCAATGATGTCTACGAGAATGGAGAAGTAGTGATTTTAAAGCTGTAGTCGTCATAACATTGAGTGACGAGATCAATGAAGAAAAACTCAAATTTCTATAACTGGAACCTAATGAGCGCTTCCTCATCACCAAGGCACACTCTAACTTCTGTGTGGGTTCTGTTCAATCCTAATTGCAAAGATGAATTCAAAAGAATTTACCTATATTGTGCGAAGTCTAGACTAACACGGTAAAAGTGAGCGAATATCGTCATTGAAACGTTTGGATTTAAAGCCTCCGTATATAAAAAATTCACCAAAAAGCGGAACTTTTTGGAAAGACGCTGAAATGAAGAAGAAGAGGCTTCGACAAGTGAGATTTGGGATCGCAGTGTGATGCAATGAATTGAGTTCAGCCTTCAATTAACTTCGTCATGCTTCATGAACTGAGTCACTGAAGATAGGTAAGACGGAGTGAGAAGCATACTACTCCTCAAATATCGAAGACTTTGTGCAAGCCCTGTGTTTTTGTAGTTTGCGGCACCACAAAGCTTTGCAGCCAAAAGGCAAGTTTCCGAAGAAATCATTTGTGATCGACTCATTCACAAAATTTTTGAGACAGTGTCTGCTACTTGTTACGCTTTTTGCCTGCTGAAGAAGAGAACATTATAACAGAAAAACTTGAAGTGGAGGCTTTAGAACGCTATAAAAAAGGATTCTCTTCCGAGTTGCATACATTGCCTTCTTTGAATATGGCTCTCAAAGGTGACGTCGATTCATAAAGATTTCGTTGGGGCACCTTATGAAACTTAATTTATGCCCTTCAACAATGTTTAAGAAGCGCAACCATCGCGATTTCTCCAATGGAACCAAAGAAGCTGGAAAATATTTTGAGTTAGCAAGCCTGGAAATCCTCTGTCACATCCGCTTTCATTGATGCTCTAGATTGACTATTCAGTTTTCTCTAAGACACCCACTTATGCTGCACTTCTTCTAAAAACTTATCAGCAAAGAATCATTTTTCATTGCCGTGGTTTACTTGTTTTAGTTAAAATTGCTTCCGGGATGATTATGCAGATTGATATTCAAGATATGCCCTGAGGCGTGCTCGCATTTGAAACAAACTGAATTGGGGTCCCGAAGGAAAGATCAACGTGAAATAATGTACTAAGCTCTGTGTTACACCGTCCGACTAGTCGAAGTGGCCTTTAAAGAAGAGTCTTATATCACTAAAGCATCAAACGCTGATTCCGAATCTGATTTCATTGTCTGTCCAGTGCGTCTGCACGCCGACTTATATCGTCGAGTCATTTGTAACTTAATGTGCGTAGTGCACATTATACATGCTAACTGGCGAACTGCGAAACTAGAACCTGCTCATTTCCAGTGATTTCTCCTTGTTTCCTTGTTTGTCTTGTTTTAGTTGGTTACATGTTAGTTAGTAGAACACATTTCTACATTAGGTTAGGTACTAGTAAGGGTGCCGTCGCTAATAGGGCTTAGTGTGCAATCTCACATATTGAGTTACAAATGACTCGAGGTTAAATATATTCTTGGTACGAAAAATGAACGCATAATCTGGGTAAAGTCAAGTTCTACGGTCTTTTCAGCGCAATAGAGCAGTTTAAAGGTGAGTGTTTTTGGCAGAAGGTACTGTTCATATGGAGTGCTCTGATAATTAACATCGAACTCGAGCAATTCTGACGAATTTTGTCTCAATTTGCATTCGATTTTTCAACTCAAAAAACGCTCATAACTGAGTCCAAAGGCGCTCGGCAGATAACGAAAACAGATTCGCAATCAGTGTTCGATGCTCTTTGCTTCGACCAAACGGACTTCTCTTGTGAGCAAGTATGGGCGAGAGAAATGTTCTCGTTTATGGGGTTTCAGCTTCTGTTCATCACCCGTGAACTCACGGTGTAAAGATATCCTACTTTTGCACAACAGTAAATGCAAGTTTTGCTTCTGGCTAACTGCAAATTCTAAAATAATTTTCCATTACCATAGCTCCTATCCAGCATTCAGATGAAGACCTTCTCCATGTGTTCTCATATTGTGAAAAGAAAGTTTTCTATTGTGGATTGTCGGTAAATATAATATCGAAAGCGTTTTTTAGTAATTCAACCGAACAGTTTCTTCAATGATCATGATTTGAGTGCTTCCTTCAAAACTTTAGCAGAAAGTTCGTAACTGCGGTATTAGAGTTTTCTTGGATAAGGACCGACCATAATATTCGTGTGATTCCTGCGATTCCTGCCATTCCTGTGATTCCTGCGGGGTCCCGCAACAGTGTATATTAGGAAAAACAATGTGTTTTTAAATGCGCAAAGCGCTCAGTAGTGCGGCATATCGGAAGTCGAGGAATCACAGGAATTGCAGAAATTACAGAAATCGCAGGAAGATCACCTCTTGGAATAGTATGGCCGGTCCCATACTTGAAATCAATGTAATCATAGTCGCAATTTCAAACGTATCATGTACTCAGAGTCAAGCGTGTGATGCGACTGTCGCAATGGGGGTCGTAAGAGGGGTACCTACGGTGAGAGCGGGGGCCGTAAAAGGAGGTAGTATGGAAAAAACCGTAAGCATGGAAGGATATGGGATGGAAAATATTTATTACATGTTCTTAACAATAAATTCATGGAATGCCGCGTCCAATGTATCAAATAAAAACGAGTGAACAATAATTTGAAAACATTTGCAAGCGTCACTTTTGAAAGATTATGACTTAGTTTATCTCCCGCAAAATATTGTTGCACACGGGGATCGAACCCTGCTGGCATGACTAAAATCAAAAAATAAACACTTTTAGAAGCCAAAATGCTACTAAAGGCATGTAGATGTGATTAAAATGTTGGATGTACCGATTGGTGTAGATATCCTGCTTCGAAGGCTCACTGAAGACTCGCACACTCGACAAAAGCGCATATCTCTATCAACGCTAATTATCAATAATTTGTAAATCTTTGTAATGTTTTTCATACGGTCCTTACAATTTATGTGTACTTTAGAGGTGCTCTACTACATTTGTACAAAATTTGGTCCTGCTTTATTGGTCCTGCTTTATGGCCTTCAGATTGTCTTATGATTTTATGTATGGTGGCAAAAAATGACAAAAGGGGGGGGGGGGTCGTATCTGAGTCGCATCTAAATTTTTACGGAGCTATCGAAGCTTGTTGGCTGCAATTTTGCTGTAATACGAGGCCATCCTCCTATTTTCTATCCTAAAAATTTCAGGCCGTTTCATAACTTCTCCCGATGAGTCACAAAATTTCAAGCTTAAAAATCCCAGTTTTTGATTTTTAGGATCGCATCTATCATCATCATCATCATCAAATTTCCGAGAGTCGCATCTAAATTTTTTCGAGCTTACTGCTCCTCAAACGCTGAAACTTTTTCTATGGATAGTCTGGACACCATGCTACACAACCTGTGCTTTCCAGCCTCTCAGTTTTTTCCTGGCCTTAGTTACGAATTTTTAAACTACCGTGCTCATGCACGTTTTTGACATCGTTCTGGATGGCGCTAAAGTGGTTTTTTTTACCAGAAAAAACTGTGCAAGTAGTAAGAACTAAGCTTCTTAGTCGGAAACATCTTTTGTAGTTCAAGAATGTCATTTTTTTTTCTCCGCGCAAAAATTTGTGTTGCATACGGGAACCGAATTTGTTGGCCTGAAGTATGCCTAAAAATTAAAAAAAAACCTTGCAGAGTCTCAAACACTATTGAAGGTGTGTATGTGTGCTACAGATGCTGGGTGCACCCATTGGCCTAGAAATTCTGCTTCCGAGACCTCACTGAAGTTCCCACGCAGATGTTTTTTGAGATTGACATTCGCTTATGCAGGTTACCGCGAGGAATGTGGGTGGGCAGAGGAGGTAAGGGAGGGGGTGAGGGGGGGGGGAATCGTACGGATGGGTATTTTCAAGAGGGGGGGTCGTAAATGGGGGTCCCGGATAGCATCAACACGCTTGACCCTACATGTACTATATCCTCTAGGAAAAGCTGTCCGGTGAAACTGTGCAAAGCGTACCTTCGATCCATTCTGACTGTGCTCAAGTTGAAATGCTAGCTCGAAAAAAGATCATCAATTTCAAAACTTTACGTATATACAATAGAATGATGTCCTAAAGCTTTTCATACAAGGATATCCTAAAGCTCTTCTCTTCCATATACACGACTGGCTATTCTTGCTCTCACAACTTTGTTACGTATTCTGGCTGACATCTGTCAGAACATAGAACCGGCAGAAGATATGTTTGAAATTCTCATCTTTAAACGCGTCCCTCACAAAAGCGGAGATCAAATTTAAAGACTGTGTAAGATGCAAACAAGGCGTAAGCAACTGCTACAAATTCGTTCGCTTGCCTTGCCTGCCCCTTCCTATTCTGCTAGTAATTAAAAGGTTTATAATGAAATACGCTGCTTTGACTTTGAAACGTCTTCACTACTTAGTGTGAGACTTTCGATTTTTCTTTCTTTACAGTCCTTTGTGGAATCAGTAGCATCTTTAATATTTTCAAATGCATTTTTCTAGCCGTGAGCTTAGTTCGACAGGTTAAAACGGTATGTTCCTGGATCCGAAGATTCCAGGCATAGCTTTAGGATTCCAAGTGCCCAAATGTACTTTCGGCAGGCTGGTGTGCAAAGAATACATAATTAGACTTATGATACACCATACTTAGTACTGCTATCTTTGGTAAGAAAAAAACCACCTATAAATGCAATCAGTATTACAGGATGCCTCAAAATAGTGTAATCAACCTTTGATTTCTAACGACTTTCTTTTATGATAAGCTTTTTTTGGCCACCATATTTTAATGCTGACTTGAATTTGGATTAACGATGGAGCAACCCACCGGCTTCTCTTCATTATTGTAAAATTACGGAAGGAATTCTGGAGAGGGGTTTAGCCATTGAGGGCTCTATTCCACCTCAACAAATCGATTGACCTAAATACTCTATTATACTATATCACTAGGTTGATGAAGGTCGCCGAAAAAAGAATAATTTGCAGTCACCGCAATGCTTCCTTCAAAAGTTATGGTAAAAAACTGGATAGCTGTCTCTACAATCCTCTCTAAACTTGTGATTGCATTATTTTGATAGTTGTACAAACCCATGAAAAGTTAAGTAATGAGATCAGCGTGCATCAGAAACTTGGTACACAGTTTTTCAGACTGTTTTGGGATTTTTTTGAAATCAAAACACGGATAATCCACAGTGACGTTGTAGCTAAAAGTTTCTTTTGTTCATATTTGCAGTGTGAAGTACCGATCAATCCCTTCATCATCGTTTTTATAGTATTGAAGAATGTACGGTCGTTCTACATTGCAAATGCTAGCTGAAGATAGCTTTACAATAAGGTCTTGAAAGAGAGGCTAAATCTTTTGCAAGAAAATTGTTACAGATCGAAAGTTTGGTACACTGTTTTGGAACAGTATCATATGCGATAGACCAGTACGTCTGTTTAAGTTACTAACTTTTCCGTTCAGTTGATCATCAAACTCATCATGTCAAGTGTAGCGCATATCATTGTACACTATAAGTACATAAACAAACCCATTGTATAAAATAGCCGCACATCTTCTTTCGCAAACATTTTATTGTAATAGTCGATAGACATGTATATTATGGATAGTCTCTATATTGAGACTCGAAAAATCCGCTCAAACTGAACTTTTCAATGTGAACGATTTGCGTAAATCTAATCCACAAAATATGCTTTACAAAACCTTATGTTTGAAACGTCGCAATGAATACACTGCTCCTATAACATTTTTGACCCATCAGGTCCAAGATACGCTGCTGAGGTTTGCATGCATATGCAGAACCTTTTGCAGACAAAAATGCGATGCCCATGTTTGGCTACCCATTCGTTACCCGTTCAATGTTGAAAAGGAAACTTTTCAAATTGACTTTATTTCCTGGAAAAAGTTAATTTTTGATTTGCGATGAGTAATTCTTGGATTGAGGCATTAAATTATCTTCTTTGCAAAAAATGCTTTGTAAATGCTCCTTGTTGATAACGACTTTCACTCTTCTGCAATTGCATTGCGTTGGTGTACACAAATACTCAAAAGGTTTGAAAAAAGGTTTAGTTTTTTGAAAAAAGGATACGTCTGATTTTTGTAGTAAGTTCTTTGCATTTCAAGACTGGAAATTCATTCTGAATAAGATAGAAGTATCCTGATGTCTGATAACAATGTTCTGGCTCACCAGGACAACTTTTAATAGTGACAATTTTAGGTTAAGAAGTTGCCATTATGCTGCGTTTCATCATAAAAGCAGCTGCGAATCAGCACCAAGCCCATCTAAAAACTGACTTGACTGGAGCAATTTTCCGAAATGCGAAACTGTTGATATTGCTGTGAGATAGTTCATCTAAGTATAATTGATACATCAAGCCTGTAGCACTATGTGCTATATAAGGTGATTCAGACTTAACACAGGTTCTAGTGCACTTGCGGTAACAACAACACTCACGTGTCAACGATGCAGGGCCTGTCAGTGCAAACAACTTGCATGAATGCAGGTCCGGACAAAAGCGGGGAAGACGAACCTTTCACACCTACGGTAGCAGGTACTAGCTGACCACCAATTCAAACGTGTTTTCATAATTCGACATAGAAAGAGAAAAAACCGCTTTGGAAGAAGTTCAACGTCCACGAAGCCCATAATGAGCCGCGAATGCATATTGATTCTGATCGGGACCAGCAAGCACCTGTGCACACTATCTAATACGTTTTATTCCCTCATCTCGATTAGTCTCGTCTGGAGTCCCTCATAGAAGGTGCGAAAACTTCCTGTTTTTCGGCCGTTTTAAGCACTTTAGTGTCCATGTTCTTGTTTAGCGCGACAGTAAATTCCAATACGGACAGAACCGTAAGGGTCGCCACTTGCCTTTGAGGCTTGCGTAGAAACCGTCCATAAATGCAGATTGCCGCTGTGTACGCGCAAGCATTGTCGGCATGCAAAAACATAACTAACCATCATCACATGCAAGAAGCTAAAATTTATGTCATATGTGATATTTTATCGCACTCAGAAACACATCAACTCGGCAACGTATCCGTTTTTCTCTTATTTAAGCGTAACTATTCTGATTTGTCCTCCTCAATCAACTTTGGTTCCGATCACATTTTTACGGTAGTCATGGCAGATACATTAGATGTGAACATGCTGCTATTAGCCTGCAAGTTGCAATAATTGGATACTTTACTGTGCAAGTGTGTAGACAATGTAAATCGCACCACTCTTTTGCGCTGGCACCCCAATAATGTTTTCAGTCTGACTTGAATGTCATAGTTGAGAAATATGCATGTCCATGGTTGAACACAAGAGAAAAACGCATTCATAAGCGGATAAAGCAGTTTCCATTGATTCATGAAGTCATCCTAACGTATCAAATATATCTCCCAATGTGCCAAGAAAATCTAAGTGCGCACTTACCGCCTTTGTTTGTATGAGAATATAGTTGACAACGTTGTATATAAAGGCTAGTGAAAATGCTATCATCAAGCCGGCAACTTGAACGGTTAATCGCACTTCATTTTTTCGTGCTCTAAAATTGCTAAAATTCAACAGGCGTTTATAAGTGATGCATTTTCTAGAATGTATATAGTTACTAACGTATACCAATTCACTGTTCAATAACTAATTTAAGTTGCAGCAAATACCATACCTCCGTTTTACTGGAGCTGGCGGCTGGAGGGCGGGGCTACGGTCGATCAGAGAGCACATACGCAAGGGAGATTGTACAACCTACTCTCCTATCGATTGCCCCGCACTTCAGCCGCCAGCTACAGTAAAACAGAGGGTACTCACCCCATTGCTTAATTAGCTACTATAAACTTACAGTTATTGCGCTCCTTACGTTTTGCACAATCTGTTCCGCGACTTATATGCCGTACTTGCCCCTCCAAGGATTTTTTAAACTATTTTTGCGCTCAAATAGCATGGAAGAGTAAATTTTTATTTTAAATCATTTTGCACTGAAGCGTTCTTATTGCTGTTGGTCAATTAGCTAGTCATGAAGTGTACCTCAAGGCGTACCGCACTCATTGAACTGCAAATGGTTCTAAACATCCCCTTTGATCTTCTGCTTATTGTTAAGGGCTCGGGGAATTGGATTTCTGTTAGATCTCGTAATGTTAGGCGTAGACTCATCAAGTATATCACCTACCTCAAGCTCTAACTTATGCGCTAAGTTTTAAAAGGAGATTTCAATTCCACCAGCTTCGTCCATTTCCATAATGAGAGTCATTGGTGAGCTTTTGGAGCGCATTTTCAGAATTTTGGAAAGTTTTCATGATTCGAAAAGTGGGATTGGAGCCACGATTACTTGAAAAGGGAAGAAGATCACTATCCAACACTACAGACCTAAAAGGGGTTTATTCTTCCAAGGAACTGCCTATGAGCATGCATTTTGGGTAGGCACTGCAAATGAAGAACCCTCAGGTCAAGTTCAGAGTTTCGATATAATACATACGGTAATAGTCATTTCAACACACTGTACAGCGTGCGATACGTTGGCAGAAGGATATAAACGTGGCACAGTCAATTGATGCAAAAAAAAATTCCCACCTATTTGTTTATTTACCCACTGTAAAAACGTTATGCATTAGGTCATTACATAAGTTCGTTGCTTCATTTTCGTTCTCATATTTTTGTGGAACGGTTGATTCGCGGCAAGCTGCGTGATTCATTTGGAAGGACTGATTGTGCTCTTTGAAATATGTCTATTGATTCCGGTGGGAAGCTGACTCACGGATCTCGTAGCTTCCAAAGATGGAAATCTTGAAAGGCAAAAAGAGGAATTTTGACATTTGCGCAGATTTCCTTATGAAAAGAAGCGCTTTTGTACAGATGTTTCTGTCGATTATGGAAACGGCGCTCACACATCAATACGAGACAAAAAAGGATTGGATTGCGAAAAGATCAGGGGCTGAGCAGGTGTCCCCGAGCAAGACTTTCCGGGGGACGGGCAGGATGTCCTGCACTAAAAATTGCTTTACGAGTAGGCGATGGTTAACCATACCTAGGCAATCCGAGTGCACATCTAAACCAGATCCTCCGCAGAAAAAGCCTAACAGACAGATTCAGTGAGTTTTTCTGCATTACGAAACATGGCCTCATACGGCAAACGTCCTCAAAACTGTCTTGCACGATCTGACTGAAAGGTACTTTGGTACCCAACGTACTCTCCAAATCTCGCTCTGTCAGGTTTCATTTGCTCCGCTCTCTAGCGAACCTCATGAATGGTGCATGTCTCGATTTCAGTAAGTAGTTTTAGCGCTGGCTAGATGGCTTTCTCGGGACCCGGCGCGCTGCCGTTTGATAAAGTGAAGCCACAAGAATGTGCAAAAGGTCGTGCGCTACAACGAGGAATACAATTTTGATATAATTTTACTATGAACTGATGATTTTGTTGGTTTATAAAAACGCTATAAACTTATGGAACGACCTAATACTTTCGCTTAGCGCGACTGATGACTGTGATTTGTGCTTCATCAACGACAGTTGTTGCCAGAGTGGTTAGAATCTTCAGAGGCAGCTAGAAAGGAACCAAACGCCACTATCATTCCGCTATGGGCTGTCGCCTCAACATGGCATGAGAGAGGCAGTGGGAATTACAATGTACAGCAAAGTGCATACTTTGGTAGGGCCTCCAGGTGGGAAGCGATTCCGTGTTTTCGGTTACGGCCGGATGCTTGAATAAGAACCGGCCAGGCCAGATTCCCCGCCGTCCGGTTTTCCGGTCGCTAGGCTCGCTCCACACTCGGGCCACCGATTGCCCCATGTAAATCAAGATTAGATCAAGTATGTTCTCTCAGGGGAAAGAATATTTTATTGCTCCGCTAGTTAGAACCTGAACATCTTATCCGGCCTACAGCGTCGGATGGTAGGAAGAACGATATCAGGGTTCTCAGAGCACCATATAGATCGGAAAAAGCGACACGTCTGCTCAGTCGACACGCCATGGAGACTGCCTCATGCTTTGCACCTACAACGCCAGGACAGTCTCCACAGCCTAATTTCCTCGTTTCCCGACGCTGCCAAGCTCATCAAATACCACGTCATCGCTCTGCGGGAAACGAAAACCAAGAGAGTGCGAGTCATAAGCCCTTATCATTCGTGTTTAGAAAGTTGATGTGTATGCTTTGTTTCCCATCCATTTCGTCCATCTACCAATTCGTATATTCTATCACCTCGACTGGCTATTCTAAGTTTACGCCCTACACGTCAGAAGGCCATCGGCAGTATCAACCGCTACTTTCCAACCAGCAGCTAGATTAGACAGAACCCGAGGCTTTTTACGAAGACGTGGAAAAAGTTGTGCGAAACAAGAAACCCTGCAAAAGCTGTGGACTACTCTAACGCGAAAATCGAGACCACTTAGAGCGAAACATAGGATCAAAAAGTTTGAAGATAGACTCCGGAGCGAAAAGGGAACCGTCTCGTTAGGCTTCTCTCCGCTGCACTACTTTGCTATAGAATTTTCATTTTTTAAGAAGAAAAAACTGCATACAAATTGACTAAAGGTTTTTTTTCTTTTGCGAATAACAACATTCTTTTTCTAAGAGACTATCACTGAAGCAAAGACGATACTGAAGGTAATCGGATTTCCAATGAACTAGAAGAAAATTTGTTAAGACTGCACACTCTTATTAGGAACATGGGGAACTTTAGGAGAAGAGAAGAAATACAGAAGGAAAAAGAGCAGGCTAAGCTGCGTTCGGGCCCTTGAAGAAAGCCGCCTACCAATTGACGGACCCGGATTTTCAGGTAAGGCATGGACCGACACTGTCACGTCGGAAACCTTACGAACCCATAGAGAGCTTGAGAGCAGTCCTCTAAAGATTACACACATATGCAGCATTATAGGACTTCGCAGTATGGATCTAAGATTGATGTCTCGTCTTCGTGATCCTACGAAATGGGTACGCGTGTTCAAACGGATGTACCAGCTGAGAAATCAGCTCGTTACAAATTTTGCACCTGGAATTGGCACCGCAGCCACCAATATCATCCAGGAGAGGCTGTGGATGCGTGGATGTCAGAAGCGAGGGACAGGAAATTGAAAGTTTTCTGCCTGGGCCCGGCGCTACGTGACGACAGGTCATCCAAGTATCTAATCAATTTTCAGTATCCTATGTTCATACTCATACTCATAATTCTACAAAGTGCCATTTCGTAGTTCTTTTTGCACAGTCACTTCCGCTGCCCACACCTCCCTTGGGTTTCACCCAGGATGCATGTATAACGCATACTCTCATTAGAACGCTAAATACATCTCTAATAAGCATGTACTTGTTGTTCTCTATCAATGCAAAATCAAAAGGCATGTTACTTATATGTACAAACGTGAACAATGTACTGATTATAAGTTTTGTTTTTCACCCACGAACTGTGTGTGTGATGCGTCATTTTTCCGCACTTACCCAGAAAATCACAATTGTTGTATAAAACAACATAGCAATTAACAAGCTCAAAGGCAATACATTGACAGAATCGCGCGTTGTAAACCGCAGCTTACCTATTGATTGGCACCTTCTTGTTCAGTAAATATAAGAGCACTGGTATGTAGCAAAATGCACATATTATGAAGAATATCACAATGGATATAATTGAAGTTAAGTTGATTAGCTAAAATAATGGTTGCGCGGATGAGATAATGAGCTTTAATTTTTGTTTTTAGATGTTTTCAACATTGCTGCATTCGCTTCTTGTTGGTAAATAAAATGCGTGTTGTGATGATTGAAAAAAGTTCCCTGATTTAGAAAACTCTTCGTTCTGCGGCACAATTTAGGGACTTTTTTCAAATCGGATTACTGATGAGAAAACTGTATTGAGGGAAAGGGAAGCCTAGTGCGTTTTATGGTTTGAATATAATAGAATGGAAAATCAATTTACCATTGCCAGTTCTTCTGATAATACCGTATCTATATCGGTATTGAAAGTGGCATTAAGGTGTGTCCAGAGTGGAATACCAATCAACATAGGTAAAATCCAATGCACCATCACAAACACTACTAGCGGTGTAGAGGACATCACCTGTAAAATCACTTTATGTTGCGTAAAGTAAGGGATTTGCTTGAAATCTTTACCTAACGCGCTTTTTCTACATGCATAATAGACATGTACTCAAATATCTGAATTTGGTTATTTTTAATCCGATTTTTATTGCAAGTTTCCGATTTTTTGACCCTACACAAAAAATTCGAATATTGACTTATTTTCTTCTATCGCTCCTATCTATGCAACAGATGATCATTTGTAAGCAGCTCAGAAGTCGTTGTAAAATGACTTGCTCTTTCATATGAAAATAAGAGCAGTCAAGTCGGTTGGAAAAACCAGAAGGTATGATTTTTTGAAAATGGTGCAAACAAACTTTTGGGATGACCTAATATGTAGGTACCAAAATGCGAACTGTGCTAAGTCAGTACTTTTCCAAATTTTCCTTTCAATTTTTTTTCTCCTACGGTCACTAACAGAAAATCAGAGAGTGAGGTTCAAAGCGGCTGTTTTCATTACAGTCTGGAATTATGTTTACAGCAGTACGCAGAACTAAGGATCTGAGTCTGTGACTGTAGGCCTTTTCTGGCCTTTAATAGAAAAAATCTCACCAAGTCTACCCTTCTTCCGTGCTGGCAAACAATAATGTATCGTTGTATTGATATTAATGTAACCCCAGTGCATCGGAGATACATAGAATAATTGATAAACATAATAGCACCATTGGCAAGGTAATCTCGATATTGCCAGAAAAAGGGATCGCATAGCTCAGCGTTGCGCAGAACAGTAAAGAAATCGTAGCTGATTACAGCAAATATGTCAGCGAAACCCTGAATCTTATATATAAAGCTGAATGTCTGTATGTCTGTCTGTCTGTGTGTACGTATTCCGAATACAAAATTCCATTTCTGAACCGATCCGGACCAAACTTAGCACACATACACTTCGGGCCCCGGCGGGTGTCATAGGCTACTTTTCGTCATCGATCGATATCGATTTTATCGATCTTTATCGATTTTTTTGCCGAGTCCACCTACGGGATTGGAATATGGCACAGCGGGGTACACCCGCCGGGGCCCGAAGTGTATGTGTGCCAAGTTTGGTCCGGATCGGTTGAGAAATGGAATTTTCTATTCGGAACATACGGCGGAGCCGGGTAAGCCAGCTAGTACAATATGATTTCTCTTAGAAAATCTGGAGCTGAGCGGTTAAGTGATTTTTCAAATATTTTCGCACTTACCTGCGAGAGCATAAGAAC
Organism: Cylicocyclus nassatus; assembly: GCA_958299035.1. Taxonomy (NCBI): domain Eukaryota; kingdom Metazoa; phylum Nematoda; class Chromadorea; order Rhabditida; family Strongylidae; genus Cylicocyclus; species Cylicocyclus nassatus. Next base: position 62,871,275 of record CATQJL010000223.1, read on the forward strand.
GTGAAATAGAGAGAGCTTTGGTCTCCGAAAGATTACCAACATTATCATCATATACAATGGTAATGTGATGAGTGTGACCAATGCAAAAACGAGTTGCGCCCAGTTTACCATCATTCCTAAACATTTTCTTATAAGCACAAAAATTTGGGAATGTAGAAAATATCGACTCATATCGACTTATGCCTCATTCTTTCAAAAAAAAATCTAAGATATAATAGAAATTATTTGAGTTGTCATTTTTTAGATTAGTTTTTGAAACAACATGAATTTTGTGAAGGAAACACCAGAGAAAAAATGAAAGTAAGTCTATATTGGAAAATAGCTGTGAATTACATTGTGTATTCAACCTTAGCATAAAAATGAGAACTACGATGGTATGACGTTTTTTCATTGCTAAACAAATTTTAGAGTTGTAACCGTCGTTACGTAACGTGACTTCTGGGAAGAGATGATGCACTAACACTTGAAATCAACACCTAGTTTCCGCAAAAGTCTGGATGAATCAGTATACCGTAGACTTCCTTCTAACTTGAAGCAGAAGCTAACGAGGTGTCTGCGTGTGTGACTTGCCAAACATAGTGACGTTACCCTGATGTGTTTTCAAACTGAATGTTGGATTAAAAAGTAGAAATACTAGCAACTTACAAACTCAAATCTGGAAACAGTGATTATAGATATATGCGTCATAGTCGATATTTACATGCAAAGTTCAATTCTGTAAAAACGATGTGAAATGGAATCATTTTAAGACAAATAGTATGCATTTTGTGAAAAGATAGATCAACTATTTGAGTAATTGGATAAAATATTCAGATAAGGTGTCTCTTTGTTATAATATTTCGAAAATTGAAAATATTCTATATTGGTTATGCAGAGAGTCTACATTCAGTTATTCAAAAACCTCGATTCCTATTAATCGATTGTTGAAAAAGTTTGATTTTTGAGTATGTTCAATTATTCACTATCATTCAAATAACTGCTATCTCTAAGCATAACTAATATACGCATTATACACTTACTTGAACGAGTGAAACATCAACATATTTGAGATTCAATGACTCAACTATAAATTTTGATACTTTTGCTGTCCCTCTATTCTAATTTGGTTTCCAATCATAACCGATTATTCAACAAATCGGAAAATTTTCGCATATGTTATTGTATAGTATGAAGTAGGAATTCTGTGAACTACTTTTTTTACTTTGTTATTCAAATGGACTCGTAAAGGTGTTGTTAGTCATATTGTTTCTCACAATTTGGTCCCAGGAGTAGTGTAATTTGCGCTTTTACTCATAAAAACACATAGTTAGTAAAAAAATTTCTGTAGAATCGGCAAGAAGATGAGTAAATAATCATGTTAGGGAAAGAGTGACTGATGAGTACTAACCAGAATAAAACAGCTACAAAGTTTGATCTTTTCAGGAAAACGCCACATCAAACATTCCTTCAAACTGATTGTAAGACTCATATCCACATGCGGAACTGCATAACCAAGTACCATGCACATCGTAAAGTGTAATTTTATAATTGAAAACCTTGTAATCAATGACTCTGTTTGCTACACATTCTATGAGCCTCCATTTACCAGCTACTTGCCATATGATTACCTTATTTTTTTTGAAAGGCATTAGAACTTGAAATTTTTAAATTCTTTGATACTTCGATTTAGAGCACTTTGTCAACATTGTGCATATAAAGCCTACCAAAGATGTAAATTAAGGCAGAATATTGTTGTGAGACTTTCTTCCTTTAACCGCCTCGTAAAAGGCCATAGTGGTTGGAACTTTTTTCGAATACCATCAACTTACGAAGAAATAAAATAGGCACTTCATAAGTCTGTAAACTTTCTTGAAAAAAGGAAAGCATATGTGACCAGGGGTGTCCGCGGAGGAAAGATGATTCCTTCTTACCCATTTCGCTTTTCAAATGCAGATTGTTTTGAGCATTACAAGCAGCCAGAAATTTTTAGAAGAGCTTTTTGAATGAATATTCTCAAGTTGTGAAGGTAAAAAAAAATGCAATATGGAAGGAGGTTGCAGTGAAAGCGTCCCGACAGGTCTAGCCTTTTGTTGCTTCGTTTAATAAATTGGCCTGGTATTTTCCGAACTATTAGGTTGTCCCATAAGTCTTTTCATTCTTGAGTTTTCGCTATAATAAGTCACACACTTCTGATTCTAAATAGACATCAGGATACCGTTCGATAGAGCAAAGCAAGCTCTATAAGACGACATTTACGCCTTTGCAAAAGCTTTGGTTCAACTCAAGTTTTAAATCAAAATCTAAAAAGTTTCGGATGGCCAGAAAACCGAAATTTTTTTATATCTTCGTCAAAAAAATTCTACAAATCTCTAACTCGCTCACGCATATACATTCCACATCAGACATTCATATGTGCTGTTGCTGTATTATCAGCTAGAAATCGAGAAACCGAAAATTTCCATGTTTTTACCAAAGTGATGCTGTGCTGTTCTTATACTAACATTTGTGTACTAGAAGTCCTTAGAAGTAGTACCGCAGATTTTTGGCTCTCTATATGCTTTGGTTTCTGAGAAGTGTTGATTTAAGCGTTAAAAATTCTACAAACGAGTGAAGAAAGCTAAATTTGATATTTCTCGGTTTCTTAATTTCTAGCTGATAAAATACAGCAACAGCACATATGAATGTCTGATGTGGAATGTATATGCGCAAGCGAGTTAGAGATTTGTAGAATTTTTTTGAACTAAGATATGAAAAAATTTCGGTTTTCTGGCCATCCGAAACGTTTTAGATTTTGGTTTAAAACTCGAGATGGACCAAAGCTTGTGCAAAAGCATAAGCGTCATCTTATAGAACTTGCTTTGCTCTATCGAATGGTATCCTGAATTCTATTTAGAATGAGAAGTGTGTGACTTATTATAGCGAAAACTCAAGAATGAAAAGAGTTATGGGACAACCTAATAAGTAGTGCAGATAAGAGTGGGAGGGGGGGGGGGGGGAAACATGGAAAACGCCCTGCAATAGGACCAGTATGAGTAACATTAAATAGAGAACAAAGATTTTCTCGAGGGATCCCCAATCTTCCCAATCCATTAATGACCTCATCCTTGTTTTCATCCTTTGTAATGCTCTTCTTACTAGAGGAAATTGGCCATGGTAAGTCAGCAGACACAGTTTCAGTGATATTGTACATATGATCACCATGGCCAACTGTCTTTGTCAAAACCTCAAAAGAATAAGAGACGAAAAATTAGCAATTAAAACAGTAGAAACCTCATTTCAACGAGAAACCGCTATTCTAGAGTTTGAGCGCATTATTTGTCAAATCTAATTATGTGTAGTTTAAAATAGTGAAGGTGTAGAGATAAGGCCTAGAATTAGCTATGCAAGGACGCAAAACTAAGTTTAACCAAACTTGTGGCTTTAATGACTGATCTGAAATATCTCGAAAATAGAATTACACAACCGCCTTTCTCAATCATCTTTTTTTTAGTCTAGAAATTTTCGCATCACTCTCACCCCTAACTGTAGGGTGTGGTATGCCCGCCCGTACGCTATAAAGGACACTTGATTCTGTCTGAGTTATTATTTACATTTGCGAATTCGTAATAGAGCATGGTTATCGTGTAATAAATTTTTGAAACTGATGGAATACGAGCATGTGAAACTCTGCTCATTTGTATGTAATAAAATGTGCATAATGTATATACACAACACAATCCTAAGCAGATTTTATAATACAGCAAACTGACTTTTCTAACGTACTCCTAATCTCTAAATATGCCATCGGCAGCAAAACAGTTCAAGAAATTATGTCAACATAATGACTGCAGAATCTGACAAGGGAAGAAAGGTTGGTCAGTGGCCTTTTGAAATGAGGTGTACACTGCCTTGTAAAGCTTGGAACGCTGATCCCAAATCTACCTTTGCTATCTGCTGCGGAGTCTGGGCGAGGAGTTATGAAAATTTTTGTGAGTAAAAAAAAGATGATTGAGAAAGGCGGTTGTGTAATTCTATTTTCGAGATATTTCAGATCAGTCATTAAAGCCACAAGTTTGGTTAAACTTAGTTTTGCGTCCTTGCATAGCTAATTCTAGGCCTTATCTCTACACCTTCACTATTTTAAACTACACATAATTAGATTTGACAAATAATGCGCTCAAACTCTAGAATAGCGGTTTCTCGTTGAAATGAGGTTTCTACTGTTTTAATTGCTAATTTTTCGTCTCTTATTCTTTGAGTTTTGACAAAGACAGTTGGCCATGGTAAGTCAGCAGACACAGTTTGAATGTGTGAAACTTTTTTATGCATATAATAAAATGTACATATCGTTTATTCTTTCTAGGAATCTCGAAGCAAACCATGTAATCTTGTGCATAACGAAAGTGAAAATTTCTGCATCACTTTTTTCTGAATATCGGGAAAACAGAACTAAATAAAGTTCAAGCCTGCAAAGCAGCGTTAGTTGTGTACACACAAGCCATCTAGTTTCAAAAAGGAGGAAACTTATTGTTAGTGACTGTGAATTTTTTGTATGGTCATATCTCAAACTGCTTGTCGGTTTGATCACAATGCTTACCTCAAAGGTTTGCTATCCATGGAAACAAGCCTCAGGTTGAATCAAAGCTTGTTAAAACAGATGCAAAAATAGTCGCATCGTCGAAAAAACAATCGGTATGGCCAATCAATTAAATATACTAAGCTTTAAAATATTCCTCACTTCCAGAATACATTGACATCCGTTGCAATTTTGTGCAGGCACAACCTGTAACTCCTTTTATGAAACAATTCGCATATAACAGATACAGTTTGAGATTAGCGCACTACGCAAACACGACATATTTCACACTAAAAGGCCATTGTCAAATAGCATCTTTTCCCATGGAAGTTTTTGACGCCAAATTCTTTCCGCTTCTATTTTTTCAAGAAAAAAACTTTGTTTTGACTTATATATATTCCACTGTAAAAAGTTTCATGAGTCATTGCAGAGAAAGAAGTTGGGGTCAGGCGGTGTGGCACTTCCGCTCAATTATGGTTCCGAGTAATAAACTTTTGACATATTTGACCCATCCTATCTCAGAATCCTAAGTTTTATTGCCGTTTCACTATAAACCAGCGATGGATCCCATAATGGGAGAAGCGGACAGATAAGGTGTGACAAAATGTCCAACTTCTGCATGACCTCTTACGACAATTTATAGTCGGTCATGCAACCTTTTTGTTGAAATCTACACAAAGCAAAGGCTGGCACAGGGGCAAGGGGATGTTTCTAAGGCAAAAAAACACGTTATTTATCTTGTTCAGGGAAGTCTTGAGAGAAACCGCAATGATGCATCGGCATTAAACTTCAAGGATAGCCGTTCCAGATGTTCTCGTCAGTCTGAACAAGTCAAGACAGGACCACTAAACTTTAGTTCAACTGGTTTTTCGGCTGGAAGGGCTCTGTGACTTAACTGAAGCGCTCGCTTCCACGACGCAGTCTGCATCTTTCATGCGCGCGTGCTCTCTGACTATTACCTAACCTTAATTAGGTCACGAATCCCCGCCTTCCAGCCGCCAAGCCAGTTGAATCAAAGGGTACACAGATGTTCCAACGATGTTATCGCAATCTTGCTCAAGTAGCATGAGTACAACCTTATAGGAATTGAACTCAAAGAATATTTTTTCAAAGACATAGGTAAAGGCTTATTTCTCAGTTTAACATGAAGCGAACCTCGTTTGTGAAAGCCATCGGTTCCTGACTTGGATGATCATTAACCAATCCTAGAATGTTGATTCTATAAACTGTTATAATTTTATTTTCTGTCATAAGACACGATATGCTCAGCAATCGCATGCTAATAGAACATACATTGTTGTTAAAGCATTCGTGCAAGAAGAAACATTGAGCATGGTTAATTTACGATTACTGACATCAGTGTTTATAGCTATTCTTCTTCGATTTTGTGAATTTCTAATGAATTCTACCATTATAAAACGTGCTGAACGATGCAGACAGTCAATGACTTCTAGATTTGTTGAAGCTTCTTCTAAAACAATGTTTTAGAACTTTCTTGCTATCATAAACTGCCAGGGCATCAGCTATCATTCTTCGGCACCTTTACAGTTAGATCAAAAGTAACACTTAGGACCATTCTTATAACACTTGCAGAAATCGCAAGTATTACATCAGAACTTGTCGATAAAAGCTTTCCTATACCCTACAATTTAGTTGCAATCTATGTACGCCAAGCTGTTGACTGTGACCGCTTTATTCGTGACAGCGCTATGCATCACAGCGCAGACAACGTCCGCACTGGATGATCTCAAAGATGGTCAAGTTTGTGCCAAAGAATTGGACAAAAACGAGACTATGGCCGAGTTTCGAAAAGCTTTTCCTGACGCCGCAACTGAGGTCGAAAGCTACCTTGGTTTATTGCTGGTAATGACTAACGGGTATTGCAGCACACTTAGGCCCGTATGCACGTACATCCCCGCGGGGAGGGGATGTGCGCTTAACCATTGCAATGATCCCCACTGGGGATCCCCTCCCCTCCCCGCGCGAACCCCCGTATGCACAAAGACAATATCGTACAAGGGATCCCCTGTGGGGAGGGGAAGTGAACCCTCTTATGCACAAGAGGGGATCAAGCGGGGAAATCACCTTGCTTTCAAATTTTCTATGAAAAACTCTTTCTTATTTCATATTTTGACTGCAACTCATCTTCATCTCCTCACTTCAATTAATTTAGGGGTTGCGGAATGTGCGTATGCAGTGACTGCGCTCGGGGTGCTAAAAATGATTTTTTCTACTCCCATTATGTTCCTGCTTTCTTGGATGCTGTCCACTTTCGTTCATGCTGCTCCATTTCAGCGTCAAAATGTTGAACTATAGAAGTTGATGTGTCTCTGCAAGGGAATGGGCAGAAGACGTTATGCTGCCGAAAAGGGGGGGGGGGGTGCCGCGCGGACGCTCAAAGCAGTATTCTAACACATAACAAAGGCTGCAAATTGTGTCAGCTCTCCATAAACGCTGTAACTATCAGCTGCATATCGTCGTTTATCCCAGGGGAACGATCCCCAGCAGCCATCCCTGCTATGCACAAGGGGAACGCTGGGGAGGGGATCACTCCCCAAGGGATTTCTACTCAGAAATAGGCAAATATGCTACTTTCTAGATTTTTTCGAGGCAGCTTATGTTAAAAAAAACAAGATAATGGCAACATGTCATGAAATATGAAAGTTACAGTGTGTATAATCAGCCTATATAGTTAAAACTATTATGTTATATGAAAAATGCGCAAATTTCCTGAATGATCAAGAACTCCTACAAATAATCGAAATTGGCAGCTATTGTTGCTCGGATTTCTTCTCAAGAGGCGAATATAGAAAAGAAAGACAAATTGCAAGCCACAGGTCGCTGAGAGAAGAACCCGGCTTTCAAAGAAAATCCTCCATCAAAATGAACGAAATGCTTGGTAATGACTGAGCAGAACCAGAATATCCGCGTCTCTGGCAGGATCTACACCATCGAACCCCTACTTCGTTGCAGGGGATGTCGATCCCCTCCCCCGCGTTATTGAGTTGAATTCGCGCATACGGGGTTCGAGTGGGGGAAGGGAAGGGATCCCCTCCCCCATTCGAACCCCGTATGCACTGGGGTTCGCTCGATCAATACCTCTGAAATCATTCACACCATCCCCGCTTAGGTGCAGGGGAGGGGATCGCTCCCCTCCCCTCTGTCATGGCGGGGTTCGGCGGAGGGGATCGTTCCCCTGGGGATCCAGCTCCCCTCCCCTCCCCAGCGGGGACGTACGTGCATACGGGCCTTAATCATTGAATTTTTGCTTAGGATGACAAAGACGGTATCAAGAGATATACCATTAATTTTCACAATCCAGAGTGGACGTCCATGTATGTGAATGTTCTCGATGTAAGTCTTTTTATTCGAGGATTTTACCACGTCTTGAACTTTAGTTTACCGACATAACTTGGCGAGAATGTCAATATTGTCAATGCGAAACCTGCAAAACTGGCAAAAAAAACACTAGAAAATCTCAATCAGTTGGAAAATCTCAATAATCAAACACTTTTTTTGCTTGAGGAGTCAACGTGTCTCTGAGCTGACAGTTCGATTAGCATATGTCGTGTGTATGATTTTAGAAAACTTCCGAAAAAAATTACTTCTTACGCGTGGACCTACTTGCTTCGGATCTATGGAGTGCGTATGAGGTCAACGAAGAAGAATTCAAAAAATGGAAGACCGCTTGTCAGCTTTGATCGTCAGAAATTACGCTTTCCTTAACTATACGATTTGTCGGCTGGCTATATAATCGAACTCTGCTATCAATATCACATAAAGACTTTTAGCAATGCAAGAATACTGTTGTCGACACGTTCTATCAAAAAAGGGTAAAAAAAGTTGAAAAATCTTGAAAAGGTTTTTTATTTGATCTATAAAGCCATCTTGGGATAATAGTCATTTTATAACCCATTTTTTGTTCACGACCACGTTTTACATGCAGTGCAAGAAGTAATTATCTTCTGATTCTACGAGATTGGCGGCTGGAGGGCAGGGCTTCGAGGCCTAATCAAGGCTAGGGGATGATCAGAGAGCACGCTCGCGAGACGCAGTGCGTCGCCGATGCGAGCGGTTACTTTTCAGCCATCAACCCTGAACCGAAAGAGTTAAGTACCCAGCACATAGAGTGTACTCATCCTACCCTAATTAGTCGCAAATCTTTTGCCTCGGTTAGCAATTACAGGGAAGCCAAGGAAAGAAGAAGATTTTTACAGAGTACAGTTAATCTAACAAGCAATCCTAGCAAATAGGTTTTCGGTAACATATTATGACTTAGCCAGAACCTGCAGTCGTTTCTAGAAGGAATGCGCAAAAACTTTTAAAAAATTCTACTTTCTTATGCGCGGTTTTCAGCAAAAATCTACTTATTTCAAAAGCCTCTCAATCCGCTTTATCAACTTGCTCATTTCATTCTCCCATCTTGAATTTAGTAAAGTTTTTAAAAATTTAATATATCTGACAACCGAAATCGTGTTTCAGTTAGATCAAAATGCCTAGAAAACTCAAAAAGTCTGCGGCGTGTATCGACAAAATGCTATAGCTTCTGCAGATCGTTCAGAGTGCTTCAATTTCAAGAAAGAATTTGTGAGCATGAAGATAGGTTTCCAATGTTTTCAACGTCATCGTTAAGCATCTGAAGGCATTCTTGAGACTCAATGCTCGCTGCACAACTCAGGATGATCGGTTGTTACAAACATCAACTTCAAAAGTTGCTTATGCAAAAATTCGAATTTGAACTTGAATTTGAGTATCCGACGCGAACTCAGTGTAAAAAAATCTTGCTCAACTAACTTTTGAAAACGTTATCAGAGAATTACCGAAAGAAAACATCTACTATGAACAATGACATTACGTGAGAAATGTGTTTGATTTGAAGTTTGACGGAATTTTCATTTAGAAAACTGTTTTGGCCAGAAAATGTTTTTTTTGAAATTTTTATCAAATTAGGGAACAATGCATTCATTTCTGCGAGCTAGAGCTTCCAAAGGCATATAAACTTTTTGACAGATGCTTCATAAAATATTCGGGAGAACCAAAACAAGAAATGCGGCAATGCAGAAATGCATGGAGCTTACGGCATAGTCCAATACTTTGTAATCAAATGCTCTCTAATACTATTATGGAAGTTTTGAAAAAGTAGAAAAAACTTTAGCTAGAGCTGTAATTATGTCACCGCAACAAATGTGACGTTTTGTGAAGGAGAATTGTTTGATAAATCAGGTACCGCTCTGGAATATTCAAAAAAAAACCTTTATATTTCCAAATCACTTGATTATCATAATAAATATGATGATGATAATTTACTCTTGAAAGACATAATGGATTTGCTAAGAACTGAAGGCATAATAAAATACACTTTCTTCTGCAGTTCATACGCTGTTAGAACATTAAACTCCTATTCGAACACGATGTTCACAGGTGTGTCGTAAAAGCGCCCGAGTAAAGACCTTCGGTGAAGAAAGGATTAGGCCTTGTATGATTGGATTCCCGCATGCAGATGTGCAGCATATGTGCTGGTTGTTGCAATAGGTATATCTTATCCAAACTACAAACAATTCAGACACAGCAGCTTAGACGGTAGATAATTGGGCCATAAAAATCTATGCAATGATGTGGCAAGTGCTTTCCGTAGAAATTCAACTCACCTGCATTGCTGTTTTTTGTGCACAGTGATCAAACATGTGTGACACTACAAACAACGGTGAGAGCTTTCAATGAAATATTCAATGTATCCTGTCGCAACAGATAAAAATGATTTTTGTGCTGGGCAAGTCAAAACTTTTATGTTTGGCCTAGCCATAATTACGGCGCGTCATCAGAGCATTATCTGCAAATCCGTTATTCAACCCGAAAAAAAAGCAGTAGTACCAGGCAGATGGCAGGGAAGGTCATGAAGACGAAATGGCCGAACATAACGAAATGCACGTTCTCAGACAATCAAAGACATACCTCCGGAGCAAAAAATGGGAGGGTCCCGGGCTCTGCCCAGCGGGGGTTTATCACTCGTGCTCCGGACGCCTTCCATTTCACCCATTTTGGTGCTCCGGAGGCTCCTCCAAATCTAACGCACCATCGGAGCAGAGATATGCGAGCCTCGGCGAGGGGTCCCATTCACCTCCCGTGACGTCACCGTGGAGTTGACGGCGTTCGTAGTTACTTTCCAGACTGTATGCACTTTGAGTGCAAATTATAGAGCTTGCTCCGCATGGAAAGTGCAAATATGGGTAATGCTGGCAACAATCGTCAAAGATCACCTCCTCATTCATAAACAAGAGGAGACGGTCAAGAGGCGCGATTTCTCTGGCTGTCACCAAATTAAAAGCCCATTTCTGCACTACACATTTTTTCAAAAAATTCCAGAGAAAGTCGTTTAGCTTACTAGCTGTTCGAAGTTACCATTTACTGAGTTTCACGGCTTTTGCTGCAAAAATGAGCGAAATTTTTACGAAAATGCCATTATTCGTTTCATAGGTTTTTGACCTCCAATGTTTCTGTTCTGGATTTTTTTTTTCAAGATGATAAGATCAGACAGCTCATGCAACGATCATCTATTACTTCTCAGATATTTGAAAGGCCCTTAGAACATTATTAAACATTAAAAATGTGCAATTTGATGTCCAGCTGGCAATGAATCGCGCCTCTTGACATACACACCCATAAATAAGCAAAAAGGGACTTGCATTTTCAAGCGCTTGTCATGTACAGATCTCGAACAATAACGAAATATTGATTTCAGGCTACAGAATTAGTGCAAATGTCTGGTCCCCCAATTGCTATCATAATTTGGATGAACTGACACCCCATTTTGCTTCCTATCCTGCCTAACTTTTTACATTTTTTTAGTTTTCGAAAACGACGTTAGATTTTTAACAATATGAAGGTTAGGAAAATCAGATAATATAACCTATCAATTTTAGGGGATTCATGTAAACCTCACTTTTAAATGCTTTTACTTTTTGAAAATATTGCTTTTGCCTCTGGAAATAGAAAAACAGGGGGAGCTACATCTTGTTTGGAAGAAAAGAATCAGTCGATTCATGCGGTAGTACATTATGCTAAATTTCTAGGAACATTCTGCTAAATTTCTAAGATTTAGTGCTGAACTTCACAAATACCTGCTAAATACTTACTTTGGATGCTTTTACATTGTGAAAATATTGTTTCTGCTTCTATAAACAAACGAGCAGAGGGAGCTCGGTCTGCTGGATGGAAAGACCCAACAAGCACACGGAAACGCATTTCTACCAACTAGATTTTCATGTCAAAATTCACAGAAACTGCTGCATTTGTTTTTGGCGGCCTCTACTTTGTGAAAACCCTACTTTTGCCAATAAAAACAGCACAGCAGAGGGAGCTTGTCTTGATGGAGAAGACTCAGTGTTTATGCGGCAGGACATTTTTGATATGATTCTTTGAATTTCAGTGCTGAATCTTACAAGAAAGGCTTGAAATTCACTTTGGCTTTTTTTACTTTGCGAAAACCGCAAAGTAAAACCTTCTGCTTTAAAAGCATAATTCTTGAAGAAAAGGAATAAAGAAAGCTCTAAATACCTTATGCGGCAGCGCATTTCGGCTAAGATTTTTCAGTTTCAATGCTAAATCATGCAAATCGCTTGAAATCCACTTTTGACTGATTCTGCTTCGCAAAAAGCGTACTTCTGCTAAAAGCAGGAAAAGCAAGGGAAGCTTGGTCTTTAAGGAAAGAAGATCTAGAGACTTCATGCAGCAAGACATTTTTGCTAGGATTGTATAATACAAGAAAAAGCTTTGAACAAGCTTTGGTCTCGCTTTAAGAAATGACCTTCTCCGGCGAGACTTAATAGGGAGAGTATAGGACTGTGCATGATCGCGAAGCTCGATGTATTAATGGCCGTTGCATAGTTCCTGAGTGTCAGCCTAAGTTTCGGGTTGAATCATCTGTTCTACATAGATGACTGCTCAGGCGATTTCCATTTTTAGGAGCTAGGGTTGGGTATTTGCAAGAAGAACAGCGTAGATGGTTTGGTAGTTAGTAAAAAAAAGTTCCCTTGAAAGCCGGATCTTGCTTTTACTACTACTTGCATTGCGACAAAGATCGTCGAGAAAATGGGAATTCATTCTCTTGCTATTCTTAGTTGCACGCAGACAGCTCAGTGTATCTGCCCCAACCCACTTACCCGTAGGGTCGCCAGTCTAAAATAAGTCTCAAGAAGAGAACTTGGTTAAAACCATTGCTGTGTTGTCGCTTTGAATTCCTCACGACAATCAAAAAATAGAAACAAAACGAAAATAAATCTTGAAAGGTGCTGTGGCGGCGAAGAACGATAACAACTGACGTAGACACGAAGATTCAAACACGGAAATAACGGTATTTAAAAAAAGAAAACTTACTCGATTTCACTATTCTACTTATTCGACTCTGCTGATCTTTGGACGCTGTTCAATTCATGTAACATATCAACTGCAGTCTGCTTGGAAACTTTGAGAGCTGTACAACCATTTCTGTTGAACTGGCTGCTGATGTCTCAGAGTAGTAACATTAGTGCAGTCTAAGTCGCAGATCTCATTATTTACGAGTACAGAAATCGAATAAGTTTTCTATTCTGCATCTGGCTTTCCTCAATTTGCAGTGGCTTGAGCCTCGTTATGACGCAGTGTGATCAATTCATTCTTCGCCCTAAGACAACTAAGCCGAACGTTAAAATGGTGCCAGAAGATATTTTGGAAGAAACAGTGCACCTGGCACCCGCAAGTTAGTATAAGGATTCTCTTTCCGGTACTTATGAATTAGAATAGGAAATCTACGTTAAATTACCTCCAGAAACTATGGAGTTGAGCGCAAGCGAAAATTTCATCTTAGAATAGATAAGACCAATCACGTTCAAATCACCTGTGAGTGTTACGAGTTGTAAGCAAAAGAATATATTTATTCTTGCTGCCCTCTCTCGCGATTCACGTAGTAGCGCATCTTAGCATGTTACCGTAATATAATATTTCCGCAGTATTTTTCATTCGCATAAGTAAGGAGAAATAATTTCGAACAAAGGCTGTTTAGAGAAGAGGGTTTATTAGTAACAGCGATACAAAAAAAAAACACAGATATGTGCGTGATTTGAAGGTATGTTTATGGAGTATGGCACAACCACTAAAAAGGTGTGGCAGCCATAACTTTTCTGGGCTGGTGCCACACTCATTAACTTACCTCAAGAAGGTTTTAGCGAACAATTTATATACAACTCGATAGCCAAAATCTCGTAGTTTTTATAGTATTGATTAGAGCTGAATTCACCTTCTGTTTTGAGCAATAATCGTTGGAAAAACAACCACTGCTAGCGATTAATGGGATGAGATTTTGGTTGGTCTTGATTTCATAACTTGATAATTTTTTGAAGCGGAATTTATAATATGGGCAAATAGCGAGTAGTGCTTTGTATTGAGTGCAAGAGGAGGTAGCTGATTCACTTTAGAAATTAGTTGACCATGTTTGAAAATGAGCCTCCACTTGTGGCTCAATATTGGGAACCCTCAGAATTCGCTGAATATTGGGCCAGAGGGGTCACTTAAAATAATAATTACGAATATATCACTATTTGCTTGGTAGAGCCTTGATGTCATGCTTACAGGAGGCGAACGATTATGTGGGGGGGGGGGGAGGTTGAAACAGAATAGAGGAGGGGGGGGGGGAGGGTCTTGTCCGGTTTTTGCGTGCCACACGTCTTTCGACTCTGCACATACTTGGGTGTGAGAATAGCTAGGTCGAAAACTCCTTCTCCCCCCCCCCCCCCCCCGTCATTTCACTGCTTGAGAGGGTTCCTTCATAATACGCGGCGCACGCCGCGTACGCCGCGTACGTCATACGCCACGTACGCCGCTGCAGCGCAATGGAAATATGCTCACGGCAGCAGAGCTCCACTTTTTATGATGTATCTCTATAATTGCTTCTTATCACGAGCGTCACTTCATATTTTCTGTACACCTTTGACCCCAGATACGTTAATATGTGAACTGCGTAGTCAGCGCCAAAACTTGAATGGTGTTTTGTGAGCGAAGAGAACAAACTACGGCAACAACGGCGCATCAAATTTGCAATTGCAGTCTAACAGTATGAAGAAAAGAAAGCCTTTTCATCCAGTGATGTGTTTGTAAGGAGATGTTAACAGCGCAACATACATCCATACAATCATATACTACCAATATAAACCAGATGACGCAATGTGCACTCAGTTACGATACAAAATGTGAAACTCGAAAGTAGAGGGAGCACAACAACATAAGTCATTCCATCAATTATTGATATAGACAAAGGATAGACAGGATAAACAAAGCAAAAGAGAGGAGGAAATGCATAATGTGAAGCACTATTGAGGAACACGAATGTGCAGCAAATATAGAGATACATCAAAAAAAGTGGAGCTCTGCTGCCGTGAGCATATTTCCATTGCGCAGCAGCGGCGTACGCGGCGTACGTGGCGTGCGCGGCGTAGTATGAAGGAACCCATAAAGAACGCACTGCGAACTTTCGGCCTCCCTCCAATCAAAAGGCTCCCATTTCTTCTAATGCCTGCCGTCTCTAACACGCAATGTCTTTCACACACGAAACGGCTCCAGTATCTGCACGCGATGACCCGCCTATAAGCAATCCAGGAAATAGACTATGGTCTCTGCTTCACTGTCACTGCCCACGCGTTGTCGAAATGTGTGCCGCAGCGCGTTTGCGCATGTGCGCAAGCAAAAGAGATTCAAAAAGATGAGCAGATACAGACAGGTCCTTCCGGCATGCCATGGACAGAGGGACAACACAATAACAATTTGGACGCGCATAATGCCAAATTCTAATTTCGACTGGGCCCATAGAACGTGCGCGAATTAGCAGGGCAGTCTCGCAGTCAAATTTGAACATGCTTTCGCGCCGTCATGATCTTTTTCTCGCAGGAACATTCACCCATGGAAGTCGGCGATCCCATCAACTTTGTGAAAGTCTTGAGGATCTCGATTTCATCATTTTTGGTATTCCATGGGCAGGTATTCTGCTTCAGCATGAGTACCATAATATTTTACAATTGAGCAGATCTTGCTAAATGTGTTTTTACAGGCGTTACGATGTAAGAAAGTGGTATTTTGCACTGCCATTTGCGCTAAGCGCAAGGCTCCTGGCATGGCAGCGCGTTTCTGGCTCTCAGGTTTCCTCCCGCTTCGGCATATGCAGCAGACAATATTGCGCTGTGTACTAAATACAACGTGCGCCGCTTCTCGGACTGGCAGCCGCGGTCACCGCACGTCGCATTTGGGAGTTTATTGTTGGTGTAATACGACTTTAACGGGTGGGAAAAAACTGAAAGACTGAAAATTGGAAAGACCCTGCGAAAAGTATACAGGGTGCTTAACGGCTGAACTAACTGAATCTTGTGTTTATGAGTTCCATTTTTCCGCGATGGAAAATTAAACAAAGCGTGGGACGCAGTCGCACCTGACTGTCGCGTAGAATTCGCTGTGCGAGTTTCCAATGCTCCCCCATGCGGGCTTTATTCTTTTCGCTGGTTATTTTCAACTTTTCTTTCCGCCTTGTATGCTATTTTGATGAAGTTTTCATCCAATCCTTTTCATCCAGTGATGTGTTTGTAAGGAGATGTTAACAGCGCAACATACATCCATACAACCATATACTACCAATATAAACCAGATGACGCAGTGTGCAGTCAGTTACGATACAAAATGTGAAACTCGAAAGTAGAGGGAGCATAACAACATAAGTCGTTCCATCAATCATTGATATAGACAAGGGATAGACAGTATAAACAAAGCAAAAGAGAGGAAGAAATGCATAAAGCGTACGCGGCGAGCGCGGCGTAGTATGAAGGAACCCAGAAACTTGTACTGGGAGTTTAAGGCGTCGGCAGCGCATCGGCAAATCAGACCCTTCTCAAATTTTGGATCAGATAAAACTCCACTCAGTGCTCAGGGCGCATTTCTCACGGCTTAGCACATGATTTGGCAGTGTGGTTTGGACTACAGTGTACTTGAATGTCTACACCTGGGTCCACCAAAATCCGAGGTTTATTTTGCCGATCCACTGTTTCTAACCTACATGTGGGTCGAAGGCAAGCTGGGAAGTATCAGGGAAGCCATGGGTGTAAAATATTCAACAGAAATGAGCGCATTTTGATTGGCTTAGCTCAAAATCTGACTTTGCGAACAATACTAGATAAAAAATCATCATTATTGCAGATTGACTGGCAGCCAGTAAAACCAGGAAGATGGGCTATTCGAAAGTTTGACCTTAGAATACAAATGTTTGCATCATTCACGGTGAGAGTGCACATGATAAAGGCCAATGCTTCTCAGGTACAGTCCTTGTAGATAGGCACATCAGAAGTGCTGCAGAGATCATCCCAAGTGGCACACATGATCTCGGAACGTACAAACTTAGGAAAAAGAAGAATTAATCGAATATCGCGGTGAAGGGATGACGAAACAAAGAGAGAGAGAGATGGTAGAAGAAAATGCGTTTACAGGGCTTTTTAACTGCGTGTCGGATGTAGCAGCATGTCCGCTCCCAAACGGCCGCTTCAACTGGACTCTGCACCTCTTTCGCAACATCCTCTCTGATGACTTTTTTTAGGCAAGCGTGGGAAAGGCGGAGCCTCAGTTAACTAGAACTAGAGAGCATGTGGCGGAAGAGATGCAGAAACCCGCGCGAAAGTGGAGATGCTGGTGACCCGACACTGAAAGTGATAAACTCTGCAAGTGACAAACATTGAAATCAAAAAACAATCCTTGCATAGACGAACAACCAAGCTCATTGCGAAGGATCCTGTAAAGAGGAAAAAGAACGTGTGAAAAGGCTCTATGAGAGGATGGAATTTCGTAAAGGAGAACGTGCAACGTGCAACGCTTTGTGATTTTGACTATCAGTTAACAGAAAGAAGAACAGAGCACAAAAATTATAACAATCAGCCGCTGAAAGTCCCTTCCAAATTTTTTACGAAGTCCCGTCTGGTATTCAATATTTTAAGAAGTCCCGCTTATACATAGCAACCCATACAGAGCAAGGAAGACATTACCAAGCGCATTCCAACGAGCAATGAGTCTGATAAGCCACATTCTGAAAATTTGAGAATGATCGGAACGCGGTTTCGAGATGTCATAGGGTTGTTAACAATTTAAATTCGTAGTAAATAAATGCAACTAAAGTTCCCCACTTCGCTTTGTGATTTTAAAGTATAGAGAGAAGAGGAAACTGCACGCACTATCCTGGACATAAAGAAACCTTCAGTACGGTACATTTTGATTTCTAATGTATGGGGCTTGGAGAAACCACGTAGTGCCAGAAAAGCACCTTCAATGGATGCCCACATCAGTTTTAGTCGCACACATAAGCCAAGATAATCAAATTGAGCTTGAAGTACACCATGGTTCAACTTGTCTCCGTTACTAGAGACCGCTTGAAAGCTAAAGTTCAAAGTTGAAAACAACTAAATATTAAAAGGTTACAACCCTAAAAATTATAAGATAGTTGGCTACTTTTCCGCAGCCTTCAGCTCTTTTTTTTGCAAGACTAACTAAGCACCAACAATGTCGCAAAACCAAAATTCAGAATACGAGACTACGAAGAATAATCTGTACTATTACTCGACAAGCAAGCGATGTGATACAAAGTACGAGCTCAACTTTGTCATAGCTTTAGATTTTTTGAGTTATCGTAACAGAAGTAAGAGGAGGGCTTAACGAATTTTACTCATTAAGCGATGTATTATCTTCCTTGATAAGTTTTAAAGGCGAAGAGAAAAGTAAATGGATCTACATGAAGGCGGTAGCTTGGTAAAACTAAACATTTTCAAAATTTAGCAGATAAAAAATGCGTATAGGTTAAAAAGCATTCCTTATTATATTCCGATAAATTGCTTATTAGGCCCGTATGCACGCACATCCCCGCTGGAGAGGGGAGGGAGGGGATCTGAGAGGGGGTGCGTCATATCTCGCTACTCTGGATATCTTTCTTCTTCCTGATCTATCTTGCTTTTTAAGGTTCTCATACACTTAAACCTGACAAGGGAATGGTCAGAAGTCGAAGTGGCCAATCCAAACGAGCTCCATACCATTCGATGCATCTTAGAAAGTTTGTTTCAAATATGTTTTATATTTGCAAAACGCCTTTGTAAGCAAAGTTATGACCACCGCTAATGCGAAAAAATCATAAACAAAAATCGCTAGATTAGGCACATTTTTGCTCTTTTCGCTCACCTTTGGGTACTGGCCATGTGAATTGACCTAGCTGCATGTCTTGGTCTAGCACTAAGCCAGAATGGGCTCTGTACGGCCAAGTTTACTCTTTACACACACCATTTCTTAGCAAAATAATGGCTCGAACGGCTTATAACTCCATCCACAAAAGTGGTCTGCAGATAAGGAAGACAGATTTTTGAATTGGCCACTTCGATTTCTGACCATTCCCTTGTGAGCATAAGGGATGCCAGGTTACTGTCATACACAATGTGTTTTCTGCCCTTTTGTGTATTCCCTTGGGGATCCGGGATCACCTCTTATTTTCAATGTGATTTATCTTCCTGAAAGGTCAACGAAAATGCTGCAAAATTGTACTGAGGGGTGCATACGTGCCTTACAGAGCTTGGAAAGGTTTCTTCCAAGCTTGTGTAAGATTGCCTTGCGCGCACGGATTTAGAGCCAATTTTTAAGGCAGGGACAGCATGTTGTGCTGACCTCGGAACCTCGGACAAGCGTGAATAACAAAAAATGTTCAACAATAACGACCAAATTCTTGTCATATCTGTCGATATTAGAGCTACAGCCTGCACTTATATAAAGATATCCACTGGACAGCTCTCAGTGTCGTCCGTGTTCTATGTGCCGCAACTGACTTTCTCACTAACACTGCGGTGGATAAAAGGTCAGTTTCTTTATCAGCGTGTGTCTTAGTACGTTGCGCGCTAGACGCAGAATAGATTCACTGATGTTTAGCAATGGCTAGCGTCTTTGTCTTGAAAATTTAAACTAAGATCTACTCTAAACATTCAAAGACTACTACTTTGTCGAAGCAAAATCGACACCACCGTACTAACCTGGGCCCAACAGACAAACACAAGAACTGCTACATCAAAATGCTTGAGTTTGGAAAAGAAAGAACCTTGAATTACTAATAACTTGTTCGCTAATGCCGCATTTTCTAAAGCATTTGGTCCTTTTTCAACTTTTACCCAGCTTTGCAACTGAAGATCAAGGCAATGTTTTTTTGAAGCTCCAATGATACTGAATTGGACCAAATTTATTTGTTTTTCAATGAAAGTTGGAATTTAAAACAACTGTTGCTTTTATCCCAATAAGTTTATTGATTTTTTTGCGTTGGTGCACATTAAAACCAGTTAGAAGCAAATAATTAGTTTTAAAATTGAAATTCCTTGTTTGAAAGTTATGGATTTAGGTTTCTGCCGAACATTAAGCTTAATGTGATCTCTATGATTGCGAAACCTTTTTACAAGGAAGCTGTGGATTTTGTAGTAATGAATAGAGGTGTGTTCAAAAAAAAATAACGGCCTGCAAGCAATGGTATGTTTACAACAATCGAAAACGCTTGTCAATATCAGATGAGTCATACGACGCTTATTACGTGATTTACAGGGCTTGAAGAGGTACAGAGTTCCGAGCGGGAGCGGAGATGTTGGTGCACCCAACACTGCAATTGATAGCCCGGTATTTAAGTTTGCGTCTTCTTTGCAAAATTGCCATTGTTGTGCATCTCATGATATGCGCACCTTGCAAAAGAAAAGCTTGAGATAATTCTTAGAGAAAATTGGCAGAAATAAGAAATTTATCCTAGAATAGCGCTTTAAGCTCTAAATGTCAACGTGCATCACCTTTCCAATCGCCAATTCACCATCGACCGCCTTGTAAGTTTAAGTTCCTCCAATTTTGCTGTATTTGATGCCTCTAGATTTACCCAACTCTGCGCATATTTGTGTCTTACAGAGTCCGAAAATTGAAGAGAGTGTTCCAATATATGTTTCAAAAGGGCTTTTTACTTGAAATAGCATGGTGCGCCTTCATGTTCAAATCCCAGCAGTAGTCGCATGCATTTGGTTTGTGATTACGGTTATTGTCTAGACTTGAATTCCTCATCAGCAAATATTTGCAAACAAGAGTTTGTATCAAAAGTAAGCGACATTATTTTCGAACTTTCTCGGTATCTTCAACGCCCGACGTCGAAAAAAATGGCAACTTTCGTTTTGAAACTCAAAGAACATGATTAAGGTCAGACAACCTCAAAAGTAGTGTTTAGGCAAAGCTAAATAGTACCACATAGCAGTTTCGGTCCCAGAATTTTCGTCCAGGGTGGGGGGGGGGGGGGAGGGAGCGACAAAAAATTTTTTCAGCAAAGGTGCGCGATTTTCGGGGTGCTTTTCAAAATTTTTGCGGGTCTCCAACCTCAAAATCTGGAAGAATGGGGGGGGGGGGCCCTGCAAATCGCAAGTCGTCCGTTAAAAAGGGTACGAGGGACAAGTGCCTTGGCGCTGCCTTTGAGTTACGTACTGTCTTCTTAGTGATGTGATGAACATTCTCAATGAATGAGTATCGGTGAAACGCAGTGACAATCATTATCAACTTTTAAAGCATTTCATTGGCTTAGTACTTTAGAATTTCAGGGGCGGAATGGCTTGCCGAATAATGATCAAAAAAATTCAATCCCACGGAATAAATCTACAATTGAAGACGCATGGGCACATATACTGACAAGGAAACGATAGTTGGTGTCCGTGGTTTGAGATGATTGGTATACTATCACATTCGCCTTGAAACGCTGATTCCGAATCTGACTTCCGTTTCTGTTAATCGTTTCTCTCAAAGAAGATATGAAGGATTTTTGCGTCAATGGTTGCCTAAAAGGAATACGGTCGAGGATGCCTAGCTTTTAAAAGAAGTGATTGAGGCAGTACAAAACTTAAAAACACAAAAGGACTTAAACCTAAATTTGCCTTAATTTGCGAGTCTATCTCACTAGCCACTACACCACATCTTAGCGGCGGTTTTGGAATTTCGACCACATCTCCTTTGGCGCGAAAATCTTCATAACTTTTTTTCCGAGAAATGATTAGCAAAAACGGAAGTCAGATTCGGAATCAGCGCCCAAGACGAGTGTAATGTTATGCATCTCATCTTAAAAGGCCACGGACACCAAGTATCGTTCCCTTGTGAGAGATGAACAAATTTTATTTGGAGAAAAGTAGTTATCGGCGATAGAAAATTTTGTGGAATGCCCTGCATATAAAAAAAACTTTTGACCTTTTTTGACTCAATAAATCAAAAATAAGGTCGAACTGTTTACAAAAATTACATGCTAGCTACTGTTCTTGATGATGAACGATGACAAAGATCTGCTGTGAAAGAAATCTTAGAGCATCTTTAGTTACGTGCCGTCACCTGCCATAAGTACATCAACAAATTGCCAAAGCAAGTCTTATGAGTATGTATGCATGTAAGTAATTTTGCAGTTCAACATGGGGAGGAAAAGGATTAGAGTAAAAACTCTTTATTGCATATTGGTAACAAAAAGAATAAATAGGAGAAATGCAAAGAGTGCATGAAACATAATAGCAATTCAGCAAAATCATATCTCCGTGCTGTAATCGTTACTTCGCATTGATCATAACGGATGCAGAAGAAACAAAGATAGTGCTGCTGTTCTGCAACAATATCGTTAAGAATTCATTTGTTTTTGATCTAGATTTTTTTGAAGAGAATTTGGCATACCATATCATTAGGGTCACATCCTACTGCTCGTCTTAATCTGTTCTGAACATCTTTGTTGAAAATTGTACATGTCCATGGCTGAACACAGCAGAGAAATGCGTTTGCAAAAGGATATAAAAATTTCCATTTCTCGTATAAATCATCCTAAAATATTATTCGAAATGAACTTGGAAATTATTGGTGATCGGCAATAAGAATTCGCGTTATGAGTGCCTAAGTAATAATCACCAGATCAATTCCCATATTTTGAATAAAGTAAATGAGAGTGTAGCTGCCCACGTTATATATGAAGAATAATAAAAATGCCACCATCAGGCCAGCAACTTGAATGCTGAGGCGAATTTCATTCCTCCTTGTTCTGCAAAAATTCAACTTATCCATAGATTTAATGTTATTCTAGTCATAACTTTGTGATTTACGGTCTTTCAGTGCACATCACATGAAACGAAAGCAGTATACGAACAAAAAAGTCATACTTGTTGAGAGGTGCTTTATTGCGTATCATATATAAAAGTACAGGGACGTAGCAAGATGCACATATTATAAATGATATTGCAATAAGAATAGTGGACAGGATGTTGATGAACTAAAATCTGAATATTATGTGTTAATTCAGCCTTATGGTAATTGTGCGATGTCATAGAATGGAATTCGTTTTTGAACCGATCAGGAACAAACTATGCAGACATACAAGACGGGATGGGACGGACGTCATAGCCCACTTTTCTTGATTGACCGATGCTGATCATCGATTTTCCCGCAAACTTTGGAGACGGGTGTGGGGAGAGGGGGAGTGAGTGAGAATGATGATTAAGCGAACGTAGTGGGGAAAGAATGACGGAGATGTACAAAGACAATGGTAATTCCAATCGTAGTGCATTGAGAAGACCGGCAAAGCGTATGCCATATAGGTTCGTACGCATGTACATCCCGCGTCATATTTTGCTACTCTAGATATCTTTTTACTTCCTTCTCTATCTTGCTTATAAAAATTCTCATACTCCAATACCTGTGCATAATTGATTTTAGGTTACTGGCATAATTGATTAGATTTTTACTATTTTGTGTGATCCCCTGGGGATCCCCAGGGGATCAATTCATAATTCCAGTGCCATTTATACTCCTGAAAACTCAATAAAACTGTAAAATTGATATACTACGGCACTGCTAAAGATGTTTTTAAAAATAAGTGAAATTTCAGGATATCTAAATTTTGGCTTCAAAGGGGATATCGTTTTCAAAATTCTGAAATGCCACCTCCTGCCGGGCCCTGTCCCTAGCTCGCAAGCAGTGGTTCATCGAAAATCTCAATATTCGAGATTTTACTTGTTTTTTCTATGAACATGTTCAGCTGCTGTAGTATTCAACACAGTTTTACTGCCTTTCATTAGATTTTCAAGAAGATAAATGACTTCAAAAGTGAGAGATGATCCCTTGGAGATCCCCGGTGTGATCACCAGGGGATCACACAACATGAAAAAAACCAATCTTGTATGCTACCTGCCATCCATTATGCGCAGGTATGCGAGTGCGACATATAAAAATTGGCATTCTAAAACGTTTTGATTACAAGTTAGCTAGACATTGCCACGAATGCATTCTTTTTATTTGTTTATTTAGAAGATTCTGCAGTTTTTTTTCGAACCAATCCGCACAATTTGTATCATCCCATGCAAAAATTATATCTTTTTTCGGTGTTTATGTTTTCGTTGTAACTCGTTTCGCACGCGCTCAAATTACCCCGTGATGGTCTCAGTTCATTGCTTCTACTTTGTCCATCTTCAGCTAATTCTCAGGAATTTTATTTTGTATATTCAAAAACAATCGCAAATAGTAGATAAAACAAAGGTCTGGAAATTGGTGTTTTTCGCACCTTTCCATCCAGTTTAAGTTTCGTAATCTGATCATTTCTTGGAGCGACCAAATTCTAACAAGAATTAGAACATCAACAAGTAAGCAACTTGAGCACCAGCCGATGTAAAATTGTTTCTTTCTTATTGCTTTTTGCGGCAATACTATGTTTGAAGAATTTTGATTTCACAGCTGCATGCGGTAGTAAAAAAATTTGAAGTTTTGACTTTCAAAACCTAGTCAATTTCTTACAAAAATCAAATTCAGTCATGATAAAGTTCCGAAAAGCATATACTACCGAGCTTATTTAGTATTCAAATCAAGCGATTCTTTGAATCTTACAACTTTGAAACTTTGTTATGAACTTTCGTTTAAGCTAGGTACTGCACAAAAACGACTGCAGTGTGATAGCTTCGCTCTGTCATGTTAAGGCTCCCTTAGAAGTAACAAACAAAAATTAGTCTATTGGACAAAGTAACAATGGGTTGAGCTGCAATATGTCTTGAAAATTTTTAAGAAACCTATAAGAGCACCGTTTACCTAAGTTGAGAATGATGAGAATTGATGCAATATGATAGAGAGGCCCTAACAAAGGATTTGCTCAGTTCTAACCGCAAAAGATGGATCTTGATCGCACGAGCGTCTTCAGCGCCACCATGATGATTTTTCTAAACACGTTAAAGGCAGTGTCCCGGCAGAATCGCACCTTAGGAGTTATAGTCGCGGTGAGGTTCGTGGTCATCTCATTAATATCCAGGCCCAGTCCAACTTGTTGATGTTCTCCCCACGCCAAGAAAATGGCCCTCGAACCGGCGCTTGCTCGGACGACTTATCTTAACTCTTCGGAGAGGGATCCCACTACCGCTCTCCGCATTGTGCATGTTATCCAGAGCAAAAATTACAGGCGGCAAGGTCTTCGTGCCGGGGCCTCTCAATTTTCCATTGGAATTCTCGTCCGAGTTGTCTTCCAAAAATTGGGTAAACGCCCAGAAAAAGGTCAACCGTTTCAAAGCTTAAATTCGGGGTCTACGGGTCGAAAAGACCAAACATGCAAAAAGATGGAAGTGCAAAATCTGCCCACCAATGGGGGTGATCTGAAAATAAGAAGTCCAAACGTGAGCTGATATATTCGGACTTGTCCTAAGCCTTACAAAATTCATCTTTTCCTGTCGAGACTTGGACGTTTGTTCAGCTAAGGGTCTCGCTACTTATAACATCAAAATCTCGTCAATCGCAGTCTGCTGGACGGTAACTTTGAAGTGTAGCAGAACTTGTTTTAATCGGACAGTTCACTGCCATTCTGTGCAGACTTCTTGAATAGCAGAATTTACAGTTCTTTTATTTCAGTGAACGTATCCACTTATGCGACACAAGACAATACTGATGTGTTCAAAATCAGTCTTGAAAGTTTGACTACAGCATACCGCAAGAGTATCTTTCGACAAGTCTGACTCCAGATCTCGCGTGTAAGACGCTTTGAGACCAGTTGAAAGCGGTAGCGGTAACATCATCAGGACCGCAGTGGACCAGTGCACAATAATGAAGATTATTGGTGGTGTCTTATTCATTACCTGGAACAACACAATTTATATCTAAAAACTCTCGCTAGTAAAAAGGCGAGAAGAGCAAGAGAAAGACGATATGTCGATAAGGAATCCTGCCTCAGACTAATATTGACAACCTGCATTCCCTGAGCCATGTTAAGCATTTTTAAGCTTACCTGCCACCTCTCCTATTTATCAGCTAATGCATTATAGTAAACAGCTGCTGATAGCAATGTTATCGTTTCCAGCTTACAATGGGATACGGTGAGTTATGTCCTAAGCCAAGTTCAAGCTATGATGATTTGTGGTTTTGCTTTTTGCTTTTTGGTACACTTTCCAAATTTTTTTTTTCAAATATGGACTTGAAAGACATGCAAATTCAGCGCGAGGGTCTTCGTCATACAAGCAGTTTCTTGTCTTTAGTAACTCAAAGAATTTTACTTATGAATTCTGATGGTTCTAAAATTTTTCGCCAACTTGAACACTTTGAAAACTTTGTCAAGACAACAACCTTTGAAGGAACAGAAATTCTAAGATTATCGTAAACATTTCTGTTTCTATAGATGAACTGTGTCAGTGAGCTTCCAAAAAAGATCACATGCAAGAAAAGGAGCAAAAGCTGCAGCGTTATCTATCAATGCTCTAGAATTTTGCTACCTCAGACGTCACTACTGTTATTCAAAATGGCATGTTATGCGAAGTGATACAGTGGAGCGATTCAATTTTAGGCTGTCTCATAAACAGACACAAACATGCAACATCTTCCAACTCTTACCATGGTAAACTTACTATTGCAATCGTGGCTCCGTGCTGACATACAATAATATATCTTTGAAATGCTATCAAGATAATCCCAGTGCATCTGAGAAACAAAGAGTGATTAATAGTGATAATAGCTGCATTAGCCAACAAATAGCGATTGTCCCAGAAAAATTCGTCGCACAGCGACGATCTGCGTAAAATGACGAAGAAATCATAACAGAGTACGGAATATATGTCAGCAACACCCTGAAACAATTTCTTGAATAATCTGTACCATAAGGTCATGAACCATGTCCAAAAATGTTGTTGTTTTCCAAAATTCGGTCATAATCAAATGCTCACCTGTGACAGCATCAGAATGTGGAAAACAGAAAGTGTTGGTCGCCTCCATATAACTATCATCATTGCTATATATAATGGGAGAGTCAACGAAGTGACTATTAAAAACACGAATTGTGCCCAAGTGATCATGATTTCTAGAGCTAAACAGGAGTTACGCTTGTAAACTTTTGTTATATGATGGAGATATGACGTATGTGAAGTAAGCTTCAAATAAAGAATCGTGACTGTTGGTGACAGCTATAGACTTTTTATTCAAATACCACAGATAACAAGCACAAGTTGACGGGTGTGGTGCGGAAGGCGACAATCCCCAAACCTTATGCCTTTAAAACTCTTCGGTGCTAAAGTAGCACGGCGCCAAGGTAAGGGGAATGCTCAGACAATCGCCGGGGCAGACGGTCCGCAGAATTTTGGGGCGTGGCTAAATCTTCAGCGGGCGGCAACTCCTTTACTGTCGCATATTCTCCTAGCAAGCAGCAATACATCAATTTTTGCAAGCGCTCCGCAAGTAATTTCTTTCAGCGAGCGCTGACCAAACTTTCAGCAAGCGCTCAAACTCTTTCTGAGCAGTTTCGGGCGTACAAGGGCCGAGCAAAGGTGAGACTATGTGGCAGAGATGCCATCGATGGTTCAACTACCCGAGTTTGAGGTACCTTCCCTCAGCGGAAGGTATCCTGGGTAGTGCGGTCCTTCACAAAGGACCGTGCAGCCTCTTACAATCTTGCATACTCTCGCGGAAAGACCGCGAGAATGCGCCCATTGGGCCGCAACTTATCCATAGAAAGACCGCGATAGTTCTCCGAGCGTTCGTCTAAAAATCGGCCAAAATTACTCCACATTTCTACAAGTAAACCGCAAGAAATAAGCAAACTATTTTTCCGGTGCCCGCTTGCTCATTCGCGATGGCCGTCTGCCCATCGCGATTATATGAGTGGGGGTGGCTTTTATTGAAGATTGAGAGCTGAATTTCGAATTGAATGTAACAAGTAAGGATGTTTTCGTTTTTAAGCAGCTTAAAAAAAGACCGGAATCAAACTGTGCAAAGAAAGAACCCGTTGTCTTGCTTTTTTCGCTGGAATCACCTTTTCATTGATCCTCTCCTCCATAGGCTCGTAATGTGCAGTATTGCGCATTGTTGTACTAAATATTACGTCAATAGAGTCATTCTCGATTTACTCAAGAGCAACTTAAGGAAATTTTGTCTGTTTCCACCCTTTTGCACACCATCTCCCTCGGTTCACCATACAATCGCTTGGTCTATTCTTCTGACTGTTCAAGTGGCCAGCTTGAGGACAGAGGTTTATGACGGTCTACCGTACACTTTCTAAGCTGAACTGATCCTCTGCTTTCCTTTTTTCATTTAACACGCTTCGGAATGCGAAATCGCGCGCGGCGAAAAGGGTGTATTTTCAGCCATTAGTTAACAAAGGGACCTGATTTCGTAGACCGCGTGCTATATCTGTAATGAGCATGTCGGATAAGCTCCGTACACAAAGTTTTGAATGAAGTCGGAGTGTTTGAGTTTTGTCGATTGAGAAGGACTTCTGCGCTTTTTTGAAAAATAGGAACATAAACTCAATTTCTAATACAGTGCTGGCCATAGCTATAAAGCCACCTTAAAAAATCACGGTAATTTGCCCTGTGTCAAACAGAATTGTCCAAAAAACCACCATCCTTTTTGTAAACTAACGTTATATCACTGTTCAGAACGGCTTCCAATTTTATTGGCTTTGGCTGGAGAAAAATTGAAAAATTTGAAAACACGTGTTCCGAAAGCTGGCCATAGCTATAAGGCCACCTCCTATTTTCAAGCAATTCTACATCCTTTGAATCTAGAATTTTTTGTGCGGTCATAGCATCAAAATATAAAGTATTTGTTACACCCAGGTGCTGTCGCCCTTCACAGCATTTATTTTAAAAGCTTGGCAAATCTTAATGCTTTCATCCAAGTCGAATAAGTGCTTGAAAACTCAGTAAACTAGCTGTTTTTTGCAGCAATGTGACTTTTTATGCATTTTGAAGCAAAAAATGCAATATAAATTTTCTTTGCAAAAGGCGACAGCACCTGGGTGTAACAAATGCTTTATATTTTGATGCTGTAACTGCACAAAAAATTCTAGATTCAAAGGATGTAGAATTGCTTATAAATAGGAGGTGGCCTTATAGCTATGGCCAGCTTTTGGAACACGTTATTTCAAATTTTTCAATTTTTCTTCAGCCAAAACCAATAAAATTGGGAGCCGTTCTGAACGTGATATAACGTTAGTTTACGAATAGGATGGTGGTTTTTTGGACAATTTTGTTCGACACAGGGCAAATTACCGTGATTTTTTAGAGTGGCTTTATAGCTATGGCCAGCACTGTATTATCCAAAAGTATCTGTGTTGCATGCGGTACACATCATTATTGAAACACCGGTTATTCTCTTTGGAAATCAAAGCGATAAGTTGCGGCGTCGCAAGCGTCATTCGCACTGCCGCACTTCGTTGCAACTGTTGTTCGATTTGCACTCATATCTCTTAAACAAATATTGTGGCACGGCTCTACAGAGTACTAGGAGCTTAGGTCTTTGACATGACAACCTTGGACCAAAAGAAACTTTTTGTAAACGTCAATAAAGATTCTTCAAAGCACCGTGCTGCACCATTTGCAGCACCGGTCCGAAATTGTAAGAAATCTTCTCATGAAAGTTGTTTGAGTGGAATTTTAAAGTTGGTGATGTGTGATTTAACAAGATTGTTGTAAACAAAGTTATTGGATAAGGAGAGAATTGCATTTATCAAGAACATGCAACAGTACTTTAAAGCTAGCCTAAAATTTGCTTACTAAATCAACTGGCTAGAATTTCGAAAGCGGAGAAAGTAGTGAGTAAGATAGAAAGTTTTAGAATTGGCTTTTGTGTTACTGGATAAACAACGCAAAGCGTTTATGTCTATGTAGTCTGTATTAGCTAACGAGCACGTATTGTCTTGCGCGGCTAAAGAAATGACGCACATACCAAACCATCCTAGCCTGTTTCAGTGCTACCAACATAACTTAATACTGGGAAGATTGCAAATTTCGGGCATCGGTTTCTTGTTTGGTTCATTACTGTCAACAATTTAGCAAAAATTTTTTTTCAGAAGCAAAGCATACAGGACCTGCGTTAATACTGAGACCGCTTGACACACACGATATGTCAAGCAATGAGAGTGTCAAGTCTTGTGGAACCGCTTGACACACATGGAGTGTCAAGTCTTGTATTAGGTTGGCACATAAGTAATGCAACTTTTTATATAACTTTTGTCTATTTGAACGTAGCGCATTCATTTTTTGGCAATATAAGGAATATGGGCCCGTAGTAATCTACCCTACCTGGTGGCATCAAAGATGCCGG
Source organism: Cylicocyclus nassatus (assembly GCA_958299035.1). Taxonomy (NCBI): domain Eukaryota; kingdom Metazoa; phylum Nematoda; class Chromadorea; order Rhabditida; family Strongylidae; genus Cylicocyclus; species Cylicocyclus nassatus. The sequence goes on from CATQJL010000223.1 coordinate 62,901,426, forward strand.
CAGGTAGGCACACATCGCGGGGAAGTTGCCATCATCGGCGGCAGCTCGTGGAGTGTTGTAGGTTTTAATAATCTTATGTAACCTTAGCGCGCAACATTTCGCTCATCAAATTTTGATGACGCACACAGCCGCAAAACTGCTACCTCTCGCGCGATCGAACCTATGTGCCTTGACTTGAAGTGCCACCACGTTAACAATTCGACCATTCGGTCAGCCATTGTCGTTTGCACCAGCAATAGGATGAACGCGCTGGTAAATGGCCGCCTGTAAGAGGGATCAATACATTGCTTGAGAAACTTTGACCTGAAAGAACAGCTGATTGATATGAGCGAGAGAGGGGCGATATCGGTGCAAACGAGATTTAGAAGGGATTGCCAAAAAAGACAGTGTTTTTTATGGTTCTAAGGCATGACTAGATTTTTTCTCTGTAAGAAATCGTCGTTTTAAAAAAGAAAACTCATATAATGAGAAAAATGAGTTTTCTAAAGAAAGCAGAGTTTTTTGATTTTTTCGCCTGACGTAAATTGTGTGATATCGCCGCAATTCGCAAACTCACAGACGCCGTCGGCAAAGGTGCCACCACCTCGACGTGGTAGGGGCAAGTCGAGATGCCGGCAGCTCCCTCTCTCAAAAGAGCACGCTATTTTCCGTGCTCTCTGACCTGCCGGCAGCTGCCATCTCGCGGATTTCGACGAGCTGCCGGCAGGTTGCCGGCAACTGACATCGCGAAGTTGCCGGCAGCTCCTTCTGCGCTTCCAAATAATTTCCTACAGAAGGATTTCTAGAACCGCAGATTTCTATGGAATTTTCTACAGAGTCGAGGCGGCATCTTCGTCAAAAAAATTTTTGGAAAAAGGCCTGAGACGGCCTAAATTTGGGGTTTTAGTTTCTGGCCACCTCACGGAAAAGGTGCCAGCGACTTGCCAACGAGACCTGCCGCCAAATCGGGGGGATTACTACTGGCCATGATGTAAGCCTTCTAAAGCACACATTTTTGCCGAATTTTACCATCTTATGTGAGGATTACGGTACGTTTACGGTAGTATGGGAAAAATTTTAGAATGCATCAGATTTTGCTGAAGCTTGGCCTATAGGGCTTATTTGACATGCTGATCACAAAAATGAGATCCGCTTCGCATGAGAAGGCCTGGTTCGTGAGATCAAAAAATGATTTTCATTTTAGCGACAAATGAATATGATATTCGTGTTAACCGCATAGGATTACCCTATAGTGCAAAGTTATAGCGAATTCTGACTTTTTGCAGCTTGGTTGTCGACAAATTGCCTTCAAAATTTGACGCATTTGACTTGTTCAGGCGCCCCAGCTTGAATTTTGTTTAAATTTCATTTCTTTTTCACCGATTTCAATGTGTCAACTTCCAGCTACATGCTGCCTATAACTGCTTTTTCATATGTTTGAATCAGGTTTCTTAGGGCTTTGTGTTTGCCAAAAAATCGTGAAACCTCGATTTTCACCCGTTTTCAAAAAATGCTTAGGTTTTTTGTACTACGTTATCAAAAATCAAACGGTTTGCGCAGACTTGCAGCTTACATCACGATCTACATGATATCACAAAACAAAATTGCTACATAGAATAGGAGAAAAGTTACGGGAAAAGTTGCAAAAGTTATGTGCCAACCTAATTTATTGTTAAACGATGATCATCTTGGCATAAATTAACTAACTACGGGGTATTTCTCCAAAGCTTTGTACGTAAAAGCAACCCTCACCTTTTTTTGTCGGACACTTTCAGATTTATTGTAGGTAAACTGCAGTTTTCAGTTTGCATGAATTGACCTAAAAAAAAGTAGTCTGATCCGTGGAAGGCCTTGACCCCAAAAGGCAAATAACTAAAAATCTGCAGGATCGTCGATGTGCTAAGGACTCAACTACAATACCGCTCACAGAATGTGCAAAATTTCCGTAAATGTCGCGAAATTCCGAAAATGTCGTGGAATTCCGAAAATTTCGCGAACTTTCCGGAATTTCGCGAAGTTTCGCGAAATTCCAGGAATTTCGCGGAATTTTCGGAATTTCGCGGTATTCACGGAAATTTTGCATACTTTGTGAGCGGTATTGTACAGTAATATCATAAGTGGGCGGGGCTTACAGTTCACAGCTAAAAAGCGAAAAATCGATATTTTGGAGGTTGATGAACCACCAAATCCTCAAAAATAGATAGAATCGGTCTTCTGAGGGCTGTAAAATCCCGAAAATCGACGAAAATCGATAAAATCGATATCCTGGAGGTTTCGAAATACCGAAAATTGACAAAAAATCGATAAAATCATTATTTTGAAGGTTGCGAAATCCCAGAAATTGACGAAAATCGATATCCCAAAAATCGGCAAAATTGATAAAATCGATATTTTGAAGGTTGCAAAATCCCGAAAATTGACAAAAATCGATAAAATCGATATTCTGAAGGTTTCGAGATTTCGGAAATCGGCAAAATTATCGAAAAACTAAGCGAAAAATTCGATAAACTCCATAATAAGCTCACTTCCAGTGCTTTTATACAGCTGAATCTCCTCCAAGCAAGCTCCGCCCACTTTATACCCCCACATCACGATTGAAATTGAAGAAAATAAGAAAAATTAAGGAAAAATAAGGGAAAATAAGCGAAAATCGCGTTTTTCTAAGCTTATTTACCCCTTTCTAGCCGGTTTCAGCCCCCTAACCAGGTCCAGATGGCCGCGGGTAGCTATCACACGCGCTGCACAAATAAAGAGAAAGGGAAAAATGAGGGGGGAGAAAGAGGAGAAATTGCGAGACCCTGAACTAAAAAAAAACAAGTCCGGGAAGGTTCATAGATGGGCTCCCACAGGCGGAGCCCCTACATTTACTCCGAATTATATGTGGTGTCCTCCTCGAATACAAACTGAAGAATGGCTATCCCAGCCCGTCATCCCTAGTCTCCACGGAGATAAAATTCAAAATATGCACTATCGCCTTTATATAGCGCCTCCTACAGGGAATCTCTAGGCACAAGCTACCCCCAGAAAAATAGAGCTACAAAAACCACATGTCAATGGTTACATGAAATTACCCCAGCCCTGCAACTCGTAGAGATATAAAGCGCCGAAGTCGCCCTTGTTGACAGATTTCCCAAGTTCGGCTGTCAATTAGACACTTTTAATGGAAATTTGTTATCCTACGACCTTCTCTCTAAAAATCATATTTTCAGAGATCTGTCGAATAAAACAAACCCCAACCCCGTAGCTGTAATATTCGCAGAGTTATTAGCCCCCCAACATGCATGCTCAGGACGTAAAATCGGCTCTCCCAAAGTTGCCCCGTAATTCCCCCAAAAATCACGTTAGACACCTGTTTTATACTTATAAATTACATATTTTTTCCAGCTTCTTAGAAGCAATACACATTGATATAGCGCGATCGCTCCTTACTCTTGGCCTCGGCGCAAAATTTGGTCAAAATATTGAGGTTTTCGGATTGACCGCAAACTTTTCTTGGTCCCGATCTTTACGAAAATCCTATTTATTTTGCACTAGAGAGTCTTACAGTAAAGCTAAAGTGCGATAGAAGTAGCTGAACCAATCAAGATCGCAACTTCGCCTGCACTTTTCCCCTACCTGTTGCGGAAATTGTCTGCAAATTTTTGTGAGTTGAAAACTTTGTGAACACCTCTATCGGACCATGCTTAGCACAGATCTTTATTTGAATTGTTCGTCAGATTATGATGTTACAAAATCGCCTTCTCATGAATTCTCTTTCAATTTCGAAAGTCGTGTAATTTGGCAGATATTCTATCCTATAATGTGCCACCAGCAGCAAAACAATGTAAGAAATGTTGTTAGCACGTCGAGTACAATACCGCTCACAGAATGTGCAAAATTTCCCTGAATATCGCAAAATTCAAATTCCGCGAAATTCCCGGAATTTCGCGAAACGTCGCGAACTTTCAGGAGTTTCGCGAAATTCCGGAAAGTTCGCGGATTTTTCGGATTTTCGCGACATTCACGGAAATTTTGCAAGTTATGTGAATGGTATTGTAGAATGCAAGAAGATGCCCAACGATTGTTACAAGAGCGCAACGATACCAGTGTGGAAGAACAAGGGGGATATAACAGACTGCTCTACATACAATACCGCTCATAATTCGTCAAAAAAGTCGCCGGACTGCGGCGGAGTGCGCTAGAGTGCGTCGGAGTGTGGCGGAGTGTGGCGCAGTGCGCCGGAGTGCGTCGGAGTGTGGCGGACTGCGGCGGAGTGCGCTAGAGTGCGTCGGAGTGTGGCGGAGTGCGGCGGAGTGCGCCGGAGTGCGCCGCACTCCGGCGACTTTTTTGACGAATTATGATCGGTATTGTATATGGAATGAGTGGAAGGAAATACACATACAATACCGCTCACAGAATGTGCAAAATTTCCGTAAATGTTGCGAAATTCCGAAAATGTCGCGGAATTCCGAAAATTCCGCGAACTTTCCGGAATTTCGCGAAGTTTCGCGAAATTCCAGGAATTTCGCGGTATTCACGGAAATTTTGCATACTTTGTGAGCGATATTGTATAGTAATATCATAAGTGGGCGGGGCTTACAGTTCACAGCTAAAAAGCGAAAAATCGATATTTTGGAGGTTGATGAACCACCAAATTCAAAAATAGATAGAATCGGTCTTCTGAGGGCTGTAAAATCCCGAAAATCGACGAAAATCGATAAAATCGATATCCTGGAGGTTTCGAAATACCGAAAATTGACAAAAAATCGATAAAATCATTATTTTGAAGGTTGCGAAATCCCAGAAATTGACGAAAATCGATATCCCAAAAATCGGCAAAATTGATAAAATCGATATTTTGAAGGTTGCAAAATCCCGAAAATTGACAAAAATCGATAAAATCGATATTCTGAAGGTTTCGAGATTTCGGAAATCGGCAAAATTATCGAAAAACTAAGCGAAAAATTCGAAAAACTCCATAATAAGCTCATTTCCAGTGCTTTTATACAGCTGAATCTCCTCCAAGCAAGCTCCGCCCACTTTATACCCCCACATCACGATTGAAATTGAAGAAAATAAGAAAAATTAAGGAAAATTAAGGGAAAATAAGCGAAAATCGCGTTTTTCTAAGCTTATTTACCCCTTTCTAGCCGGTTTCAGCCCCCTAACCAGGTCCAGATGGCCGCGGGTAGCTATCACACGCGCTGCACAAATAAAGAGAAAGGGAAAAATGAGGGGGGAGAAAGAGGAGAAATTGCGAGACCCTGAACTAAAAAAAAAACAAGTCCGGGAAGGTTCATAGATGGGCTCCCACAGGCGGAGCCCCTACATTTACTCCGAATTATATGTGGTGTCCTCCTCGAATACAAACTGAAGAATGGCTATCCCAGCCCGTCATCCCTAGTCTCCACGGAGATAAAATTCAAAATATGCACTATCGCCTTTATATAGCGCCTCCTACAGGGAATCTCTAGGCACAAGCTACCCCCAGAAAAATAGAGCTACAAAAACTACATGTCAATGGTTACATGAAATTACCCCAGCCCTGCAACTCGTAGAGATATAAAGCGCCGAAGTCGCCCTTGTTGACAGATTTCCCAAGTTCGGCTGTCAATTAGACACTTTTAATGGAAATTTGTTATCCTACGACCTTCTCTCTAAAAATCATATTTTCAGAGATCTGTCGAATAAAACAAACCCCAACCCCGTAGCTGTAATATTCGCAGAGTTATTAGCCCCCCAACATGCATGCTCAGGACGTAAAATCGGCTCTCCCAAAGTTGCCCCGTAATTCCCCCAAAAATCACGTTAGACACCTGTTTCATACTTATAAATTACATATTTTTTCCAGCTTCTTAGAAGCAATACACATTGATATAGCGCGATCGCTCCTCACTCTTGGCCTCGGCGCAAAATTTGGTCAAAATATTGAGGTTTTCGGATTGACCGCAAACTTTTCTTGGTCCCGATCTTTACGAAAATCCTATTTATTTTGCACTAGAGAGTCTTACAGTAAAGCTAAAGTGCGATAGAAGTAGCTGAACCAATCAAGATCGCAACTTCGCCTGCACTTTTCCCCTACCTGTTGCGGAAATTGTCTGCAAATTTTTGTGAGTTGAAAACTTTGTGAACACCTCTATCGGACCATGCTTAGCACAGATCTTTATTTAATTGTTCGTCAGATTATGATGTTACAAAATCGCCTTCTCATGAATTCTCTTTCAAATTCGAAAGTCGTGTAATTTGGCAGATATTCTATCCTATAATGTGCCACCAGCAGCAAAACAATGTAAGAAATGTTGTTAGCACGTCGAGTACAATACCGCTCACAGAATGTGCAAAATTTCCCTGAATATCGCAAAATTCAAATTCCGCGAAATTCCCGGAATTTCGCGAAACGTCGCGAACTTTCAGGAGTTTCGCGAAATTCCGGAAAGTTCGCGGATTTTTCGGATTTTCGCGACATTCACGGAAATTTTGCAAGTTATGTGAATGGTATTGTAGAATGCAAGAAGATGCCCAACGATTGTTACAAGAGCGCAACGATACCAGTGTGGAAGAACAAGGGGGATATAACAGACTGCTCTACATACAATACCGCTCATAATTCGTCAAAAAAGTCGCCGGACTGCGGCGGAGTGCGCTAGAGTGCGTCGGAGTGTGGCGGAGTGTGGCGCAGTGCGCCGGAGTGCGTCGGAGTGTGGCGGACTGCGGCGGAGTGCGCTAGAGTGCGTCGGAGTGTGGCAGAGTGCGGCGGAGTGCGCCGGAGTGCGCCGCACTCCGGCGACTTTTTTGACGAATTATGATCGGTATTGTATATGGAATGAGTGGAAGGAAATACACATACAATACCGCTCACAGAATGTGCAAAATTTCCGTAAATGTTGCGAAATTCCGAAAATGTCGCGGAATTCCGAAAATTCCGCGAACTTTCCGGAATTTCGCGAAGTTTCGCGAAATTCCAGGAATTTCGCGAAATTCCAGGAATTTCGCGGTATTCACGGAAATTTTGCATACTTTGTGAGCGATATTGTATAGTAATATCATAAGTGGGCGGGGCTTACAGTTCACAGCTAAAAAGCGAAAAATCGATATTTTGGAGGTTGATGAACCACCAAATTCAAAAATAGATAGAATCGGTCTTCTGAGGGCTGTAAAATCCCGAAAATCGACGAAAATCGATAAAATCGATATCCTGGAGGTTTCGAAATACCGAAAATTGACAAAAAATCGATAAAATCATTATTTTGAAGGTTGCGAAATCCCAGAAATTGACGAAAATCGATATCCCAAAAATCGGCAAAATTGATAAAATCGATATTTTGAAGGTTGCAAAATCCCGAAAATTGACAAAAATCGATAAAATCGATATTCTGAAGGTTTCGAGATTTCGGAAATCGGCAAAATTATCGAAAAACTAAGCGAAAAATTCGATAAACTCCATAATAAGCTCACTTCCAGTGCTTTTATACAGCTGAATCTCCTCCAAGCAAGCTCCGCCCACTTTATACCCCCACATCACGATTGAATTTGAAGAAAATAAGAAAAATTAAGGAAAAATAAGGGAAAATAAGCGAAAATCGCGTTTTTCTAAGCTTATTTACCCCTTTCTAGCCGGTTTCAGCCCCCTAACCAGGTCCAGATGGCCGCGGGTAGCTATCACACGCGCTGCAACAAATAAAGAGAAAGGGAAAAATGAGGGGGGAGAAAGAGGAGAAATTGCGAGACCCTGAACTAAAAAAAAACAAGTCCGGGAAGGTTCATAGATGGGCTCCCACAGGCGGAGCCCCTACATTTACTCCGAATTATATGTGGTGTCCTCCTCGAATACAAACTGAAGAATGGCTATCCCAGCCCGTCATCCCTAGTCTCCACGGAGATAAAATTCAAAATATGCACTATCGCCTTTATATAGCGCCTCCTACAGGGAATCTCTAGGCACAAGCTACCCCCAGAAAAATAGAGCTACAAAAACTACATATCAATGGTTACATGAAATTACCCCAGCCCTGCAACTCGTAGAGATATAAAGCGCCGAAGTCGCCCTTGTTGACAGATTTCCCAAGTTCGGCTGTCAATTAGACACTTTTAATGGAAATTTGTTATCCTACGACCTTCTCTCTAAAAATCATATTTTCAGAGATCTGTCGAATAAAACAAACCCCAACCCCGTAGCTGTAATATTCGCAGAGTTATTAGCCCCCCAACATGCATGCTCAGGACGTAAAATCGGCTCTCCCAAAGTTGCCCCGTAATTCCCCCAAAAATCACGTTAGACACCTGTTTCATACTTATAAATTACATATTTTTTCCAGCTTCTTAGAAGCAATACACATTGATATAGCGCGATCGCTCCTCACTCTTGGCCTCGGCGCAAAATTTGGTCAAAATATTGAGGTTTTCGGATTGACCGCAAACTTTTCTTGGTCCCGATCTTTACGAAAATCCTATTTATTTTGCACTAGAGAGTCTTACAGTAAAGCTAAAGTGCGATAGAAGTAGCTGAACCAATCAAGATCGCAACTTCGCCTGCACTTTTCCCCTACCTGTTGCGGAAATTGTCTGCAAATTTTTGTGAGTTGAAAACTTTGTGAACACCTCTATCGGACCATGCTTAGCACAGATCTTTATTTAATTGTTCGTCAGATTATGATGTTACAAAATCGCCTTCTCATGAATTCTCTTTCAAATTCGAAAGTCGTGTAATTTGGCAGATATTCTATCCTATAATGTGCCACCAGCAGCAAAACAATGTAAGAAATGTTGTTAGCACGTCGAGTACAATACCGCTCACAGAATGTGCAAAATTTCCCTGAATATCGCAAAATTCAAATTCCGCGAAATTCCCGGAATTTCGCGAAACGTCGCGAACTTTCAGGAGTTTCGCGAAATTCCGGAAAGTTCGCGGATTTTTCGGATTTTCGCGACATTCACGGAAATTTTGCAAGTTATGTGAATGGTATTGTAGAATGCAAGAAGATGCCCAACGATTGTTACAAGAGCGCAACGATACCAGTGTGGAAGAACAAGGGGGATATAACAGACTGCTCTACATACAATACCGCTCATAATTCGTCAAAAAAGTCGCCGGACTGCGGCGGAGTGCGCTAGAGTGCGTCGGAGTGTGGCGGAGTGTGGCGCAGTGCGCCGGAGTGCGTCGGAGTGTGGCGGACTGCGGCGGAGTGCGCTAGAGTGCGTCGGAGTGTGGCAGAGTGCGGCGGAGTGCGCCGGAGTGCGCCGCACTCCGGCGACTTTTTTGACGAATTATGATCGGTATTGTATATGGAATGAGTGGAAGGAAATACACATACAATACCGCTCACAGAATGTGCAAAATTTCCGTAAATGTTGCGAAATTCCGAAAATGTCGCGGAATTCCGAAAATTCCGCGAACTTTCCGGAATTTCGCGAAGTTTCGCGAAATTCCAGGAATTTCGCGAAATTCCAGGAATTTCGCGGTATTCACGGAAATTTTGCATACTTTGTGAGCGATATTGTATAGTAATATCATAAGTGGGCGGGGCTTACAGTTCACAGCTAAAAAGCGAAAAATCGATATTTTGGAGGTTGATGAACCACCAAATTCAAAAATAGATAGAATCGGTCTTCTGAGGGCTGTAAAATCCCGAAAATCGACGAAAATCGATAAAATCGATATCCTGGAGGTTTCGAAATACCGAAAATTGACAAAAAATCGATAAAATCATTATTTTGAAGGTTGCGAAATCCCAGAAATTGACGAAAATCGATATCCCAAAAATCGGCAAAATTGATAAAATCGATATTTTGAAGGTTGCAAAATCCCGAAAATTGACAAAAATCGATAAAATCGATATTCTGAAGGTTTCGAGATTTCGGAAATCGGCAAAATTATCGAAAAACTAAGCGAAAAATTCGATAAACTCCATAATAAGCTCACTTCCAGTGCTTTTATACAGCTGAATCTCCTCCAAGCAAGCTCCGCCCACTTTATACCCCCACATCACGATTGAAATTGAAGAAAATAAGAAAAATTAAGGAAAAATAAGGGAAAATAAGCGAAAATCGCGTTTTTCTAAGCTTATTTACCCCTTTCTAGCCGGTTTCAGCCCCCTAACCAGGTCCAGATGGCCGCGGGTAGCTATCACACGCGCTGCACAAATAAAGAGAAAGGGAAAAATGAGGGGGGAGAAAGAGGAGAAATTGCGAGACCCTGAACTAAAAAAAAACAAGTCCGGGAAGGTTCATAGATGGGCTCCCACAGGCGGAGCCCCTACATTTACTCCGAATTATATGTGGTGTCCTCCTCGAATACAAACTGAAGAATGGCTATCCCAGCCCGTCATCCCTAGTCTCCACGGAGATAAAATTCAAAATATGCACTATCGCCTTTATATAGCGCCTCCTACAGGGAATCTCTAGGCACAAGCTACCCCCAGAAAAATAGAGCTACAAAAACTACATGTCAATGGTTACATGAAATTACCCCAGCCCTGCAACTCGTAGAGATATAAAGCGCCGAAGTCGCCCTTGTTGACAGATTTCCCAAGTTCGGCTGTCAATTAGACACTTTTAATGGAAATTTGTTATCCTACGACCTTCTCTCTAAAAATCATATTTTCAGAGATCTGTCGAATAAAACAAACCCCAACCCCGTAGCTGTAATATTCGCAGAGTTATTAGCCCCCCAACATGCATGCTCAGGACGTAAAATCGGCTCTCCCAAAGTTGCCCCGTAATTCCCCCAAAAATCACGTTAGACACCTGTTTCATACTTATAAATTACATATTTTTTCCAGCTTCTTAGAAGCAATACACATTGATATAGCGCGATCGCTCCTCACTCTTGGCCTCGGCGCAAAATTTGGTCAAAATATTGAGGTTTTCGGATTGACCGCAAACTTTTCTTGGTCCCGATCTTTACGAAAATCCTATTTATTTTGCACTAGAGAGTCTTACAGTAAAGCTAAAGTGCGATAGAAGTAGCTGAACCAATCAAGATCGCAACTTCGCCTGCACTTTTCCCCTACCTGTTGCGGAAATTGTCTGCAAATTTTTGTGAGTTGAAAACTTTGTGAACACCTCTATCGGACCATGCTTAGCACAGATCTTTATTTGAATTGTTCGTCAGATTATGATGTTACAAAATCGCCTTCTCATGAATTCTCTTTCAAATTCGAAAGTCGTGTAATTTGGCAGATATTCTATCCTATAATGTGCCACCAGCAGCAAAACAATGTAAGAAATGTTGTTAGCACGTCGAGTACAATACCGCTCACAGAATGTGCAAAATTTCCCTGAATATCGCAAAATTCAAATTCCGCGAAATTCCCGGAATTTCGCGAAACGTCGCGAACTTTCAGGAGTTTCGCGAAATTCCGGAAAGTTCGCGGATTTTTCGGATTTTCGCGACATTCACGGAAATTTTGCAAGTTATGTGAATGGTATTGTAGAATGCAAGAAGATGCCCAACGATTGTTACAAGAGCGCAACGATACCAGTGTGGAAGAACAAGGGGGATATAACAGACTGCTCTACATACAATACCGCTCATAATTCGTCAAAAAAGTCGCCGGACTGCGGCGGAGTGCGCTAGAGTGCGTCGGAGTGTGGCGGAGTGTGGCGCAGTGCGCCGGAGTGCGTCGGAGTGTGGCGGACTGCGGCGGAGTGCGCTAGAGTGCGTCGGAGTGTGGCGGAGTGCGGCGGAGTGCGCCGGAGTGCGCCGCACTCCGGCGACTTTTTTGACGAATTATGATCGGTATTGTATATGGAATGAGTGGAAGGAAATACACATACAATACCGCTCACAGAATGTGCAAAATTTCCGTAAATGTTGCGAAATTCCGAAAATGTCGCGGAATTCCGAAAATTCCGCGAACTTTCCGGAATTTCGCGAAGTTTCGCGAAATTCCAGGAATTTCGCGAAATTCCAGGAATTTCGCGGTATTCACGGAAATTTTGCATACTTTGTGAGCGATATTGTATAGTAATATCATAAGTGGGCGGGGCTTACAGTTCACAGCTAAAAAGCGAAAAATCGATATTTTGGAGGTTGATGAACCACCAAATTCAAAAATAGATAGAATCGGTCTTCTGAGGGCTGTAAAATCCCGAAAATCGACGAAAATCGATAAAATCGATATCCTGGAGGTTTCGAAATACCGAAAATTGACAAAAAATCGATAAAATCATTATTTTGAAGGTTGCGAAATCCCAGAAATTGACGAAAATCGATATCCCAAAAATCGGCAAAATTGATAAAATCGATATTTTGAAGGTTGCAAAATCCCGAAAATTGACAAAAATCGATAAAATCGATATTCTGAAGGTTTCGAGATTTCGGAAATCGGCAAAATTATCGAAAAACTAAGCGAAAAATTCGATAAACTCCATAATAAGCTCACTTCCAGTGCTTTTATACAGCTGAATCTCCTCCAAGCAAGCTCCGCCCACTTTATACCCCCACATCACGATTGAATTTGAAGAAAATAAGAAAAATTAAGGAAAAATAAGGGAAAATAAGCGAAAATCGCGTTTTTCTAAGCTTATTTACCCCTTTCTAGCCGGTTTCAGCCCCCTAACCAGGTCCAGATGGCCGCGGGTAGCTATCACACGCGCTGCAACAAATAAAGAGAAAGGGAAAAATGAGGGGGGAGAAAGAGGAGAAATTGCGAGACCCTGAACTAAAAAAAAACAAGTCCGGGAAGGTTCATAGATGGGCTCCCACAGGCGGAGCCCCTACATTTACTCCGAATTATATGTGGTGTCCTCCTCGAATACAAACTGAAGAATGGCTATCCCAGCCCGTCATCCCTAGTCTCCACGGAGATAAAATTCAAAATATGCACTATCGCCTTTATATAGCGCCTCCTACAGGGAATCTCTAGGCACAAGCTACCCCCAGAAAAATAGAGCTACAAAAACTACATATCAATGGTTACATGAAATTACCCCAGCCCTGCAACTCGTAGAGATATAAAGCGCCGAAGTCGCCCTTGTTGACAGATTTCCCAAGTTCGGCTGTCAATTAGACACTTTTAATGGAAATTTGTTATCCTACGACCTTCTCTCTAAAAATCATATTTTCAGAGATCTGTCGAATAAAACAAACCCCAACCCCGTAGCTGTAATATTCGCAGAGTTATTAGCCCCCCAACATGCATGCTCAGGACGTAAAATCGGCTCTCCCAAAGTTGCCCCGTAATTCCCCCAAAAATCACGTTAGACACCTGTTTCATACTTATAAATTACATATTTTTTCCAGCTTCTTAGAAGCAATACACATTGATATAGCGCGATCGCTCCTCACTCTTGGCCTCGGCGCAAAATTTGGTCAAAATATTGAGGTTTTCGGATTGACCGCAAACTTCACTCACAGTGGTTCTTGGTCCCGATCTTTACGAAAATCCTATTTATTTTGCACTAGAGAGTCTTACAGTAAAGCTAAAGTGCGATAGAAGTAGCTGAACCAATCAAGATCGCAACTTCGCCTGCACTTTTCCCCTACCTGTTGCGGAAATTGTCTGCAAATTTTTGTGAGTTGAAAACTTTGTGAACACCTCTATCGGACCATGCTTAGCACAGATCTTTATTTGAATTGTTCGTCAGATTATGATGTTACAAAATCGCCTTCTCATGAATTCTCTTTCAAATTCGAAAGTCGTGTAATTTGGCAGATATTCTATCCTATAATGTGCCACCAGCAGCAAAACAATGTAAGAAATGTTGTTAGCACGTCGAGTACAATACCGCTCACAGAATGTGCAAAATTTCCCTGAATATCGCAAAATTCAAATTCCGCGAAATTCCCGGAATTTCGCGAAACGTCGCGAACTTTCAGGAGTTTCGCGAAATTCCGGAAAGTTCGCGGAATTTTCGGATTTTCGCGACATTCACGGAAATTTTGCAAGTTATGTGAATGGTATTGTAGAATGCAAGAAGATGCCCAACGATTGTTACAAGAGCGCAACGATACCAGTGTGGAAGAACAAGGGGGATATAACAGACTGCTCTACATACAATACCGCTCATAATTCGTCAAAAAAGTCGCCGGACTGCGGCGGAGTGCGCTAGAGTGCGTCGGAGTGTGGCGGAGTGTGGCGCGGTGCGCCGGAGTGCGTCGGAGTGTGGCGGACTGCGGCGGAGTGCGCTAGAGTGCGTCGGAGTGTGGCGGAGTGCGGCGGAGTGCGCCGGAGTGCGCCGCACTCCGGCGACTTTTTTGACGAATTATGATCGGTATTGTATATGGAATGAGTGGAAGGAAATACACATACAATACCGCTCACAGAATGTGCAAAATTTCCGTAAATGTCGCGAAATTGCGAAAATGTCGCGGAATTCCGAAAATTCCGCGAACTTTCCGGAATTTCGCGAAGTTTCGCGAAATTCCAGGAATTTCGCGGAATTTTCGGAATTTCGCGGTATTCACGGAAATTTTGCATACTTTGTGAGCGATATTGTATAGTAATATCATAAGTGGGCGGGGCTTACAGTTCACAGCTAAAAAGCGAAAAATCGATATTTTGGAGGTCGATGAACCACCAAATTCAAAAATAGATAGAATCGGTCTTCTGAGGGCTGTAAAATCCCGAAAATCGACGAAAATCGATAAAATCGATATCCTGGAGGTTTCGAAATACCGAAAATTGACAAAAAATCGATAAAATCATTATTTTGAAAGTTGCGAAATCCCAGAAATTGACGAAAATCGATATCCCAAAAATCGGCAAAATTGATAAAATCGATATTTTGAAGGTTGCAAAATCCCGAAAATTGACAAAAATCGATAAAATCGATATTCTGAAGGTTTCGAGATTTCGGAAATCGGCAAAATTATCGAAAAACTAAGCGAAAAATTCGAAAAACTCCATAATAAGCTCATTTCCAGTGCTTTTATACAGCTGAATCTCCTCCAAGCAAGCTCCGCCCACTTTATACCCCCACATCACGATTGAAATTGAAGAAAATAAGAAAAATTAAGGAAAAATAAGGGAAAATAAGCGAAAATCGCGTTTTTCTAAGCTTATTTACCCCTTTCTAGCCGGTTTCAGCCCCCTAACCAGGTCCAGATGGCCGCGGGTAGCTATCACACGCGCTGCACAAATAAAGAGAAAGGGAAAAATGAGGGGGGAGAAAGAGGAGAAATTGCGAGACCCTGAACTAAAAAAAAACAAGTCCGGGAAGGTTCATAGATGGGCTCCCACAGGCGGAGCCCCTACATTTACTCCGAATTATATGTGGTGTCCTCCTCGAATACAAACTGAAGAATGGCTATCCCAGCCCGTCATCCCTAGTCTCCACGGAGATAAAATTCAAAATATGCACTATCGCCTTTATATAGCGCCTCCTACAGGGAATCTCTAGGCACAAGCTACCCCCAGAAAAATAGAGCTACAAAAACTACATATCAATGGTTACATGAAATTACCCCAGCCCTGCAACTCGTAGAGATATAAAGCGCCGAAGTCGCCCTTGTTGACAGATTTCCCAAGTTCGGCTGTCAATTAGACACTTTTAATGGAAATTTGTTATCCTACGACCTTCTCTCTAAAAATCATATTTTCAGAGATCTGTCGAATAAAACAAACCCCAACCCCGTAGCTGTAATATTCGCAGAGTTATTAGCCCCCCAACATGCATGCTCAGGACGTAAAATCGGCTCTCCCAAAGTTGCCCCGTAATTCCCCCAAAAATCACGTTAGACACCTGTTTCATACTTATAAATTACATATTTTTTCCAGCTTCTTAGAAGCAATACACATTGATATAGCGCGATCGCTCCTCACTCTTGGCCTCGGCGCAAAATTTGGTCAAAATATTGAGGTTTTCGGATTGACCGCAAACTTTTCTTGGTCCCGATCTTTACGAAAATCCTATTTATTTTGCACTAGAGAGTCTTACAGTAAAGCTAAAGTGCGATAGAAGTAGCTGAACCAATCAAGATCGCAACTTCGCCTGCACTTTTCCCCTACCTGTTGCGGAAATTGTCTGCAAATTTTTGTGAGTTGAAAACTTTGTGAACACCTCTATCGGACCATGCTTAGCACAGATCTTTATTTGAATTGTTCGTCAGATTATGATGTTACAAAATCGCCTTCTCATGAATTCTCTTTCAAATTCGAAAGTCGTGTAATTTGGCAGATATTCTATCCTATAATGTGCCACCAGCAGCAAAACAATGTAAGAAATGTTGTTAGCACGTCGAGTACAATACCGCTCACAGAATGTGCAAAATTTCCCTGAATATCGCAAAATTCAAATTCCGCGAAATTCCCGGAATTTCGCGAAACGTCGCGAACTTTCAGGAGTTTCGCGAAATTCCGGAAAGTTCGCGGAATTTTCGGATTTTCGCGACATTCACGGAAATTTTGCAAGTTATGTGAATGGTATTGTAGAATGCAAGAAGATGCCCAACGATTGTTACAAGAGCGCAACGATACCAGTGTGGAAGAACAAGGGGGATATAACAGACTGCTCTACATACAATACCGCTCATAATTCGTCAAAAAAGTCGCCGGACTGCGGCGGAGTGCGCTAGAGTGCGTCGGAGTGTGGCGGAGTGTGGCGCAGTGCGCCGGAGTGCGTCGGAGTGTGGCGGACTGCGGCGGAGTGCGCTAGAGTGCGTCGGAGTGTGGCGGAGTGCGGCGGAGTGCGCCGGAGTGCGCCGCACTCCGGCGACTTTTTTGACGAATTATGATCGGTATTGTATATGGAATAAGTGGAAGGAAATACACATACAATACCGCTCACAGAATGTGCAAAATTTCCGTAAATGTCGCGAAATTCCGAAAATGTCGCGGAATTCCGAAAATTCCGCGAACTTTCCGGAATTTCGCGAAGTTTCGCGAAATTCCGGGAATTTCGCGGAATTTTCGGAATTTCGCGGTATTCACGGAAATTTTGCATACTTTGTGAGCGGTATTGTATTTCACTTTCTGACTTTCCTTCTGTATTTCAGAGCACAGCGAGATTACCACGAACAGCGAAGACAGGTAAACAATTATATAGGGTCGGTGCAAAAGTTTTGTCAGTTTCTCCATCGGCAAACACGCTGGAATGAAGATAAACAAACATTCCAAAATGTATCCGATGCAGAATTTCTTCCCCTTTCCAGCTGCCGGACTCATACTGTGTTCCTTTGCGAGAGTGACGAGATATTTGTTGGAAAATACAACCACTCGTTTTTACCATGTCCAACTTTCGTTAATTTTCAAAATTTTTGTATGAGACTTTCGGAGGAGTCTCAATAACCAGCAGATAGGGCAAACCTTTTACCAACAGAAGTAATTTTTTGCAGCCCTACGGCTTGCCTTTCAGAATTTCTACGATTTCTATTTTGAAGTGACCAAATTTTACATTCAGCCAATTTTAACCTCGTAGAACATAAAATGTTAAATACTTCAGTTACCATTCAATGAACTTTTTCTCCTCCTTCTAACATTTGTCTTTTTTTTTGCCGAGACAGGCGAAATTTGCGGGAAAATCGCAGCACTTCTTAATTTCATGAGTGCGCACTAACGTAACCTATGTTTCAAAATCTTCATAATTTGAAGCGAATATCGCTCATTTACTTTGTAATGGTAACTGTAGTAATAATCGAGTGTTGAAACCTAGGTATCCTGTAGGTTTTGCAGTGTTTGGTGCAATAACAGGTTTTGCGATTTTTTCAAAACACAAAATTTTTAGAAAATTTTTCATTAAAATCTGAAAAAGCAGCTGAAAGAAAGCAAAAAATTGCACAAGTTGGCAAAAGGTTTGCCCTATCTGGTGGTTATTAGATCTCTTCTGAAAATCTCATGCAAAAATTTTGAAAATTAGTGAAAGTTGGACATGGTGGAAACGAGCGGTTGTAATTTCCAGCAGATATCTCGTCGCTCTCGCAACGAAACACAGTGTGAGTTTGGCATCTGGAAAGAGGAAGAAGTTCTGCATCGAATACATTTTGAAGTTTTAGTTTATCTCATTCTAAGGTGATTGCCGATGGATTGAAAAAACTGACAAAACTTTTGCACCAAGAGTGTCTTTATAATTATGGCCAGCACTGTATATATTCCGACATGGAAATTTGTTGACGCTTGCTACACACATACGAGTAGAGCCTAAAAACTCTTTTACTTAGTTACCAAAAAGTTTACATGTTTACAAAGAAGTAAACAGCAAGTATTCCCTTGTTCGGAACTGCTTGAAACTATGGTTCGTATGCATCACTATCTTTGCGGCAAGAGGCGGAGGCGAACGTCGCTGCGGGCTTTCTCATCACTGGGGAAGCCGCTCCTTTCGCCGCAAGGATATCAATGCATAAGGGCCTATATCTCCTGACCTGAAGCTCCGGTACTATAAAGAATTGATAAAATCAATAAAAGTCACTTCTCCCTGCAGTATCAATTTTTGAGGCCTTCACTTGTCTTACTTCCCCAAATGCTGATAAATTCATAATTGTTCGAAGCAGTTAACTTAGCGTTTCAGCGATCATAAAAATTACTACACATGCGAATGTTCTCACATAGGTTACGCTCTTTGGAAATGATATAGCCTCCAAGTTCTCTTCTCATGAAATCTGGGCATGTCGTATCTTCTAACGGCTTCTGTGCCACATAGGTTTGGTAGGTGGTCTTCATCAATTACACGGCCCAACATTTCGACGCCTTCGTTTTCCTCAGAGGCCTGAAAATGGTTCAAAGTGCCACCCGTAACTCAACACACCAAACATTACCTCTAAACGAGCTGGTTTTCGGCTACCCCTCAGTTTCGCTAGAAGAAATTGTGTAGAGCAAAGATGACATACCGAAAGACCACCGATATGTGTGGAAGTCCACATCGGAAGTGAGTGTTCGCGGCGGACGAATGAGTCATCCTACAAAAGCAAATCCAATGTGAATTATAGCTGGCATAGTGATACGAAAAGAAGGAAATTAGAGTGATTGACAGGCACTCGTTTTTGCTATTCATTTCTGGATTCTTTGCAGATATCCAGAATGCTTCCATCGCTTTCCTAGCCGAAATCTCCCTTTCGTAAGAAAGAATCTTGCATTTGATGTAGAAATGGTCCCCTTCATGCACCTCGCTTCTGTGCTTTCCCAGCGGTAAAACTAAGCTTTGGCGCCTTTATCTGCTAAGTGTTTCTTCATGCGGATGTCAAGTGATCTTCCAGTTTCTTCACTATATAATGCTTTGCAGCTAAGACGTCCAAGCTGAAACACCGCCCCCACTTTCGCGCAGTCTCCTAATCTACCATGCGGGCATACTATGCATTGCTCTGATGTACAACATTGATGTTTGTTGAGCCTGTTTCGAACCAACTGCATTTTGATACTGTTGTTTTATAAAAATAACGATTAATAATAATTAATAACAATTTTTCAACAATATCAAAACGCAGTTGGTTCGAAACAGGCTCTACGATCAATGTTGTACATCAGAGCAATGCATAGTATGCCCGCATGGTAGATTAGGAGACTGCGCGAAAGTGGGAGCGGTGTTTCAGCTTGGACGTCTTAGCTGCAAAGCATTATATAGTGAAGAAACTGGAGTATCACATGGCATGAAGGAACACTCAGCAGATAAAAAGCGCCAAAACTTGGTTTCGACGCTAGGAAAGCGCAGAAGCGGGCTGCATAAAGGGAAGAATTTCGACATCAAATGTCAGAGTTTTTCTTACGAAAGAGAGATTTTGACTAGGAAAGCGATGGAAGCATTCCGGATACCTGCAAAGAATCCAGAAATGAATAACAAAGACGAGTGCCTGTCAATCACTCTAATTTCCTTCTTTTCGTATCACTATGCCAGCTGTAGATCACATTGGATTTGCATCTGTAGGATGACTCATTCGTCCGCCGCAAACACTCACTTCCGATGTGGACTTCCACGCATATCGGTGGTCTTTCGGTACGTCATCTTTGCTCTGCACAATTTCTGCTAGCGAAACTAAGGGAGGGCCGAAAACTAGCATATTTGGAGGCGATGTTTGGTGTGCTGAGTTATGGGTGGCACTTTGAACCATTTTAGGCCTCTGAGGAAGACGAAGGCGTCGAAACGTTAGGCCGGGTGATTGGAATAAAGACCATCTATCAAACCTGTGTGGCACAGAAGCAGTTGAAAGATAAGAAAATAATATTTTTTCAAAATCATTTCTCTTCCCACGAGAGGCTATAGAGGACTATATATCGCCGAATGTAAAAGGGTCTCGGGCGGGCTTCTTGCAGAAACGCATCTTCTTGCATATAAAAGGGTGCGCATTTGTTGCAGATGACCGCAGAGCCGCCCCATTTCGGCGACATATAATCTTCTACCCAGCTACATTTAGTTTCAAAGTATTTATCACTTTCCGGTATTTTAAAAAAGAAGTTCGTCAAAATTGCAAAGGCATTAGGCAAATATCAAGTAAACAAGTGTTCCGTCAAAACATTTATTCATGATGTTTGACGGAAAACATATGCAAGAAAGACCTCACTCAAGGCCAGTAGTGGCTTTTGAAAATTTTGAAAACCATCTTCTTGACATTGCAAAGATAAGCCGGGTGCGCCGGACATGATATGCCGCCAAAGCAAACGATATAAACATGTTTATTTTTCAAAAATTCAAGCGGCTAGTGATATTCTTTCCATGTTCAAGTCTGATTTCCTCTGTGTGCGCCCTACAGAAATGTTGCAGTAGTGCTGCATCAATGGACCTCGTTTTGCAACAACTGTTGAAACTAAATCTTGCCGAGCCTTGCCAAGAAATACCATTCGGACAAAAATTTTAGGACTTTGTGTGAATACACATCCTCGACATCTAAATATAGTGGAGTTTATATTCGAGCCCATTGTTTTTGAATTGCCCGCAATGATGTACGTAGCGATCATCTTCTGAAACCACATTTTGCTTCGGGATAATTTTTCCAGCAGAGCTTGCGCAATTACTTATGAGAGAAGTACTCTGCCTTAAATCTTTCCGTGCTTATCAACTTATTCGCATTTTGACCACTTCGCATGATCTAATTTTCTATCTCTAGAGGTCTTAATTTTGAATAGAACTGGAACTTAGGCTTGGTTTAACTCCAAGATATTTTGCACGATATAAAGAACGTTATGCATTACGGATTACGTGCCAGCCCAGAAAAGCTGCTCCTTTATAAACATTTTCTCGTCGCAACTGTATTTGGGTGGAGGAATATATGTTGCCAAACGAAGAAGGGTCAAGGGAGGATTCTATGCAGGAACGCATCTCCGTGCATATGCAAAGGGGCGTACTTGTTGCAAATCACCGCTTAGACGGCCCCTTTTCATCGGCATATAGTCCTCTACCCACTCTATCCTAAACAGCAAGGTTTCAATGAAATCAGGTTGGCTAAAAAATAATCGTCATATAAGGCAATTGAGGACGTAGTGAAGAAGACCAAGAAGACCCAGCTCCGCGGATCAGATATATATACAGAGAAGATTCTAAAATGATGATGCGCTTGCACTAACACGTTAGAAGTGAATAGCTGCAAATGTTCAAAAGTTCCACTCACGAGTGTATAAAATTAGCTGCATAATATCGAAATGTTCCTTGCTTGGCGCAAGGTTTCCTCACAAGCCTCCATAATGTATAATAAAGGATAATGGATTTAGCATATTCAATACCCTCAGGACATTCGCCGACACATTCTACTTCGCAGTCAAAGGGATTGCTGAGTGCGTGGGAGCCCTCTACACTGATTTGCCGGGCTAGCCGACGGCCAAGTCAGTGCTTCTCCGCTTATTACTCTGATAAAAACTCAACATCTAAGGAAGTAGTTGTCTGGCTGAGGCTGGAATAGAACCTTGGTCTGACGTGGTCATAACCGCATCCCATGTTAACGCCATTCGTCACCAGTTTTGTGCAGCACATCATTTTCACGGCAAGTTGCTCTTGTGAAACCGAACAAAGTTTTTGGATAACGATTTTTCCTGGAATGCTGAAAGTACGCATTTTGTTTGTGCGCCGGCTACATTTATCTCGAGTGTATCACGCACCACTTTCTGAACTTGGACACTTTGATGCTACTTCGATCACCAGCAAGACATTGAAAGTTTGCCAAGTTTCTACTTATGCAAGTTTCATAACTCCAGTTTTTGTTTCTATTCCCCAGTGCGCGTATCCCTCCAATTCCAAAATAAGTTGAGTTTTATGCTGCTGCTTCACATGAAACAGTGGAAATGCTAGCAACTAAAAGCTCATTTTTATTACAACTCGCCATAAATCAATGAATCGATGACAGGGCTCAATGCGCTGCTCTAAAATCTCCTCTGGGATTGAAAACATTTGAGTTAGCTTTCAGGAGCTTTCGTCAAAGTTGAAGTTTGCAACGAATATAATAGCATGCATACTTACAAACTTTCTGCTTTATACATAATATAAAGATTGCAGCAAGTCTAGAGAGTTTTTCAGGTTTAACGCAGCACATGTCAAGTCTTTGAACAGTCGAAATACGGGAATTCAAGACGTCTAGAGTAGTCCTTGGTCTCGTCAACGCCGTGCCACGCCCCTCCATCACCATCGATCGAACCACGTGCCGGCACGGCACTGGCACAGGCAAGCTAAACGTAGCCCTCGCTAGTTCAAGAAAAATCGAGCAAGAAAGAAAGGAGAATGAAAAGCATACAACGAGTAAGATTCAAATAGAACATCACTTGGCTTTGTCGCCTAAAGACTCAATTTTCAGAGCTCAAATGCACATGCTGACGGTCTATCTTATGTAAACTGACATGCGAAATCCTTGTACCTTTTTTAACGCAAAAATCTTTGCGGAGTTTCAGCCGATAACCGCGATACAAACACGCTGCAGTTGACCTGCAGTAGGGACAGTAACATCTATATTTAGTGAAAAAAATTTGTTTTGTTTTAAACTTACCACTTCAGCTTTTCTACAATGTCTCATCGCTTTCAGTCTAATCTGTATGTCCCTGTTAAGCAAAAGACTTGTCCATGGCAAAACACAGCACAAAAGTGCATGCATAAAAGGATAAAGCATACACTACCACTGAATTATATCCACCTAAAAATTACACCACCACTGAATTATATCCACCTAAAAATTCAAAAAAAAATGTTGCAACATATGAACGCTAGTGGGTTGTTCCAAAATTTATTCGTTCATCAAAACTCAACGCAGGTAGATTAAAGAAGGCGTACAAGCGGTTTAGGTACCATTTGAGATTCATTTTTTCCTTTCTGGCATCAAGATTTTTGTGATTTATAGAGTTTTGCCCACATCGCTATTGACTATTGCAAGCTCACAATCACACGACATTTTATGTACTGTAGGATTTCCATGTTGATTCCGATAAAAAACAGAAAAACAAGTTTGTACATTGAAACATTTGCTGTATCTTATCCACAGTACATTTTTTACTAGGTGAAGAAAAGTTCGTAAACTTTCTATAAGCAAATCGGAGAGATGAAAATTTTTGTATGTAATTAGATCCCTCTAAAAATATACTGAATTTTGTAAAGCAGATTCGGCACAGCCAAATGGACCATATTATAATCTTTGATGATTTACGTCGGGAATCTGTTAGATATTGGTTTACGGTGATTGTCAGAGCAGGAGAAGCTGCAGCTATACATAAAATTTTCACAGCTGTTAATGTACGAGATTGCCAACGTTGAAATAAAAAAAACCTTTGAAATGACTTAGTACTTCAACAGTGCTTTGGTTGATCAGTGAGACCCTAACCTAATCAAAATTCTAATTGTATATGGCACATTACTTACCAGTCATATCTGATTAAAATTCTCAATATGGTAAAGCATTACGTAGTTACCGACATTGTATATAAACACTAAAAGAAATGCTATCAGTAGGCCAGCTACTTGGACGCTCAGTCGAACGTCATTTTGTCTCGCTCTGTAAGTAAATATTGAAGTATGTTGTTTATATGAGAGTTAAATCTGATCGTCAAGTTGGACGGAAACCTCTGCCTTCAGAAACCAAAATTTTGTCCTCAAAACATGGAGAATGTTTGGTTACTAACGCAGCTGTCGGTATTGCGCCATCACCCTTGATTATTACAAAGTTCCCAAATTCCATAAAGATAAGACCCTATCCTCCACAAATTTCTAATATGTCAAAGTCGTTTTTTAGCGCGAAAAAATGTATTCTCAGAAGCTTTCGAACGCTGACCATGAGCGGCAAAAAAAGAATGTGATGTAATTTTTGTTTTCGATTGAGGCTTCATTGTGAACTAGGGTATGCTCTAAAAGCGTTCAAGAAGGTTTGGGAAAGCTCTTGACGAAAATAAGAATTTAAAGACGAAATTTTTGAAAGAACAGAAAGTGTCTACATGTTTTGGATGACGCTCAAAGGCAGTGTCCCGGCGTATTTTGCATTTCATCATTTCTGCATATTGGCCTTCTCGTCATGTAGTACCCGAATGCAAACTTCAATTCGGGTGAAATGACCGTCAGACCGTTTACACATTTTCCAAGAATGAAACTTAGACGAAAATTTTCATCTAAAGTCGGGAGGCATTAGCACGAAGATATTTAGCATGTAAATTTTTACTGAATGGTATGCACAGTGCAGGAACTGCTATGGTTGTCCCTCGAGGAATAGGTAAACGAAATCGTACGAGCGCATCCGGGCAGTTTTCGCGGGCAGAGTTAACCATCGTGCAATCGAGAAGAGCCCAAAAATTAGTACAAAGGCAAGAATCCCATCACATCTATATCCCACCAAACTCAAATCTGCCGGGACACCGCTTACGCAAAGGAGTGTCCAGGATTTTCTGAGCGCTTGAAACCTATGAAAAGAGTTTTGAAAGCATTAATTAACATCTCGAAAGTCACAGCGTTATGGCGAATCCGGTGCGTAAGCAGTGTCTAATCACGGCCCTTAAAAGCTCGCATAGCCCAAAATCTTTTGTGTACTTTTATTTATCAAAAAGATGCTTTATATTGCATGAATAAGATCATACCTGTTGATCGACTTTCTGTTGCGCAACATGAGTAGTATCACTGGAACGTAGCAAGAAACACAAGTGATAAATGATATCATAACCGAGATGATTGACAAAATGTTGATAATCTGGATAAACATTGATATATAAGAAAGTGCAACGTGGCGGACCATATAGGGGGGGGGGGCTAGTCCGCTTCATGAAGAAAAATAAAGCTTCAATCTAACAGATAATGTTCTTATAATAATAATTCATATCGCTAATAATTCATTTGTCAAGCTGATTTTTATTTCGGGCGTGTAAGTGGTCTTGAAGGACGTCAGCAGTGGTGCAGTGACCAGAAGCGGAGAAAGTCAATGCATCATTACAAACGCTGCCGACGGGATCCTGGACACACCTGTAACACATTTTTTTGTGAACAAGCTTTTTAGAAGCATTGTTATACGGGTTACAATTTCCATTCTGCATCATCTTTTTTGTTTAGGAAATTGTGACTTGGCCTTAAAGGCAGTGTTGGACAAGATTTTCTATAAGCTTCCATGAACATCTTTCACTCACCCGGGGTTATCCGCAATGCTGCATATGAAAATCACCCTTAGAAAGCGCGAAAACGACGAGAACATGCATTTCTCAAAGCCATAGAATTTGAATTAAGAAAATACTTGCCAAGGTTGAGGAGCGAAATCGCTGCAGGACTCTACGCTTCAGCTGTCCGGCATGCGTGCTCCGACGCAATCTACAGGTGGAAAAACCCGCCCTTAGGCGTAAGTTTCCCAAGTTTTCTACTGTTTTTCTTGCTTTGGTCAAACTTTATGGCAACGCATTGTGCGATTGCAATTCCGAGGCTCTACTTGGCGGGCACTGAAATCCCAAAATCCCCAGCCCTTTTCGAAGATTATCTCTGGGGTCTACCTGTCCTGTCATTTCGTGTCAGGACCATGTGAAATTTGCTTCTTGCTAAATCGGATAGGAAACAACAAACAGGTTCCGCTTTACTCTACTGCAAAATCTGTATGTGCAATCAAGCTTCGAGCAACAGCTTCTTTATGCGTTGCACATAAGAAAAATTGTGTAATTAGCTAAAGTAAATAGCACTAGCTTGCACATTCCTCATATGTACATCATAAGGCATAAAAGGCCGTGTCCATGTAGTGGGAAGGGAAATGGAAATTGTGAGCTTGGACCTAGCAGATATAACCATGTTTGATAGGAATGCACTGCAATGTTATTGTCGGCTTCTTCGATCTCTCAGCAAAGTGAGTTTGATGCCGCTCCCACCACGGGCTCTCATGAAACTGAGAAACAGCGATAGCAGAAGTAGTTTAATGGTAGCCATAAATGGCTTACTATTGTCGTGAAAAATTGTTTCTGAAAAATTTGACCAAAAACACATTTTTATATGAATGTGGTTTGAATTTGTGCAAATTTTTGTTCACCAGATAGTGTTGCTTAATAGTGATCTTGTTCACCTTAAAGTAATGTGTATTATTTTTAAAAATTGCTAGATTGTACTTATCCTACCACGTCGACATTACCGCTTCTCCTAAAACCTTCACCTTAAAATTGGTTTCAAAGCGAGATTCCAAACCTTTGTTGACCACAGTTGGTTTTAAGGCAAGATTTCAAACGACTACAATAGAAGCTTTTGACGGGTAGAGGAACGAACACCTCAATTCGGCACCGTCGCCGCGGGCTGCTGGTCCTTTCGTCCTACTGTTATGCATCGTGTTGGGACCAGTGGTCCGCAGAGGCGGTGCCTAATTGAGGCGTTCGTTCCTCCACCCGCTTTTGACTGATGATCAAGAAAATGATGTTTATAGTACAGGGGTATGAGCCTCTTGATTTATGGTAGCAAAACTCGACGAGGTAAAAGTAAAAAAGATTGAAATTTGATCAAAGTTTAATCAACTTTCCGGTTAACAAATTACCACGAGAATACCCGATTGATGCGATGTGCAATCCCACACTATGATTGCACTCAAACACTACGACAAAAAGTAATCAAAGACTTCGCGTTTCTATCCTTCTCACGTTTATTCAGTGAATTCCTGCAGTGCCTCTCTCTCTGTGTGATGCTATGTCTTCAGTAAAGGAAAATAATTCTGCACTCACAAACACTAAGGGCCGCATGCACTAATATCCCCGCGGGGAGGGGATCGCAGCTTCAGAAGAAAGCTTCATATCCTGAAGCTCCGGATATCTGGATTTCACGCTGTCTACCTATCCGTAAGTATTCCTATTACCCTTCACTATGAACATGTTGAAGAGGAGCGAGAAGCTGTACGAACCGCATTTTCCAGCTTTTGTATGATCCCTGATGATCCCCGGCGCTTTTCTTTAAAGTCATTTTTCTTCCTCCGAAGTCAACGAAAACCTTCCAAAGTTGTACTGAACATCTAACACAATACTGCTAAGCATGTTGCTGATGAGAACAAATGACTTTTTGAAAAGTCGAATTTTTCGGTAAGCCTCAAATTTCGACCTGTGGATCATCGCAAATTTCATGACTTCAAAACATCATTTGTTCTTAGCAGCAGCATGCTTAGCACTGTCGGGTTAGACAATCTGCACAACTCTGGAGATTCTTCGTTAACTTCGGAGAAAGAAAAATGACTTTAAAGAAAAGCGCCGGGGATCATCAGGGATCATACAAAAGCTGGAAAATGCGGTTCGTACAGCTTCTCGCTCCTCTTCAACATGTTCATAGTGAAGGGTAATAGGAATACTTACGGATAGGTACACAACGTGAAATCCAGGTATCTGGAGTTTCGAAATATAAAGCTTTCTTTTAAGCTGCGATCCCCTCCCCGCGGGGATGTTAGTGCATGCGGCCCTAAGAAAGACGCTACCGAGAAATATTGTATCCTGAAATTTCCTCACATATTCCATTTTTCTTCCATTTTGGCATAATACGATGTATCTATGCAACGATATCAATGTAATGCCGATGTATCGAAGATACAGAGTATAGTTGATCAATACTATAGTCAGATTCGCTAGGAAATATCTATATCGCCAAAAGAAGGCACTACAGAGGTTGGCGTTGGGCAGAATAACGAGAACGTCATAACAAATTATAGAGAATATGTCAGCCGCTCCCTTTAAGCGGTTAAGAAAGGTACAATTACTTAAACAGACGCCGCGTTGACAGTGATTGCTGCCTGCGAAGCGAATTCGTAGGCCTACGGTCGAAAGCGCGGTTTTGTTAACCGCAGAGGGCATGAGGCACACGGTTTATAACTGTGAAAATACTCGCAATTGTGAAAATACGCGCAACTGTGAAAACGCGCATGCCGCAACGCCCGATCTACCATCTCTGCTTTTGCGCCTTCGTCCGTCAATAGCCTTCACCTGTGAGAGCATTAGAATGTGGAACAGAGATAATTTTGGCCTCCACCAAATCATTATTAATATCAGTAGGTAGAGTGGCAGAGTGATAGCTGTGAACAATACGAATGCACAATTGGCCCAAATGAAATTTACCATTGCTGAAAAAAAGCTATTGTTGGACGCTACCATTTTTTTTCAATAAGTGCAAAGGAGATGTGATATTATGAAACATGAACTTGCGGAAGAATTTCGCGAATGTCTGTACACGATAGTCTTGTAACCAGCTTTTTAACTATCTGCTTCAATGGTTGACATCTATTAGCTAAGTTGCGATAAAGCAAAGTCGATCAAAAATTTTGGTCTTGACTTAAAGCTGCAACATACCAATATAAATTAAAATACTGTCCTTTTGAGATGTCGAGAAGCTTTGAATGAATGATACTTTTGTGAAGCGAATGTCATAAAAATAGTTGCGCTTCGATTCCTCAATTGGACAAAATATTGGAAATTAGCTTTATACGTTCAGTGTCTTGAAGAGGTATATTGAAACTCTCAGGAAATTTTTTACGGCTTCGCAATGCAGCAAAGACAAAATTGCGGAACATTCTTTAGTGGCTTCATGAAAACGAAACGGATAAAGAGCAAACTTGATGCTATTTATGGTTGCAGGCTAGCATTTGCTTACCAAGAAATTTATCGACGAAAACAGATAGCTTGAATTGACACCTAACGAGATTTTTGAGCCAACAAAATTCCATTGCCAATAAAAGTGACGTTAGCCATACAGGAACTTATAGGATTTTGCGATATATGCCAATAGCATATTTTCGTAAAATTCCTAAAGCAGGGTTTGCAATCTGCTTGCCGAAAATTTGTTACATTTCTATCATCTTCTTGATCATGGATCAATCGATAATATTCACAATGTGTCCTCATCACCATTTAGTTTGATGCATAAGTCTTGCAACGACTTCCTCTTCTCGATACTTTTTCTATGCGAGACCACTTTTCTCTGAAAGGTATTGCTTCTTTTTTTGTACCATATTTGGTTCCTACTTGATAGAAGGATTGCCAATCTCCTACCACATACCCAAAAAATTGACCTGTCATCTAATGTTTAACAGGTTTTGCCAAAAGTTTATGTTCCTCACTTATCAAACTAAGCTTAGTCTGTTCTCTAATCAATAATGACTCCATCTTTGAATCAATTTGAGAAGTGAATATTGAGAACATTTTTTGAGTTCTTATGCTCTTGTACTTGGCCGGATATGATCTTGAAGAAGAAGAAACGTGTTAAACTGAGATGAATCATGCTGAATTGATTCTTTTTTAGCACGTCGCAGGTGAACGGTCCTCTCAAAATTTATGGAAAAAGTTTTTTGAACCAATGCGCGAATTTTAGAAACTCTTTCGAAAAAATGGGTCCGGATAACGGAACATGCGCGTCCTTGAATTGTTTGATTTTTGTAAACTAAAAAAAGAATGTTTTCAACTCTTAGAAGCTGGTGAAATTAACTTTACGGTTTTAAAACGAAAATAAGCTGTGTGCAACTTGGACAAATTAGATAACAAAAAAATGTAGGCAAGGTGTTTCTGGAGGTTAATACTAAGCTCGTTGAAAAAAGAGCCGCAATAAAAGAATAGGAGGAAAATCGGGTTCAGTGCCCTCGAAAAGTCGAAGGTGCATGCGACAACGCTGTCTGGAAAATTCTTGCAGTCTGACAGTTTCAAAGACGTGGAACTGCATCATTGCCAAAAGCTAGAATTGTCAGACTACTGTTTGCCTAAAATGTATCTATTACTCATAATTCGAGTAAATTTACTCGAACAAAGCCCGTGGTATACCGCAGGCTACCTTGATGAGCGTCCTGGTCAGTTCCAAACCCCGGTACGATACTGCTTTTCACTGTTGGGTGAGTGCGAGAAAGCCAATTGCAACGACTTATTCTTTATCCGATGCGCTCACTGCGAGCATCTCCTATGTGCATCTTCTATGTTTTAATCACTTAGTCATAGACTTCCAACACTGTGTTCAACATGATTTTTCAATCATTCTCATTTTTATAAGCACCTTTTAGAATAAATATAGGAAACAATCATATAAAAATGACTCTTCGTTGTTTTTTTTTGCGTAACGGCATGCATTTTCCTCGAGGATCCTAACATTCGAAAAGAAGATTAATAGAGGCAATGCAAAACTAAAAAACACAGAAGGACTCGAACCTACACCTGCATCAACTTATAAGGTATCTGACATCCGATCGTGTTTCCCTCGGGCGGCCAAACTTGGCTCGAAAATATTTCATAACTCCTTTCAGAGTAACGATCAGCAAAAACAGAAGTCAGATTCGGATCCAGCGCTTCGAGGCGAGTATAAGAGTATACATCTCGTTTTAAAAGGCCACAGACACTAAGTATCGTTCTCTTGTTAGATAGCACACTTATCTCGATTACGAACCAATTGGCGTTTGGGACTAACGGGAAGAATATCGACCACTCCTACATGCCGTGCAAACCCGCTTGATGTACGCCTTTTTGCATTACTCTTCAATTCATTAAAAATGAATGGGCAGAAGGAAATTTCGTTGTCAATACTCACATCATGGACTTGTTCCGAGAAGGCCCTCGCGGCTCAGCTTTGCCACACTTGAACAAGCTGTGCTCAAATGTGGCAAAAATTGGAAGCGGAGTACATACAATCGTTCGCCGCTGCCGGAACATAACCGCAGAGCATTTTTTGTATATATTGCCAGACCGTTTTGTGCTATGAAGGTGCAGACAAATAATGTACTAAGATGTTTGTATTGCTGGGTTTGCGATATCACTCAATTTGGTAAATTCCGCTGCAAGGTGGATCTGCACATTTAAAAACGCCAACTCTCCCCCCCCCCCTCCCTCCCACTAGGGCCCGTATGCACTAACATTTTTGCGGCGAGGGGAGCGGCGTCCCCCGTTATGAAGGGACCGCGTGCGGACGCCGCTGCGGCTTTTTCATTATTGGGGACGCCGCTCCCCTCGCCGCAGGGATATTAGTGCATGCGGCCCTAGGTGTCTCCTGGTAAGAACGATGTGTGGTGACTGCTGATTTGATATGCTAAAGAAGTGCTATCAACCTTGGAAGTTCGCTCAGCCAAGTTCACTACGAGTGTTCATCATGCTAAGGTTAAGAGATAGCCGAACCTAGACAGCCTGCTTCAGCATCAAAATAAATGTTTGTGTTTTTCAGCGGCAGGTAACATTTTGCTTGTGCGATTTGGAAAGCCTGCTCAGAAGATGCGAACTTGTGAGTCATTAGAAAACACTTCTTTTGCTGCGCGTAACATATCTCGGCCAATGCCAAGTTTCATTCGGATCGAGTGTGCTGAGGAGAGGTGTAAATTGTGTGGCAAAGACTATATTGGAGAAACAGGGAGACCGTTGTGCCTAAAAGTAAACAAACATTTGGAATGAATACAAACAATGCGAATGTCTACGCATTCAGGCGCGCATGGCAAGCGGTGCCACCAAGATATAGAGAACAACACTGCTATTCTTTTGATACAAATAAACATTGCGGCACACGAAAGCACATAGGCTTGCCAAATTGCATTCAGCTTTCGAGCGTTGAATATGCGTCCGCTGACCCGCTTTTCAGGTTTTTAAAAAGGTGCCTCATGCTCTGCACCTGCAGCCGAAACATAGGCCTATATCGATATGTACTGATAATAAAGAAATACACCGATCTTAAAAAGCTCAGCATCATGTACTATGATGACGCAATAGTTTGATGACATTGCAACCAGGGTCAAGCGTGTTGATGCGATCCGGGACCCCCATTTACGACCCCCCCCCCCCTTGAAGGTACCCATCTGTACGACCCCCCCCCCCCTCCCCCCTTCCTATTATCCCCTTACCTCCCCTGCCCACTTTCCTCGCGGTAACCTGCATAAACGAATGCCAATCTCAAAAAACAAATGCGTGAGAACTTTAGTGAGGTTTTGGAAGCAGAATTTCTAGGCCAATGGGTGCGTTCAGCATCCGTAGCACACGTACACACCTTCAATAATATTTGAGATTTTGCAAGTTTTTTTGATTTTTCAGGCATACTTCAGGCCAGCAAATTCGGTTCCCGTAGGTGACACAAATTTTTGCACGGAGAAAAAAATGACACTCTTGAACCACAAAAGATGTTTTCGACTAAGAATCTCACTTCCTATCTCTTCCACAGTTTTTTCCGCGAAAAAACCGCTTGAGCGCCGTCCAGAACGACGTCAAAAACGTGCATGAGCACGGTAGTTTGAAAATTCGTAACTGAGGCCAGGAAAAGACTTAGAGACTGCAAAGCACAGGTTCTGTAGTATAATGCCCAGACTATCCATAGAAAAAGTTTTAGCTCTTGAGGAACAGTAAGCTCGAAAAAATTTAGATGCGACTCTCGCAAATTTAGATGCGATCCTAAAAAGCAAAAACTGGGATTTTTGAGCTTAAAATTTTGTAACTTACCAGAGAAATTATAAAACAGCCTGCAATTTTTATGAGGGAAAGTAGAAGGATGGCCTCATATTACAGCAGAATTGCAGCCAACAAGCTTCTATAGCTCCGAAGAAATTTAGATGCGACCCAGATACGACCCCCCCCCCCTTTCCTGTTTTTTGCTACCATACATAAAATCATAAGAAAATCCACAGTTGACAAAATAACACCAAATTTTGCACTGATGTAGCGGAGCATCTCCAAAGTAATTAATCATGTGGGCCCGTGAAAATCATTACAAAAAGATTTAGAAATTTATGATGGCCACAGGTGGTAAAGATTTTCGCTTTTGTCGAGTGTGTGAGACTTCAGGAGGGCTTTAGAAGCAAGATTTCTAATTCAATCGGTACATTTGGCATTGTTATCGAATCATACATCCTTTAAAAGTGTTTTGAGCTCTTGTAAATGTTTTTTTGAGAATTTCTACAGATTTTTTTATCTTTCTTATTCTGATTTCCACCTTTTTATGGATTTATTGTCAAGAACTTAACTAATTATCTGCTTTTGATTCCCTTTTAGGCTTAGGGTATTTTAGCCTAACTACCTTCTTTTACGACCCCCCCCCCCCCGCCTTATGTACCCTCTTTACGACCCCCCGTTGAGACAGTCGCATCACAAGCTTGACCCTGATTGCAACCCAAGAATACGATAGAGCTCGGCTTCTTCAGAGTCTCAGCGTTGAAGAAGGCTGCATATTATACTTGGGCCCGACTTGAATAAAATTTCGATCATCTGAATAAAACATTCGAATATACTCGCATTTAAAAGTCGATATTCGGAGTATTTCCATTTTCGAATAACATTCGAAACTCTCCAAGAATAAACAAAAAATAAGGTTTCGAATAGATTTCATTCGAATTTTTCATCCGAACGCGAGCTGGATTACCCGGCTCCGCCTGGCCCTGTCAAAACACTATGATGACATCACTCCCCTGTACAACCTTTCCCTGTGCCCACTTCTACATGCCAATTCCCCATTCCATGTCGTAATCAGCATGCTCGATTACCCCCCGCTCTCACAGCCCAGCTCGAACTTTGCAAAAAATTGATAAAATCAATAAAATAACGGATAATTAAAAAATATTATTGTATTCCTAATCAGCTTGCTCATTACCCCCCCCCCCCCCTGCCCCTCTGTCAACTCCCAGCCCCATAGGTCAAACTTTCCAAAAAATTTATAGAAACGATAAAACTGGTACCGACAAAAAAGTGGCTTGTGACACCTGCCCCGCTCCAAAGTTTATGTGTGCCAAGTTTGATCAGGAGCTGCTAAAAGGTAAAATTTTTATTCTGAACATACTACAGACAGATATACAGACACACAGACACACAAACAGATAT
Source organism: Cylicocyclus nassatus (assembly GCA_958299035.1). Taxonomy (NCBI): domain Eukaryota; kingdom Metazoa; phylum Nematoda; class Chromadorea; order Rhabditida; family Strongylidae; genus Cylicocyclus; species Cylicocyclus nassatus. The sequence goes on from CATQJL010000223.1 coordinate 62,935,448, forward strand.
CCTGCTTTATATATACAAAGATTTCATTTGAATCGGCATTTGAATGAAATCCGTACTCAAATTATCAAGTTTATTGCAGAACGGGTTTATATAAGTCTACTAGCTGGCTCACCCGGCTCCGCCGTATGTTCCGAATAGAAACGTACAGACAGACAGACAGACAGACAGACATACATACATACAGACATACAAACAGACATTCAGCTTTATATATAAGATGTTTCGGCTGCAGGTGCAGAGCATTAGGCCTTTTTGCAAACATGAAAAGCGGGTCAGTAAACGCGTCGTGTTCAACGCTCCTTAACAGATCTTTGATAACAAAATCTGGTGTTCTCCATGACTGCTCGCAACAGTAAACCACCCGTGTCTCGTGTAATGAAATGAATTTTCCTTTAACGGTCAGACTCGAATTCACACATGTGTAGGAATGAGGCAAGTACTTGCTGACAGCTAGTTTTCTTCTCTTTTGTTCAGTTTAGGACATCCGAATGCAATTTAGCAAGCCTTTGTTTTTTCTCGTACCGCAGCGTTTATTTCTATCGAAAGAATAGCTATGCTGTTCTCTAGATCGTGGTGGCATCGCTTGCGATGGAGAATGAAAGCGTAGACATTCGCATTGTTTCTATTCATTCCGAATGTTTGTTTACTTTTAGGCACAACGGTCTCCCTGTTTCTCCAATATAGTCTTCGCCACACAATTTACACCTCTACTCAGCACACTCGATCCGAATGAAACTTGGCATTGGCCGAGATATGTTACGCGCAGCAAAAGAAGTGTTTTCTAGTGACTCACAAGTTCGCATCTTCTGAGCAGGCTTTCCAATCGCACAAGCAAAAGGTTACCTGCCGCTGAAAAACACAAACATTTATTTTAATGCTGAAGAAAACAAAGCAGCTGCGTATCAGAGGGAAACTGCATGTGCCACGAGCTGTGTATCTTACTTTTGAATTGTGTGGCGAAGAATATATTGGGGAAAGAGGGAGATCGTTGTGCCTAACCATAAGAGTAAACGTTGGAAAAATGAAAAATTAGTGAATGTTTATGTCTTTAGGCGCGTCATCGCATGTGTATCACCACGATATAGAATTTGAAGTCAACGTTGCCATTCTTTCAAAAAAAAATTGGGAAACAAAAACAATCGAGAGTTGCAGAATTGCGTTTATATACTGAACTGAAAACAAAAAAGAAGAAAAAGTGGTTGTCAACAGTTGATGGAAGATTCCTGCCCAACCTTCGTTTTGCGAATGACATCGTCTTCGAGCAGTATCACTGAAGCAGAGACGATGCTGAAGGAACTAAACGCGAATAAATCGGAAGAGGATTCAATTCATGAAGAACGCCCTTTGCGAAGATGCAGAAATGGAATTGGAAGGCACCCCGATTACGGAGACGTCTTCTTACTTGTATCTCGGGCGTTCGATGAACATGGAGAACAACTTGAGGAAAGAACTTAACAGAAGAAGAAGAGCAGCCTGGGCCGCATTCTCGCCTCTGAAGAAAGCCACCACTAACTGACGGGCCCGGAGCTTCGTGCCCACCTGTTCGACTCAACCGTTCTCTCGGCGATTTGTTACGCAGCTGAGACTTGGGCCGACCCTGTAGCCACGTCGAAAGCTTCACGGACCATCCACAGAGCGCTCGAGCGCAGTCTTCTGAAGGTGACCCGACACAAGCAACATCTTGTCGGATCGCAGTACAGATACGGGAAGAATGTCCCGTCCTCGTGACCTAGCGGAATACTTTGCGAAAGCAAAGCACCAATGGGCCGGTCACATCATGAGAAGAACAGATGACAGATGGACACTAAGAACCAGAGAAATCAGAGTGGATTCCTCGCGAAGGAAAACGTCCCCGAGGAAGAACTCCAAAGAGATGAGCAGACGTGTTCGTGGAACGGATGGATCAGCTCAGGGCTCAGCACAGCTGGCGCCTGGTCAAGCAGGATATCGTTTTTAGCGCGGAAAGCAAAGGGGATATCGTTTCTACAGGGGCCGAGGCGGAGAACTGCCGCAAAAATGCCGCCGGCATGCCACCGGCATGTCATTGGCAAGCTGTCCATCAACAAACAAAGGCGTTGTTTTCAGCCAAAACGCAATAGTATGACACCAAATTTGGTGTGTGCATGCGCGTTGGTGGACCGGAACTACGGGCCAAAAATTTATGAAAACTTATGTGAATGAAAACTGTGCCCAATTTTTTCTGAATTAGCTGGCACCGTGCCAGCTGGGTGCCAGCTGAGCTGGCACAGACACTTTGCTCGCATAAGTTTTCATACTTTTTTACATAAAATGTATCTACACTGTAAAAGATTACATACGGAGAAGAAACAGTTTCATAATGTTCTCTTTTCAGCGTTTTATAGCAATTTGAAAACCACTCAGTACGCTCCGCCGTCGAAAAATCGGCTTTTTCTGCTTCTCAAGATGTGATTCGACCACTTAAAAAGCTCAGAAAGCTGTGAAAGGTTCTTTCATGATATCAGAAATGCATGAAAACACTACTACATTTATTTACATAATATAAAAATGATGACGGGTTTTCAAAACAGATCAAGGGACTTCGTACAAAATTTTCAATATCAAACGGGACTTCGTTTTGAAATTTCCCTGGTGCCAGCTCGTGCCGAGCCCTGGATCAGCTGAGAAATCAGCTGGATACGATTTGCATGAAACTCGTGGACATAGCCACCGACGTCAACCAAGAAGATCGTCGATGTCTGGAGCGAGGGACAGGGGTCGATGGAAACTTTGTGCTGAGGCCCGCACGCCACGTAAAGACGGGCCATCTAAGTAAGTATCACCAGGGATCGGTCTCGTGCCGGTATGCTGCGACGGCGGATTGTCGAATGCGATGTGCCGCGCATGACAGTGTTTGCAGGCGTCACGCCGCATCGCCGCTAATTGCAGCAGGCGCGACGTAGCACAATCAATGCCGTTTTATACAGCCTATACATCCTTTAAATGTCTGACATACACTACTTCCGACGCCGAACGATGTCGAACGGACATATTACACACCGTGAGGTCATGCGCACCCCATCGTAAGAACGATTGTGCATGAGCTGACATTTGAGGTTTGAAAATGGTATGTCTATTCCTCTTGACCTCTTATTATCATTATTAGTTTTATAAGTCCACTTGATGTATCAGTCTGCACTGCCTTGCTGACTCTCCGTAAATGGCAAACATAAGGGGTTTTTCATCGATTTGTAAACCCTGGGGTTAATTAGGCGACCTTCATGAAAGATGGTTTCCTTGGTTTTTATCCGCTAGACTTAACGTTGCGATCAGCCAGATTCAGCGAGTGAACCTTATGCATACACCTGTCAAACGAAACATTTATAGCTGTCCTGCACATATTAGCCATTATGGACATTTTGACTTGCGCAAGTTGAGTGGAAGTGTAGTGCGCTGAGATATTCTCAATGCTAGATTTTTGTTACCATGCTGTTTTAAACTTGCCACCCAACCGCTGCAAAAAGACGCTTGAAAAATTCTTCTTTAGTGCCATTTTGATTGAGGACTGCTGACTGAGAATTCTGCGGACATATAACGCAACAATCCTCCACAAAGCGACGGTACAGCAATGGTTTGCGTCGTGGAGAAGCCTCTACCTTAAAAAGCAAGACCACGGCTAATGTCGGCGCTAAATGTTGTCCCATGGCAAGGGCTCTCATCTTGTGATAATGTTCGCACCATCGAAAAATAAATACTATTTGCACTTCCAGTAGCAGCATGATCCCTCTAATGCTTAAACGGCAGATTCAAAGAAACTTTATGTTGGAGCTCGAATGTGGCTGGCAGGGCCTTGTCATTTGAAATATTGATGTAAAGTGTTACGTCGAATTCTCCATCAGCATCCTGGTAAACGCGAGCGTTACGCAGATGGTACATCTTGGTATTAGAAAGATGAGAGGGGACGTACTTAGCAGGTGTGACAAAATTTATGTTTAGAAACCATGAGATTATATTTGTGAGCACACCGATTACTAACTAGTGGTCTGACTTCATATTACTAAGACCCTTCGATGCGAGAGACCGACAGCCGTCAATTTGTAGGCGTCTTGACTAAGGTGTACCTGGGGCAACTCACTATTAGAACGCGGTACTTAGCTTCCATATAACCATCAAACCGAGCAACTTCTACCGAGACGTTGTTAAGGTGACATTAATGCTTTCATAATTCCTTGTCTGATGACGCCTCATATACTTTTGTGTCAGCAATTCATTGTGATGGACATGCCCAGTTTACGTGACAAAACACAGTTTCAATCTCTTTGTCGTTGAAGGCAGCGTCCAGGCAAGATCCATCCACACAGATTAACGAATCGTAACCAATCGCGCTCTCCACCACGCTACAGTAATAACAATAATAACCGTAGCCGCCCTAGGCATGTAAGGTTTGCGCCAGAGCCCAATTACCAACAGTGGCAATCTAGTAGCAATAATTACCAGTCTAGATCTACTCCGTGTAACAGAAATATGTCTTCGAGAAGAAACCAGGATAATTTCAACCGTTTCCGCAACAATAGCAATTCTCGTAATCAGTTCAATCCCAACCAAAATTTTCACAATAACTCTCGCTCACCAAATCGCAACCGTAATAACAACCGAAATTCTTCTCGGGGGGAGGGGGGGGGGGGTATTCGCATGCAGTTAATTCTATAATAACTAATTTTTCCACAGGCATCACCAGTTCTATAAATTCTCTGTTTCTTGTGATAATTGCGCTAATATTGCCTACCTCTTTCCGCATTCTCAATGGTCTAACACTTATGTTCATCTGGTAAATCAGGCTGGCTTGTAGCCTTTCCTAAAACTATTTCTTTCTTCTTTCTATTTCTTATTAACTTAACTAACGTATTGTTAACAATGGCTTCTGTTTTTGTAGAAAAGAACCGACTACTCTAAGTGCATTTCATTGTTTCAATAAGACTAGGAAAGTTTGCGCGTCATCTTATCTGCACATTTCTTTCTCACTAAATAGCGATGAGGAATTTATGTCTCCCATCGATCCAATTCTCTGCCATAACATTGCAAAAACTAAAAAGTACCTCGGTGAACCGTTACACATATTTTCGCCCAAAGTATTCGGCTCACAGCGTCCTATTCATTATTCTTATCCCTGGTTCTTTGGTCAAAAGTGCACAGTCACCACAAATATTTATGTAGAAGAAGGCGAAATTGCCACTTTTGATGGTGATCAACTGCTAGGACAGTTTGGCGACATGGTGTTGCACTCTTAGCCATGATTACTGTCAATTGTTGCATGGTACCGTAGTTTGGAAATCAAAAGACGCTCAAGTTGCTTGTAAAAGCTATTCACAGTATCGCGTATGTCACACCAAATCACATTCTTCTTGAAGCAATACAATCCGCATTCACATACAAGAGCGTTTTCTTTTTAAAATCACAACTTACAAAGTGATATTTGTCCGAAAACGCAATTGCAATGGACAATGGCGTATTCATATTGCTTCCAGAACTTTTGGGAGAAGATCCTCGCACAATTTTTGATAGTAACATAACTCTAGTGCGACAAATCAATAAAAAACACTTCAACTTCTCCAAAAGCTTTCCAATTTACGATGTAGACACTATCTACACTCATAAAATTCGCAATCCTTATGCATCACATGGCAATACTTTTTCAGCTTCTAGCAATGCCACTATTCTTTCATCAATACTTTTGAAATCAAAACCGCTTCAAATCAATCAAGTGAAACCGCTGATTAGAGGAAAACGATCTGGCGATAACTCAAAACCCGCGCACAGGACAATTAACATTTCTGTTATAGTCGCAGAGTATATTGCATTGAATTCGCCTCCAGCATTCTCAGCGCAGCAGTCTGAATTGAATACCAAAGCTTGACGAGGTGATTCGGCGCGACTTTTCAATCATGTTTGAGCAAATTTGCGTCCTGAATATTTTCAAGATTTTGACTATCAAAAGTATTGCGAAAAGCGATCCCACAAGTGCTGCTAGGATGTTACTCAGCAGAGACGATATTTTCGCTATTTCTGCTGGGGATATTTTGATGATTTCTAAGTGTAAAACTATCCAAATTGATGAGATCTATCCGGACCATAAAGTGGATAGCAATTGCTATGTATTAGGTTGGCACATAAATTTTGCAACTTTTCCCGTAACTTTTTTCCTATCTTAAGTAGCAATCTCATTTTGTGGCATCAGGTAGATCGTGATGTAAGCTGCAAGTATGCGCAAACCGTTTGACTTTGATAACTTAGTACAAAAAATCTAAGCATTTTTTGAAAACTGCTGAAAATCAAGGTTTCACGATTTTTGTGGCAAACATGAAGCCCTACGAAACCTGATTCAAACATATGAAAAAGCAATTATAGGCAGCATGTAGCTGGAAGTTGGCACATTGGAATCAGTGAAAAAGAAATGAAATTTAAACACAAATTAAGCTGGGGCACCTTTGAGAAGTTGAACAAGTCAAATGCGTCAAGTTTTGAAGGCAATTTGTTAATAACTAAGCTGCGAAAAGTCAGAATTCGCTATAACTTTGCACTGTAGGGTAATCCTATGCGGTAAACACGAATATCATATTCATTTGTCGCTGGAATGAAATTAATTTTTTGATTTCAAGAATGAGGCCTCTTCATGCAAAACGGATCTCATTTTTGTGATCAGCATTTCAAGTAAGCCCTATAGGCCAAGTTTCAGCAAAATCTGATGCATTCTAAAAATTTTCCCATAGTACCGTAAACCTACCGTAATCCTCACATAAGGTGGTAAAATTCGGCAAAAATGTGTGCACTAGAAGCTTACATCATATTCCTTATATTGCCAAAAAATGAATGCGCTACGTTCAAATAGACAAAAGTTATATAAAAAGTTGCATTACTTATGTGCCAACCTAATAGATACTCCGGTACGTGTTGGGAAAACTTTATTTTTCGTCCAATCTGGCACACGTGATCTCAAATCACATCTTCTTTTGCTGACTGTGGTCATTTACAGTTAGGGGTTTACAATGATGGCACAAATCATTTTAAGTCATCTAATGGTTATGTCCACGTTTCTCACGTAAATTTAAATTTACCACAAAACTTCGCAGATCAAAACATAGTTTTCAATTCTCCGCCTATTTTCCATTCGGACCTAGCCAAAATAAACACGGAGATAAAATTCATCAAAAATCGCATTAATACAGCAACCATAAAGTCAAACTTAGATGCTTCGCAAGTTCACGATCCAAATCTGAACACATTTCCTGAGCAACTACAGAATGAAGTTATACAAACTGCTGATTTTCTTAAAACCAATGCTTTACAAATTCTATAATCGCAAAAATCGATAATCTTACGGTCTATAGAAAAACATACTTTAGTAATTTATGCTGTTAGAGCAACTATCCTTGCAGTAGTTCTATTTTTAATAGCTCTTATCTTTTATTACGTCAAATTAGCGCGTACTTATTTAAAAGTTCTCTTCAAAATGTTTCAAGTTCTATTTCCGTCGTTTCACAAGAAAACTGCGAAAATAGAGCATAATGTCGAGGCATCTGCTCCGCATTTTCGAGAAAGTCATAGCTTTGTTACATTTCAAGACAATCAGTCTCAAACACGCGATCCAGTCTATCCAAATTTACAGGACGAAAAACAAGTTGAGGCATCGTTTATCACAAAAGCCGATCTCAACGTGCCTGTTACCAATTTTCACCATTTCAATCCTATCGTAATGTCTGTCCAGCAACTCGGTCAAAGCAACACCATATTTATTCCGCTAAAAACCAATAACTTCAGTACAACTGCCCTTTTTGACACCGGTTCAGCTATCAGTTTGATGTCAGATAGGTTTGTTCAAAAACTCAACATTCCTTTCAATAAGTCTTCCTTAAAAGAAGCTGTAGCCGCGAATGGTACTCCCATTCAGCTACTAAGTCAAACCACAGCCACTCTTTCTGTAGATAACATTGTCATTACAGTCATACCATTTGTAGTCAGTAATGCACATTGCTCGACTGACTTACTTTTGGGTAATGACTCGATAACAAAGTTATCTACAAGATTAACAATAAACTACAAAGAAAAACAGGTTATTTTTGAAAAATGTTCAGTACCAATGGTCGAACCTAGCAGTGATCTCGTGCCGACCGAACCTGTTCACCTATCTTGCAAAACAATTCTCAAATCGCTTTCTGATACTATCGTACAAGGCATCATAGGATCTTCTTATCCTCCCGACTGGGAATTTATGACATGTGACGACCCTACAGTCACTTTACCATCAGGTGTCATTATAGGTAAAACATTGTCATGTCCTGGTTCAAATGGTACAATTACGCTACGCATTTTCAACTCTACTAATCACGTAGAACTAGATAGGAAAAACGTTCTCACAATTGCTGAATTCGTTGGTTCTGCCCAGCAATGGCCAGCTGTTTTTGAAATACATCCTTCAAATTCTACTACTTCTAATACCTATCAAAATCCAGTCCATTACACCTCACCTGAGGCGGACATAGCTGCAAATCTTCCTAATTCTCTCCATCAAGCTGACAATAGCCCCTGGGGGAACGTGTCAAAGTAAATCGCAATTTACTTAATAAGCAGCAATCTCTCCAATTTGAGAATCTTCTTAGAAAATATCAAAAAAGCTTTGTGGATCGGATGGAAATTTAGGGAGATACACAGGTCCTATTTCTCACAAAATCAAGTTTGTTCCGCATGCAACAGCTCCAAAACAGCGTCCCTACAGGGTACCTTTGGAAAGCGGCAAGAAATAAAAAGACAAATTGAGGAAATGCTCCGCACGCGTATAATAGAGCCGAGCACTAGTAAGTTCGCTTCACCTATTGTTTTAACGAAAAAGCCTTCGACAAATCAGTGGCGTTTTACAGTAGACTATCGCCAAATCAGCGCTATAACTGAAAATGAAGCCTACTGCATAACGCATATTCAAAACGTCATTGATTTAGCGAACGGTAAAGAAGTTTACAGTATTCTGGACTTCAAAAGTGCTTTGTTTCAAATCCCTCTCGAAGCAAAACATGAAGAGAGAACTGCATTTTCCTCATTTTTGGGTCTTTTTCATTTCACTGTAATGTCGCAAGGTTTGAAGGATGCCCCCGGTACTTTCCAAAGAGTCGCAAACACCCTGACAAAAGAATTGAAAGCTTGCTGTTTCGCCTATTTGGATGATATCATTATCGCCAGTCATTCCATAGGTGACCATTTTCATAATCTAGAAGAAGTTTTGCAACGCATTGCAAATTTTGGCATGAAACTCACAGCGGAAAAGTGCTCTTTTATGCAAGAAGAAGTTCCGTACTTGGAAGTACTTATAAGTAAGAGCGGAACAAGAAAAATACGAAAAGATAGCTAGTATCACCAAGATACCTAGACCTCAAGATGCTAAAGCTGTCAAGTCTTTTTTGGGTGCAGCTTCGTACTTTCGCAAACTCATATCACGCTTTTCGTATGTTGCCGCTCCTTTGAATGCTCTTCTCATAAAGAATGCTCCAATGGACTGATCTTCACGAAAATGCATTCGTTTCTTTGAAAAGCGCGCTTACTACAGCTCCAACTCTTACATCCCCTATAATAGGCAAACCGTACATTATCTACACGGATGCTTCGACTACGGGCCTAGGAGCGTGTTTACTGCAGCAAAACCCGCAAACGCTAAATGAGCATCCAATTGCGTACTGTAGTCGCTCGCTGAACAAGCATTAGCAAAATTACTCAATCATAGAGCTTGAGGCGCTTGCCATAGTCTTTGCGCTCAAACATTTTTACCCATATGTTGCTAGTGCCTCTATAACACTTATTACTGATCATGCTCCGTTAAAGTCACTACTGTACAGATCAGACCCTGTTGAACGTTTAGCAAAATACCAAATCTTGATACAAGCTTATGATCTGAAAATTGAATATCGACAGAGTAAACATAACAAGTTTTGCGACTTTTTGAGCCGTTATCCAGTAGTAATGAACATTTCTACTGCTCCCGACTCAATTCCTAGCTTAGATACCATTAGAGAAAGCCAGCAAAATTCTTATTTTGGAAGTTTGATCACCTTCTTAAGAAGGAGTGCTGAAAACCCTCCGCAGCAATTTTTAGGTTCGTTAGACAAATATTCCATTTTCAATGGGGCATTGTACTATAAGGCCAACGAAAGATCAAAACTTGTCATACCCGACCATGAGCTTCAAAAGCAGGTCGTAAAACTTCTTCATGATAATCCTTTGCTAGGTTCCCACTTGGCAATTCGAAAACCGTACATAAAGGTCTCGGATAAGTACTGCCAAACATGCATCAGGATATCGCAAATTACGTTAGATCTTGCGCAGCCTGTCAAAAGGTGAAAACACCAGCAGGAAATATCATTCGCGAGGAACTGGGAACTTTTCCCATTTCTCAGCGTCCTTTTGAGCGTATCCACATTGATGTAGTAGGACCATTGCCGCAATGTATTGATGGTAGCAGATTCATAGCTATCACGGTCTGCGCTTTCAGTAATTACATTATCTGTACGCCTTTAGTGAATCAGACGGCTGATTAAGTAGTAAAAGCGCTCATTGACGACGTGGTATCCAAGCACGGGATCCCCAACGAAATCGTTAGCGACAGAAGCTTAAACTATGTGAGCGAAATTTTCACTCAGGTTAACAAAACTCTGGGAATTGCGAACAATTTTACCACAAGCTACAACCACAAGGCGAACGGCCAGGTTGAAAGGATGTAAAAGTTGTTACGGATTCTCTCACAGTCTACTGCTCAGAAGCCAGAGGCTTGTGGACGGAATTCCTGCAACCCATCGTTTTTGCCTACAATTGTAGCAAAAACGATACGACATGGTACAGTCTATTCTTTATGATACACGCTAGACATCCGGTCACATGGATGGACGTTGTTCACAAATTACCTCTACTCTTACTTTTGTCACAGATAATTTCGCAGGCCAGTTCACGACAGCCTGCAGACTACGATAGTGGAAGTGGGATCCAGCATAGCAGCGAAAACAGCTGACTACAAAGCTGGTTTCGCTTACCAGAAGAAGGTATACAGTAAGGACCTTTCTGGGGTCTTGTATTGTTGCATGACGACACAGTCCTTCCAAAATTCTCACTCCAATGGAAAGGCCCATTTGTGATTGTCTCCATGTGCCGTCCCAATGTCACCATAAAAAGTCTGTTCAACAATAAGTCACAAACAGTGCATGTGAACAGACTCAAATTGTATTACAGCAGACCGCAGGAGCGTGAAGTCTCTGTGCAACCACAATCTAGTCACACAGAGGCAGAGACTCCACGTTCTAGTGAGCCTAATCTCAGACGTTCAGAGCGTCCGAGACAAGGAACGGATTGGTCTCCCTCGTAATGAGTGAAAGGTGCCAGTAGCAACCTCACAAAATTCATTAACGCAGCGGCTACTGGTACGAAGTAAGTTTGCCGCAAGCCTACGCACTATAAAAAGAAAGAATTCTTCGACTGGCGGGTCGAAGAACGCTTTCAAACACTCACTTTTACTTCAAGCCCTTGTAAGCAACGCTAGAAAATTCTTTCCTTTCGAGTTGTGAACTCGATAATCAAATGTTGTGAAATTCCGGTGCATTTATGTCGATATTTGACAGTAACGAAAACATCGAATGACACATTCTATCTTTTCGTTCGACATTTCATGTTTTACATTTGAATTTCTACTTGTTGTAATGTTTATACTATTTTATTACGTGTGATTTCATGCCTTCTCCATATTCCCCCACACAAGTCATCATCCTATTGACTCCATTCTGAATAAGTATCCCATTTTGCTACAACATATATATGTCTTCCGCTCGAGGACGAGCTTTACTTTGTTGACAGGAAGTACGGATCGTGTGGCTTCGTGCTCCATTCGTTTGCCTTGTCTCTTGCCCGCTCCTCCTCTATGTAACGTGAAGACGCAATCCAGCAGATGCAACCCAACGATGAAGTTCAATTCCCCCACGATGACTTCAATTCCCCCTCCCCCACGATGAAAGCAAACGCGAAAAGATGCATGGTTCTCGATGAGATGAATGGTATAGCAATGATCGATACTCGAGCAATGATAATCAATACGCCAGCAACCAACGACATCAAATAGACCAGAATTCAATCGATGACGATACGACGATAAGCTAGAAATCGATCAATGATGATGGTTGATGACGAAATGACGATGATGATGACGATGATGATGGTCAAATGGTCAAAACGTGCAGACCAAGATGATCAAAAGCTACGATGGTTTTTCTTCCCGAGCCATAATCAAAGATGAAAGCTCGAGGACGAGCTTTGCAATGGAATGGACATGTCGAGACGCAGACTAATTAGATGGTCCGACAGGCTCCACGCCAGCTGGGCGGTGCCCGGAATCTCCAGATGAGCTGGCACTCCCCGGGTGCTCGGTGGTCCCCTCCCCATTAATGTCCCCCATTTTTATATACATGTTATAATGATAAAATCATCTAGTCAAGAACTGTTTTGTTAAGATGTTATACAACAGGGTAGAGGGATCAAGTCCCGAGAGTAATTAACTCGTTAAACTTTACAGAGATACGGGCCTGTGATACGTATCACAAACCACCCCTTCGTATCACAAACCACCTCTGAGGACGAGTGCTCACGCAGGTGTGCAGTTAACTGCATCCGTGCAGTGCAGCTCCTCAAGCTGGCATGCGATGGGGACGAGCAATCCGAAACTCGTCCGCTCCTTGAAGAGAGGGTCCCCAAGAATCGGGTTTTTTGGGGGTTTTGAACAATTTGGACTTCGCAACTGTAATCAGGGCCACGGAAAGGTCCCAGAATGGCAGAAACATGAGAGGCGAAATTTCGCCCGGACGCTGCCTTTAACGAGTATCCAGATTTCCCTGCAGCATAAAAAGCCGAGTCCAGGCGGACCGCGGCGCTGGCCATTCCATTATATTATTTGCCAGCAATTTGCTAAATTTAGAAAAAGAGCAGGAAAAATACTAAAGTAAATTAACTTTAAGGGCGGGATAATTGCGTCGCTTAGGACCGTAACACGAGGATGACTAGGTACACAGACAGACAGACACACATTCAGCTTTATATATAAGACTAGCGACCCTACGGGTCGCTAGTCAGCGGGTAGGGCACACCCATAAATAAACGTCTTTCATACCTAAAATTTTCTCAAGTGAAATTCCAATTTGTCAGCACATGTATTGCCACAACAGCTCAAAAGTAACATTTTCAGATATTTTCAATGGGAGGAAAGTGGATCATATCGTGCTAAAAGTTTGTCTTGCCCCAGTCATCGCTGTACAGCTTCCTTTCGCAATGTCACTCTCGCACTCACGCTTACATCTGGGGAGAAAAATCGGATTCACCCATAGCAAAAGCTCCCAAAAGCGAGATTTTCGAAGATTTTCTCAAAATTTGGCGGAAAAGTGGATCATATCGTGCAGAAAAATTGTCTTGCCCCAGTCATCGCTGTACAGCTTCCTTTCGCAATGTCACTCTCGCACTCACGCTTACAATCTGGAGAGAAAAATCGGATTCACCCATAGCAAAAGCTCTCAAAGCGAGATTTACGAAGATTTTCTCAAAATCTGGCGGAAAAGTGGATCATATCGTGCAGAAAAATTGTCTTGCTCCAGTCATCGCTGTACAGCTTCCTTTCGCAATGTCACTCTCGCACTCACGCTTACAATCTGGAGAGAAAAATCGGATTCACCCATAGCAAAAGCTCCCAAAGCGAGATTTACGAAGATTTTCTCAAAATCTGGCGGAAAAGTGGATCATATCGTGCTAAAAATTTGTCTTGCCCCAGTCATCGCTGTATAGCTTCCTTTCGCAATGTCACTCTCGCACTCACGCTTACAATCTAGAGAGAAAAATCGGATTCACCCATAGCAAAAGCTCCCAAAAGCGAGATTTTGGGAGATTGTCTCAAAATTGGGTGGGAAAGTGGATCATATCGTGCTAAGAAATTGTCTTGCCCCAGTCATCGCTGTACAGCTTCCTTTCGCAATGTCACTCTCGCACTCACGCTTACATCTGGGGAGAAAAATCGGATTCACCCATAGCAAAAGCTCCCAAAAGCGAGATTTTCGAAGATTTTCTCAAAATTGGCGGAAAAGTGGATCATATCGTGCAGAAAAATTGTCTTGCCCCAGTCATCGCTGTACAGCTTCCTTTCGCAATGTCACTCTCGCACTCACGCTTACAATCTGGAGAGAAAAATCGGATTCACCCATAGCAAAAACTCCCAAAAGCGAGATTTTGGGAGATTGTCTCAAAATTGGGCGGAAAAGTGGATCATATCGTGCTAAGAAATTGTCTTGCCCCAGTCATCGCTGTACAGCTTCCTTTCGCAATGTCACCCTCGCACTCACGCTTACAATCTAGAGAGAAAAATCGGATTCACCCATAGCAAAAGCTCCCAAAGCGAGATTTACGAAGATTTTCTCAAAATCTGGCGGAAAAGTGGATCATATCGTGCTAAAAATTTGTCTTGCCCCAGTCATCGCTGTACAGCTTCCTTTCGCAATGTCATTCTCGCACTCACGCTTACAATCTAGAGAGAAAAATCGGATTCACGCATAGCAAAAACTCCCAAAAGCGAGATTTTGGGAGATTGTCTCAAAATTGGGCGGAAATGTGGAAGCATAATGAATACTGAGATCGAAGGTGAGCGGATCAAATGGTATGCTTCTATAACTAACTTTGCAACAATGTCCAGCTCGCATTCAACACCCTTGGCACGCGCTTGCGTCTTTCAACACACCCTTTGCAGCAGCAGAGCGTACCCTGCGTGTCGTGGCCTCTCGTTCGCGCTAGGACCTCTGCGTCCTCTTGACCTCATGATCGCACCGTCGCGTTTCTACACAATAAGGCTCCGTTCGGAAACTGGCGTCTATTCAAAACACTCGCTGAAGCATACATGTGGGCGGACCATCCTCGCCGTCTCGTTTTTTGGGATCGGGTTTATATTATAGGAGAGGATTTGCTTCCTGATTTTTTCCTATCTTTGCAGTGTTATAGCCATGGCTTTTTGAGCAGTTCAGCAGTAACGGCAAATCTTTTCTAATTTTTGAAAATTTTTGTCCTGATGTTTTCAAAAGAGCTCCGATAATCGTTGTATAGATTGGACTTTGGCTACATGCAACAATTTTAGATTACATGGGCCATATTTATTTACCAAGTCCGAAATAATTATTTGTTTAGTAAAAACAGCGGTTTTTGATTACGTTTAACACGTGAAAGTACCGAAAATTCCAAAAGCTGCTTTTCTCAAAGCAAATTAAACATGGTTGCGTTGCACAAATAATGTTTAATAAAATTCATGTTTAAATTTGCAGAAACTTTAAAAGCTTTGTGTATTTGCGCGGTTGCCTGTCTCATGACTTTGTCAAAAAGTCGAGACCTTCAAGGAAGTAATTTTTTGAAGCTAAATACAGCAGACTAAAAGAATCTAAAAATCTTCTTTTATAGTCCGACAATTGCTTTATTTGATCCACATTTAACTCTTGTCGAAACTTTAAATGAAATTTTTGAACATTAGCCTAACTTTGAGCAGACAAAATTGACGGGTGGAAAATTCTGGCATTTATCAAAAAAAGCAAACAAGACTGTGGTTCGAAAATGTATCCGTAAGAAGGATAAGGAAAAGCTGCATTGACTGCATGCTGAAATCCGTTTAGTTGTTTATTGTGTGTGGTTTCATAGCAGTTTGAAAAAATGGACAAAACTTTCGAAGCAACTTAATACATAGGTATAGAGAGTACTGCCTGAAGTTTTGTTGGGTTTTCAAATTTAACGCAGCACATGCTATGCCTTTGAACAGTTGACATGCAGGTAACTTAGGGCTACATCCAGCGCCGTGCGGGCGCCGTGTGGACGGGCTCGTTATTGATCGAACCGCGTGCCGGCACGACACTGGCACGGGCAATATAGACACAGCCCTGGTTAGTTCAGAACAAAATCGAAGAGCTTTGTCTGAAGCAAGAAAGAAAAGAAAGTAATGAGCACACAACGATCAAGATGTACGTAAAACATATCATGGCTGCGATTATCTCAGATACAAAAAAAGATGCAATTTTCAAAAATATGATGCAACTGTTGTTGGTGTCGGTACCCCATTTTATGTGAACTGGAACGGGAAGTATGGATGTCTTTTTCCATTTAACGAAGAAACCTTTGTGAAATTTCGGCAGATGCTCTGGATACAAATAGGCTGCTGTTGATCTGTGAGCAAAAATATCAGTCAAACTTCAACCACTCTAATGAACTTACCACTTCAGCCTTTCTACAGTGTCCCATCGCTTTCAATCTGATTTGTATGTCATGGTTTAGCAGAAGACTTGTCCATGGCAGAACACAGCACAAAAATGCGTTCATAAGAGGATAAATCATATTCCACCATTGGAGGACATCTAACTGAATAAATTGTGGTTATCAATGACGAAGTACGCGTATCGCTTTCGAACAATAATCGATCATGTATGTAGAAAGTTACTTACCACTACTATCTGATTAACCCCTATTAGGTAAAGCATTACGTAGTTACCTACATTGTATATAAAAACCAAGAGAAAGGCTATCAGTAGACCAGCCACTTGGATGCTCAGTCTAACGTCGTTTTGCCTTGTTCTAAAAGGAATAAATCATTGGAAATTAATGCGAAACAAAGGCATCCTTATTGAAGTTTCACTTTGCACTGAATCGTTATGCGAAATAGCTTTTAGCGAGCCAGGTTTTGTAATTTCAGTACTTGCTGTAAATCACTTACACAATTTTATTAGCACTCCCGCACTAATCGGCAAAGTATAGCAAGAAAAATTCATTTTCTAGAAGTTTCTTCAGAAAGCATGTCTCGTTTCTTTTACTTTCAAATTAATGGGTAGTTCATACTTTGATATCGATGTAGCCAAAATCACCCAAGGTGCAGGTCAAAAAACATGTTTTTCTCTTTTTGAGCAAAATAAATTTGGTAAAATAAGTAGGACAAGACATCCTACTCTTTCCAGTATGTTATGGATCCCTTTCTCTCTACCAACCATATACGGAGGATGTTCACTGCGATTTCAAAGTTTGAGGAAAGGCTTAAGTATGATGATCTGATACGTGAAAACATGCGAAAGCATAGAAAGCGAGAATTTTATCAGTTTTATGGTTTTTGAAGAATATTTCACTATCAAAGGCGATTTTCCGACAAAGGGGGGGGGATGGGATTGCATGGCACCTGCGGTACCCTCTTTAGCTCGTTGAGCGGGCGTATTCAATTCCACATCATTTTGCACGGACGCTTCATATGGATAAAGGATTTTTTCATAGCGCATAATTTACGCTATTTTTTTATAATGCATATTCTACGCTATGTCTTATCAGAATGATTCTCCACATCAAGCGAATATGATATTGAATCAGTACCTGTTGACCGACTTTCTGTTGCGCAGCATGAATAATAGTACTGGAACGTAGCAAAAGACGCAGATGATAAACGAAATCATGACCGAAATAATTGATAAAATGTTGACGACCTGGATGAAAATTAGTACAGAGTAAAGAATATGGAATTGTGTGCAAGTAAAAACTCTTTCACCATCACTAAGTGAGCTCTGGGGCCGCAGAAATTACCTCTTGTTCTGTCTCGATTAAATTGAGATACATCAAGCTATCTGCCCACAAATACTTTACGTTTTGTAAGCATCGACTCAAATGTCACCCTATCAATTTAGCATCTTGTGCAAGCTTACAAGGCGAATTTTGGCTCCATAGTTTGGGCTTCTCAAGGCACTACCGTTAAACAATTCAAAGGTAAGTCGTAATTTTGACAAAAAATGCTATGTTTCAAAGCGAATTTTTGGAACTGAAGCTCGGTAACTTTTGCTCTACCCACATTACAGCCATATATTGTTAGTAAACAAATACGCTCGGAGCAGGCGGTACAGACTTATGGGAGCATAAATGTAAGTGTAGTTAACAATACAATTAAGCTTCTAACTCTTGGAAAAAAAACGGATTGCGACAAATTTTTCCGTCGCTGCGTTTTCATCGTGAAAAAACCGTCGGATTGTTTTTGTTTTTTTTGAAGCAGATTTTTTGAGGAAACTGAAGACATTACTGGACTGCTACGAATCTGGCGGTCTAGAATTCAGATTTAATTTTGAATGCGGATGTGGATGCGTGAAACTTATTGTCAATGAAATTAGCGCCTTGCGTCGGTTTTGCCGCAACAAATACGTCGCTTTAGGTCAAACAGAAGTGTTTCCGAAAATTGTGATGGTGATGACAGTGATGTCTTTGGTTTCTTCAAAAATCTGCTTCAAAAGAAGTCATAGAAATTCGACGTTCACGTTAAAAACGCAGCGACGGAAAAATTTGTCGCGATCCGTTTTTTTTCTCCACAGTTAGGAGCTCAATTGTAGTGCTTGTTTGTCACGATCATATTCCAAAAAAGGCACTAAGTCCTGCCTTAAGACTTCAACCAATATTAGATCGTTCCGGAAGTAAATTCGCTTTTTTCTTCGAACGGGCGTAACATCCCGCGGAACAAAACTATTGACAGAATTTGAACGCATTCGATGCACATTTTCATCTTTTTTGGAAATGTTTTTCTTCTTCCAGTATAATAAACTAACTTTTAGAAGAAGATCAAGAAATACGATCCATGGTTTTTACCATGATCAACTTTTGCTATTTTTCAAAATTTTATATCGACTACTTGAAAAGTCGATAAACGGGTAAATAGAGCAAAACTTACAGAATACACAACAACTTTTTTTACCATAACTTACTTTAGAATTTTCAAAATCAATTTTTTGCTATCAGATTCCATGGGGCAACACAAACATCATAGAACATCAACCAGCAAGCAAGGGTTCATTCAATGCAGTTTTTCCTTCTCTTTTTAACATGATTGCCTTTCTTCTAATTCCTAAAGATTTGCTGGAATAAAATAATCATGATTTATGATTTTGAACGTTTATCAGGTTGTGCCCGGAAATTACAAAGTTAATATTTTAAATCCTTAATATTTGCCTTGTAAAATTGACTCTCAATCATACTATATTTTTGAAGGTTCGAGATCTGAAAGATTCACTGGTGTTTAATGGGTTCGTGTCTGAGGCGAATCTGCTAAAATTTGGTGGTACTAACGAAAAAACTATCGGAAAATAAGACGATTTTATAAAGGATAAATTTGTCCCAGTAATTTGTCCTAGTATACCCTAGGAAGGGGTTTGCTCTATTTATCAGTTTCTTGGATTCCCTAAAGGCAGTGCCAGGGCAAAAAGTTGATTTTGGATTTTTGTGCTTGCCCGGCCTATTCGCTATGCTGAATCTGAAGGTCCACATTGGAGAGCACGAAAACGGCGAAGAAGGTCTCTAACACAGGAGGAAAATCAGAGGTGGGCGGGTTTCCCCACTGAAGATTGACTCTCCCAGCTTCTGGAGAAATTATGTCGATTCCGATTTTAAATCACGCGTTGACCGGTGGCGATGTCAGAGCGGCCAGCGGACTTGAGAAGATCGCTGCGAAGCTGGGAGCGTGAATTCACGGTGGAGAATCTCTCCCCCCCCCTGCTGATTTACCTTTTCGTTAGAGCCCTTTTTTTTGCAGTTTTCGCGCTCCATGCTGTGCGTTTTCGATTCAGCATAGCGAAAAGACCCAGGTAGGCACAAAATCTCAAGATCAAGTTTTTGTCCTGACACTGCTTTTAAGGAGGTCAGTAAGTTTCGAAAGGTGGCGCAATTTGGTCATGGCAAAACCCATGTGTCGAAGCTTTTGGTTATTTTGCAAGATCTCATTGATTGTTCTCGAAGCTGGTCATTAATGTTTGAAACAGCATGAAGACTGCACCGATTACGCCCAAATACTTTCGAGGAACTTCTGCGATGTTTTGAGCCCGCTTGAAAGGGCGAATAAAATAAGGACTTACCGCCATCAAATTATCAGGTAGCTTGATTTTTATCTCGGGTGTGTAAGTGGTATTGAAGGACGTCAGCAGAGGTATAGTGACCAAAAGAGGAGAAAACCAATGTATCATTACAAATCCAACCGGAGGAATCCTCGATATCATCTGCAAGAGTATTATGAAGTCACACTGAATTTTTGTTATGAAAATTGTTTGAGACATGGAATGAAACGGATTTTCCCTTTTTTATGTTTTTTGTTTTTTCACTAATTTAATTTCATAACAATTTTGAATCCTCATCTTGTATTTTTTGTTTTTATTTAAATAGCCTTTTTATTGGTCTGGGCACGAATTTGTAAGTGTCAGCGGCTGGCACAATAATATTACAAACTTTCTTGAGCTTGCTATTCCCAACAAACATCAAACATCTCCCACTGCAATCTACTGCGAGATTTGTGAAACATGCAGTTGAGCTTTGATAAATAAATTTTATGCATTGCGCATAAGTGAGCGAAGAATTGTGCAATTAGTAAGGTAAACAGAGCCAACTTACACAGTTTTGAGTTTCACAAATAAGGCATGAGAGATCGTACGCCAGGATAAATCACGGTTTCCTTGTTTTGTAGAGCAAAGACATTTAAGATAAGATCCGCTTGATTAAAAGAGCAGCAGAATTTTTGGCCTACGATCCTCCTAATTTTTTTAGCTTAGAAAACGAACGCTGATTGTTGGCATAATCACCCTATTTTCAGGTGTATAAGCCGCAGAGGATTTTTTTTCTAAAATCGACCACCCCTAAAAGGCCAGAAATATTCGCTATCAAAGGACCTATACCGTGCTACGTATTGCTTTATAAAATCGTGCGGCATAAGAATTGCTTTTCGAAACATAGTGAAGCTGCTGAGCAGCTCGTTCGAAAATTTAAAAAAGTGCGGTTTATATATCTGAAAATAGGGTAAGTTCAATTTTCTGGAGAAGTTAAGTGATGAAACTGAACTGAAATATTGATCTTTTTACAGTTTGCTGTTATTTTGGTAACATTTTCTGTGCACAAACATTATTTGATATCAGCTCAAAGTTCTTTGAGCATATGAAGCTTGAAAATAGTGGAAAAACGTGCGATTGAATACATCTACCCCATGTGCAGGAATCTATAATATGCTTTAAGGCATAACAACAATCATATCGAAATCCGAGCACATTTTTAGATAGGTAATATTTTAAAACTTTCTAATTGGAAAATTAACTACAAATCAATCATTGATGAACCATTCACTAATGATTGATAGCTAAATTTAAATTCGTTCACTGATATTAACCCTGCTCATAACTTATTCTACTCTTAGTCCAACTTAGTCCAATTTTCTCCTTTTCTGCTCTGATGATCCTCACAATCACAAAAATTACAAAGGTAAACTGAATAGTTGATCAGATTTGCAGTAGGATTGGAGGATCTACTATGTAGCTGATCTGACTAATCAAATTGTGTCATATACGGTATGAGCCAGTCCCTATGACACAAACAAAGTAGGCAATAGAGAACCCTGGACTTCCTTTGAAGTAGTATCGCTTATATTTTGAATGAAATTAGTTCGTGATAGATCCAATCAGTGATAATTATGGCCAAATAGGGCCAATATATGCCTTTGAATAAATTAAGAATTCTAGCTATTCAAAAGATTTTTGGCTAGTTCTCCTTCATTCTTCATCTCCGCTTGACGACAAATAGCAATTACGGTGGTAAAAGTACCACTTCATTTTTCCTGTTTTTTTGTTGACCGTTATTTAGATTTTTATGCGTTTCAAAACTGTATCTGTCCAGCTCACAGCTTAGGCCTCAGAGAGGAAGTTGAGCGTCGCATGTCGCTTATTGAAAATATCCCGCTAACTTCAAAAACTAAGATAATCTCACGTATTCGACTTTTCTCCCATTTTGACACAAGGCGATATATCTGTGTAGCGATATCAATGTGATACCGATATATCTTAGATAAAGACTATAGTTAATCAAAACTATTGTCAAATTTGCTAGGAGATATCGATTCTGCCAAAAGAAGGTGTCACAGAGGTTGGTGTTGGGGAGAATTATAAGCAAGTCATAACAAACTATGGAAAATATGTCAGCAACTCCCTGGAAGTGGTTAAAAATCAGCATTTTACATAAGTAAGAACATAAGGTTCTTAATACCTGTGAGAGCATTAGAATATGAAACAGAGATAATTTTGGTCTCCACCAAATCACTGTCAATATCAGCAGATAGAGTGGCAGAGTAATAGATGTTAACAGTACGAATGCACAGTTAGCCCAAGTGAAATTCACCATTGCTGGAAATAAGAAGCTCTACCAGACGTTATCATTTTTTATCCAGTGCAAAAAGATGTGACGATTTATGGAAATATTGTCGAGAAACATGAACAGGCAGTAACAGACAGTAATAAGGGATTAACTTGGAAAAAAAAACCAAAAAAAGCAAGTTTTCTGCACTCGAAAATCCAGAATATCAAGGTTTATCTATGCTTGCCTTTTTGAAGTTGATTAGATCATTTTTTTGCCTTAGCTAACTTGCGGTACGACCAAACAAATTTTGCTACTTGACTAAAAGTTATCACATTATGGTATCGCTGTTTGGAGATTTCATATCCCTTGTTTGGAAAATGCGTATTATTATGCATATGTTACAAACATAGATATGGTTGTGCTTTTTGCCGCTTTCAAAAATATTGATGACTAGCTTCATCTGTCTAATTTTATAAGAAAAAAACTCTTCGAGAATTTTCTCCAGCGAGTTTGCAGAGCAGCAAAGACAAGTTATGGAAGCATTTCTTAGTGACTTGCATCAAAACAAATGGGATATACAGCAGGCTTGACGCTATTTTTGTTTGCAGACTGACTTGTATTCGCACACCGAGAAATTCAGCTGCGATAGCAGACATTTTGAATTGGCGATAACGAGACAGTTGTTGAACCAACAAAACTGCGCTGCAAATAAAAATGACGTAAGTTAGACAAGGAACTATAATATTTTGCGTTTCGTATACTATTAGCATATTTTCCCCGGGGAACTTACCTACCCGCGATATTCTCGCACCTCATGGGTGTGTGTCTGCGGGGTACAATTAGGCATAGCTCCTTAGGATACAGCGCTAAGCTAAGCCCAGCCCACATATTGCACCTTTTTGGCATAGCAAGACATGCCAGAAAACCCGGCAATACCTGGGGACATCGGGGCTGGCTCAGCGCCAGAATGTGCTAAAAGAGGGCTGCGAGGCTCAAAATGGAGCTAATAGAAAGAAAAAACGATGGTTGTAATCAGGAGGATAAGACAAAACTGAATATGAAAGTGCCAAATTAGAAATTTTCAATTTTATGCAAAAAAAATCCATAAACTTAAAAGTATGAAATCATTATCATTAAGGTTACATTCTCAGGACATGCTTTTCTCACTAGAAAAAATGGGTCATTCTTCTAACGTTGCGAGAGAAAAAGTGGAAAAGCAGTTTTACATGTGTCCTAAGGCGTGCTTCATTTTTTTGTCAAGATTTCTTAAGCTATAAGTCAGTTCATAAGCTATAAAGTCAGTTCACCAAAGCAAAATTTCGGCTCCTGTAAGAAAAGACAGTGCAAAACCAATAGCATGTTTTCAAAGAGCGCTTCAGAAAACCCCCGAATCCGTATTTTAATCGAAATCGAGCAGTTAATTGATGAAGATCAATTTTGTGATTCTAATGAATTCCCGGTTTCATGATTGATGGATGCATCGCGAAAGAGTTGATGGATGGGGCGGGGGCTTAGAATATACACAGACTAGGCTTTGTATGCTATGCTAATTGCGTATCTGACTGCTCATGATACCTAAGGTACGCTGGGTTGAAGCAGGGTTTGGAAAAGCAGGGTTAGGAGAATGCTTTGCAGAACTTACTATCATCTAGGTTGATGCATAAGTTTTGCAGCAACTTTTGCAACTTATTGGTACTTTTCCGTTACACGGACCCATTTTTTCCCTGGAAGATATTGCTTCTTTCTCTGAACCATATTTGGTCCCAACTTTATAGAAAAGATTGCCAACCTCTCCTGCCCAAAATGGCCTGCTATCTACATCTTCAACAGGTTCTACCAAAAATTTGTGTTCCTCACTTATCAAAGTAGATCTAGTTTGTTCTTTAATCAATAATGACCCCATTTTTGTTTCAACAATTTTAAAAGTGAATATTCAGAGTATAAGGATGTCATTACGATCTCAATAACACATCGGATTTGCCCACATTAAGAAAATGCACTAGTGTCTCACTTCAGACCGCCGAAACAAGTGTCATACGTCAAATCAGTAATCATAATTTCTCCAAAGTCGCAAGCAGGGTAAAGCGGGGGGTGCGGCACGCCGCAGAGGGGGGGGGGGTCGTAAGGGGGGGGGGGGTAGGTAGGGGGGTCGTATCGACCCAAGGTCAAAAGCACTTGTACAAGCTGTGTGACTAAATTGACTTGATGAAAGCGCTGTTGAAATCCTGCAAAGATCAAGTTCAACGACACAAACTTGCAGATACCGTATGCCTACCGTAACCTACCGTACCTCTAATCAAGCATAATTGTCGTAATCCGCGTGTCGAATAACCCCTATGCGCCAAGTTTCAGCGAACTCTGAGGTCTCCGAGCAGTAAACAACCTTGTACAAAGCAGCAATTTAAAACATGATTAACTTCATCTTAACGGTGAGTAAGCTACCTCTTCTTGCACTCAATACGAAGCACTACTCCTTCTTTGTCCACCTCAGGAATCCCGCTTCAGAAGACCTCCAAACTATTGAATTAGAAGCCAACCAAAATCGCTTTTAGCTTTTGATCGCTGTGCTTTCACCAAATATTACTCAGAGCTAAGAAGAAGAATCAGGCTCAAAACATCCCTATGGAATCTACGAGGTTTAGGCTATTGATTCATATAAATATTGTCCGCTAAAAATGTTTTTTTGATATAGTTAATGGCCTGCGGCACCCCCCTCAAAACCTGCGGCTGCCGCAGGTTTTGAAGGGGGTGCCGCAGGCCATTAAGTCTCCTTCAAACAGGTTAATCATGAACGCTATCTACATCCGTGCAATTAGTGAACCTTCTCCTCTTTGAAGCAAAAATTTCATTCGAGATCGTTTCTTTCGAAAGAAGTTATGGAGCCTTTTTCCATTACATTCACCGAAACAGGGCGAAAAAAATATGGGTTACGGTAAGACGCCGGCTCTGGTCCGGTACGTAAGTTGCAGGGACGCGGCAAAGTGGATAATTTGAATGCTTTGTACTGTTAATGCGACCATTTTTTAGTTGTTCTTGCTCAGACAATCGACGGGACCCCTCCGCCGGACCCTCCGAAACTGCCAGAGTCGCGCCGGACCCAGTTGACCAATGAGAGAAGGGCAAATGGGCGGTCCATCGCGGTGACATTACTGGCAGGCAAATGGGAGGCTTCTCCGGCCCTGCTGCAAAGGTCCGCCATTTCTCCGGCGCGACTCTGCCAGATTTGGCGGACTCCGCGCCGGAGAAATTTGCGCGGCGCGTGTCCGCCAAATTTGGAAGAGCCGCGCCGGAGAAAATGGGAGGGGTCCGGAGCAGAAATGGGAGGCCTCCGGAGCAGAAAATGGGAGGTATCCGGAGCAGAAAATGGGAGGTATCCGGAGCAGAAAATGGGAGGTATCCGGAGCAGAAAATGGGAGGTATCCGGAGCAGGCTGCGTATCGATTTGGCGCGTAGCAAGCAAACGTCTAACTCCAAGGTGAAGAGTCCTCTGTTTACGCTCTTGGTTCATATTTTAGTCGCCGTTTCTTTGATTTTGTTGTTTTTGCGCGTTTCTTTACCGTTTTTTTTCTTTTCCGCGTTGCTCTTCGTCGCGTTGGCGTTTATGTTGCTGTAAGTTCCTCGTTTTCAGGTTTATGTTTCTAATTTTCGTGCGGTTGCACTCAATCACCTTCAGTGTTTGGCTCTTTCCGACTTGCTGAGACATCGTAGACTATTGACGGAGTGGTTTTTGTGATTAATTCTGGATTTTCGAAACAATGAGGTTAGTTGCGCAACTATCTAGTGTTGTTGTGATGAAAGTATCGTCTAAATAATCCGTTTATTGCTATCTCCACCGATGAATCACTTTGCCGTTTGCGTGGTTCGCATCTCGCGTGTCTGTGTGGGATTATCATGCGGTTTTCCGCGAATTATCAGTATGACTGTTTTTTACATACCGTATTTTGTTTTCAGGGCAGAGGTAATGAACTGTGAAGAGCATGCATTGCATTGTGCAGCATTGCTTTCAAAATTTTCGTAATGCAGCTTTTTTACCTTCAGCTTTAGCACTTCTACTCTTTCTGTTGTTGTTGTTGATTTTGACTTCAGTTAAGTATACACTATGTTTAGACGTAACCAAACCAACTCAAGATATCTGTGTTTACTGGTATGGATCCCATTTACGATACAGAGGTTGTTTTCACCGAGAGTTTTGCGCCAAAACCAGTGCGGACATTCGTAGTGAATACTAGTAAGTCACAGCTCTACTTCTTTTCTCGAGGTCTCGGGAGTTTTGATTTTTTGATTGTCTTCAGATGCCGCTTTGCATTCCATCAATGCAAATGTTGAGCCATCTTCAGGCGTTTGCACGTTTTCCGCGAACAGTCAGTTCCCTGATCGTTTTATTCTCTTTATCACGAGTTATTGATTGGTTGGGCACGGAGCTCATGCGTATGCTTGCGGCAATGCTTGCGGCGTTTCGCGCATCTGTTATACAGGGGTTTTCAATCTGAGTGTCACGGTCGACGTGGTTCACCCCCTCGAGAGCCGCGTCGCATGGGTCTCTCACGTACTCAGATAATCGCCGGGAGCAGGCGGTCCGCAAACTCGCGCTTTTCTGCAGGCGGTCAGCAGAATTTTGGGGCGTGGCCAAACCTTCAGCGGGCGGTACTTCCGCGTTCTGCCAGCGGGCAGCAATACAGAATTTTCTGCGAGCGCTCGTCAAATAATATCTTCCAGCGAGCGCTGGCCAAACTTTCAGCAAGCGCTCGGACTCTTTCTAGGTATTTTCGGGCGTACGTCGAGCGCAGGTAAGACTCTGTGTGGCAGAGGTGTCACCGTTGGTTTAATTACTCAAGTTTGAGGTACTTTCTCTCAGCGGAAAGTACCTGGGGGTTGCGCGGTCCACAAAGGAACGTGCGGCCCTCGAAATTTTTGCATATTCTCGCGGAAAGTCCGCGAGAATGCGGCCACTGCGCCGCAGCTAATCCATAAAGAAACCGCGATTGTTCTTCAAGCACTCGTCTTTAATTTTGCAAACTTTCTTCCAAATTTCTGCAAGCGGGCCGCAAAAAATCAACGAACTATTTTTCCGGTGCGCGCTTGCTCAAAATTCGCATGGCCGCCTGCCCCCGGCGGTTATCTGTGTAGTACACGACCGCACCCGGTAACGCGAAGGCCTTAGCGGATGCGGCCTTGTGCCACGTGAGAGACCCATGCGACGCGGCTCCCGAGGGGGTGAACCACGTCGACCGTGACACTCGGATTGAAAGCCCCTGTGCACGAGCCGCAGTTTACCAAGGTGTGTTTATCCTCATCTAAAGTACGCAGTAAATTTTGCAGTCTATCATTTAGATCGCCTATTGCATGGCTGAAGGACAACTGGTTGTTGTCACCTTACATGCCAATAAATGTGAGTAATGTCAAGAAAGGACTGAGCTTGCTTTCTAACAACGTTTAATTCACCGCGTTTCTTTCCCAGACGATAAAGCAGAAGAAGTTGTGTTCCGTGAGGCACCAACCACCTGAAGGCATGGATAAAATGGTTTCTATCGCATTGGAGAGAGCTGCGGCTAAGGTTTGATATCTTTAGTCAAATTGTTTGATTTTGTTGGTGAATCCTTGTTTTTACTTTTCTTTTTTCATGATGTTAGCCTCATATCAGGGGAAGAGGACTTTTGTTTACTGGGCGTTTCAAACCACCATTTATCCTCAGAATTCAGGAGGAAGACGAGCTTGGGCTAGCTGAGTATGTGATGTCGGACGGACCCGCCCATGATTCTACTTTCATGCGATCACAGATTGTGAGATTTGACATGCGTTTATCGGATATTAGTGATTACGGATTTCTAAACTTAGGTGGTCCAGAAATGGTCTCAAATCATAAGTTTGTTCTTGGAAGCCATCCAAGCATCTCAATCTCCCCCAGGTATCATTGGTATCTAGCATTTCTACTTATCCTTTGTTTGAATGAATGATAGTACAGTAGAGCCGACTCCCGATGACACTTTATTTGGTGGATCCTTTACTTGCGGACTCATAGCAGCACGACTACGGCACGTGGTGAAACAGCGTCTTGATATTGCGCGGAGCTTGCTAGCATTAATTCAGCTCTACTCTGAAGACAGTGTGGGTAAAAACAGTTTTCTCAAGTTTGTGGTATTTCAATAAGATTTCAGGGGCGTTACGACTATCCGATGTTTGAGTTTTCTGATCTCGAAAGGAAACTCAGCCATATCATCAATATTATAGATTGTTTGACGATCAGCTGTCTCTGAAATTGGCAAAGTGGGCCTGAATAGACGCATGCGTGTCCCAGATATGCGGAATCTAGTGTCTCGAAATCTTTCTAGGGATAATGTGCAGGTGTCCCTATGTAGTTGGTTCTTCAAAGGAGAGGGCGTGGATTGGCTGAGTAAGGTAGCGCACATAGGACGCTTTGAAGAAGCTGACCCATCCCCGGAATTCAAAGTTTTTCTGGACAAAATACTCGAGGTATAATTCAATGCAGTGTCGTTCTTGTTTTGTCAAACATATTATGTCCAGGCTGGATTACTATTTCTATCACCATATTCCGCGCAGGTTTTCTTGGCCAGATCTTTAGCATTGCATGAGCAGTATGCAGTTTTGATGGTAGGTGTCTTTGCAAGCTATAATTTTCAAATACCACTGATTCAATTCATGTTTTTCCATTATATCACGCAATGGACTTGGTGCATTTAGAACCTTTGCACTTTATCTGCAAGCAGTATCCCTGATGAACTTCGCCCTGTCATGACATTTTACAGTGCCATTGCATACTCTGGAATAGGAAAACCCTTGAAAGTGTGTAATACAAGCAGCTTTCTAATAACTTCAGTATATACTGGTAGCTCTTTTAGGCTATGACCAATTTTAATCTCGCCGCTAAAGGAGTAACCGATCAGAACAAGGCGCTTCTGACTGCTTTGTCACCTGTTGGCAAAACCCAAGAGATCAACCTCGGAGATTACTACGTAATGGTAAGATGTCTTTCACATATCTCAGAAAAATTTAATGGAGTTTATCAGGCTTAAGAGGCTTTTAAGGCTTTTAAGAGTCGCCGATGATATGGGCCAACTGCGACTGCAATTTAACTGTTCCACAAACCGTTGTTTGGTTGGAAAGGTTCATTCTTCGTTACACCAGTGGGTGTGAAATGATTAACGATATAAAATGATTTTTCGAAGAAGTTTGAAAAATTTGAAATAAATGTCTTATCTCTTCGTTCTTTCTTCTATCTTCTATCCACAAACGCTAGGGGTGAGAGAGATGGGGTAAAGACGGGGTTGAGGGTCGCGCTGAACTCTTACCCGGGGGGGGGGGTCGTATTCGGCTGATTTGGGTGGGGTTTAGAGACAAAGTCGACAAAGTTTAGAGACAAGACGAAGTCTGCCGCAACATACTGTAATTAGCCCTAATTAAGCTCCAAACCCATATGGGGTTTGGAGCTTGATTAGGGCTAATTACAGTATGCCGCGGCAGACTTGCGGAGCAGAAAATTGGGGGGCTCCGGAGCAGAAAATGGGAGGTATCCGGAGCAGAAAATGGGAGGTATCCGGAGCAGAAAATGGGAGGTATCCGGAGCAGAAATGGGAGGTCTCCGCCGGAGAAGTGGGAGGGCTCCGCCGGACAAATGGGAGACCCACCGCTGGGGAAACGCCGCGACCCTGCCATTTCTCCGGCGGAGGGGTCCTATCCGCTGCCTGAGTGCTTCCGTGTTTGTTTTCGTTTCATTCTCTTTGATGACTGCTCCATTTAGGGATGGTGCGCTTATGTTAACAATTTTCCAGGGCATTTCCGATGAAACAAACGCGCTTTTGGACCAATAAAATGTAGCATTTCCCACAGCACCCATTCCTCGCCACGATTGCTTACTTGTTTGCGATGAAGTAGCAGCTTCTCCATCTGAATGTAAGTTGTGTGATCATACTATGTTGATTTCATCTTGCACGACAGAGCTAGTCTATCTTGGCGAAGTCTGCGTGAAATGCTCTATTCTAGCTTTTTAATTTTATTTGCGCTTAGCTGTAAATTTTTTTCACAGTCTTAGTCTCGAGTAGTCGATTTTTCAGCTATTGTTCTAATGGCAGACTTCTGATCTACGTTTTATTCCGCGTAAGAGTGCGTCGCTCACAGAGATCGAATTTCAATTGAAGCCGACTGTTCTTTTATTGACTCCGGATGACTGCGACGAGCACTCAGAAGTGGTACAACTGCTGAGTCGTTTCTCTGAACGCCATGCTGGGGACACCGTTCTTTTAGACTATCGCGAGGATAGTAGTGGTACGTTGAGCTTATTTTGTATTCGTTTCTGGATCTCTTTTATAGCTGTTCCATCTCGATGGCTCGTACTTTTATGATCTTTTCTTCATTATCAAAATTGGGCCTTTTGCATGGTAATTATGTAAGGTTTCGGGCAGAGTTCAACGCGATTTCATTGTCGCGAATCGTCGCGACTGGGCAAGTGTTACGAGTTCATTGCATGCCGATCTTCCTGTATTTCGGTTGTGATAGTTATTAACGATTAGTCGTGTTGGAAAATGAGCACAACCAAATGCAAGAAGATCAATATGCAAAGATATTGTTACAGTTGTCTTGTCTTGATTAATCGCGACGATGAAATCGCGTGAACTCTGCCCGATGCGAGATGAAAGTGGTGACTGCAAATTCGAAACTCAGTCGAGAAATAATCATCGAGTGGGAAATCAAGGGAGGAATGCACGATAGAGGCCTCCTCGACCACAATGAGCTGTTTGCACGATTTACTGTGGTTGTTTGTGTCTGTTTGCAAGTGCATGAGTGTTCAATTCGTCGCACGCAGAGGCAGGCCGCTCTGCGGACTCTGTCTGCATCTCTTAGCTCAGAAGGACTATTGTTCGTCACTATTTACGGTCTCTTCCTCGCGAACTATCGTGTTTGGACGCAACGGCGTCCAGTCTCCGAGTGCCATTTGCGTCTAGCACTGTTTTTTTTTTCACTTTCGAGATATTGGAAGGTTTGATTTTTGGATCTAAACACTTTTGGTCAGCTTTCATTGCCGTTGATACCTGTACCTTTCAGGGTGGACGCTTTGTACGTACATCTACTCATGCAGTGATGTCGCTGAATGGGCGACAGTTTCAGTCGATGCGCGTTTTCAATAATCATCCTAGAAGTAGGTTTTGTCTTCACCTTCAGATTATTTCGTAGTGACACGTTTGAAATAGTCCATGTCACTTTCAGAGGGACAGAGCGAAGCTTTGCGTACGTCGGCGACACCCCCTGAATTGCCTAATTTCTAGACACTTGAGGAAAGCTGCCACTTCCTAGGAGAGTATACCCACCTATTCCACCTTTTTCTTATGTAATCAGAAAGCCTTTATCAAATAATCTCTCTATTCGTGCCCCCACTCAAGCTACTACTGTTATCGAACCTGACGGTCTCTTAGCATTTACTTGTTTGATCAATATACCTCTGTTTGACCCATACCCAACCTCTGCTCTAAATATATCTTTTATCCACTATTTCACACATATATCGATGTTACAGTAAGAATAATAATAGTTTGATCTATATAGATTTCTAGCTATATGGACTTTTCCGAGGGGGAGGGGGAGGGGGGGGGTCGTGCCGAGATCCGGCCCAAGGGGGGGGGGTCGTATCCGACGGTCGTGTGCCGCACCCCCCCGCTTTACCCTGGTCGCAAGGTGGAAGCAGTTTGGATAAAGGCTTTGGCTTCTTTAATACCTTTTGCGGGCATGCGCCGAGCCACTCTACTTCAACGTCGAAGAGGCTGATGAATGCGTGCGGGCCTATTGCAAGACTTGCGGAAGCCAGCTGATTACCAAGTCAGTGCTTTTATGCTCTCAGTTTACTCTGGGAGCAATTTACCGGCCCCGGAGGGTAGAGGGCTTCGTTGGCCTAGCGACGCGGATTAAACCTGAGTCCGATCTAGTTATAGCAGCGCCTAATACCACTACCCACTCGTCCCCCTGCATTTTGAATAGAGGGAGATTTTGAATTATTGTTGAAGCGTTCAAGATGTTCTACTAAGCTTCTTAGACTTTTTTGCTTTCCTGAAAAACTACTGAACAATTTTTGAGTTGTCTTAATTGCTCTCGTAATTTATCGATATGATTTCAATAAAAACGTGCCAAGCTAAACCAAATCGTGTTAATTCTTTACTAACACGGGGCAGATGGACATTTCTTTCAGAATCTTTGAAAAAAATTTGCAGACTGAAGCGTGTATTTCAGCTCTTGGAAAAAATGGGTACGAATCACGGAACAGTAACCTTTTCTCTTTAATGATCGGCTGCGTCAAGCTTGGACAAAATGAAGATGTGATGTGCAAGGATATGCTTTAGTAATCTGCTTTTTCAGAATAGGATGGGATACTAATTCAATCCTCAAAAGCTGGTGAATTTGAATTTTTACAGTTTTAAACCAAAAAATAAGTTATGCATACTTGAATGAAGCAATTAAAACAAAAAATTCAAAGGTGCAGCTGGAGGTCAGTACCAAGCTCAGTGAAAAAAGTTGTTTTAGGAGAGTGAGAGAAAAATCGGGATCTAGCGCCCTTAAAAAGTTGAAGAATTTGAATGCGACAACGCCCTCGAAGATTTCTGCAAATTTCGACAGTTCCAAGAAGTTGGAACTGTGTCAATGCCAAAAGCTAGCATTGTCAAACTTCGCACAGATTTTGCATCATGGGGTAATTTGACCTGCTGAACAAGAAAATCACTCATACCCCTGCAAAAGTGCAATATCGCTACTGGAAGAAGCGTTGCCGCTCAAGGATTCTCTCTGTTTTCGTTAATTCAAAGCGATTTTTTAGTTTTCGAAGCGCTAATTTGCACTGATTACTTCTTACAGTTTGAATTGTAAATTCAATGCTCTGCTTATACCTAAGATTTACACAAAACTTTCAAATCGATGCCATCCGTCGAAATGTTATGTAATCTCAAAATATCTTGCCATGTAGATGTAGGAATCTCTATTCCTTCGTTGTAGTGTCAAGAATTGACTAGACAACCGCTGTCCGCATGTCTAGTACAGATTAGTGCAGTCCAAGAAGCGAAGAACATTTGTGAGTCAAACTGCGCCTGCGTCAGTTTTCATAGATCATTCCAAACAGTATGGCTATTGTTGAGGTTCTTCGAACGAAAGTGCTAACAAATTTAGCTGATACTTTTAGCCTCTGCACTCGCCATAATTCTCTCTCCTTTTTGACGCTCACTTTTGTGTGCTCATCGCGAATGCTTGCTTGACCTCAATTGGAACTTTTCCAAACTTTGAACTTTTCCTGAAAAATTTTCTTCGAACATTCCTTTGATTACTCTGTACTGCATTTTTTTTAATCAAATCTTCACAACCCTCTCATGCCCCACTGCCTCAATGTGGCGTAAGATGCCTTTGGGTGTGCTTCTAACCGCAACGAATGTTAAAAGTTGGAGCCGATACGGCAAGTGGGAAAGGGTCACCTGAGTATTAGGTTGTAAATAAAGTTCCGGGGCACTTTTGGAAATTTCATTTCTAAACGCATTTTTTTGCGCTCGGCCGGACCTTGACACCGAATGTTGTATAGTGTTCAGTAGAGTAGAGCGAAGCGTAAACTTTTTAATGCCGCTTCTGGTTTCTAACGATGACAAAACGTGTTTGATCTGCACATCAAAAAAGGAAATCCTTCCGACCATAAAAATTTTTCAATTTTTTTCTGAGGCCATTTCTTTGTACAGTTTTAATAATTTCGTCCAAATCATAGGTGATCTGTTTGAGGAGCCTGTTGACTTCTAGCCCGTAGCTGCACTCGAGTGTTGCGATATTGTGCTCAGAAATTACAAGCTGTCGAACTTGCCTCTGCCTGCAACTCTTTTCGCAGCTGACTCGCTTCTGCAGGGATCGCCGCGCCTGGGTGATGGATCCAAAAGGTGTGTAAGGCATTACCCCAACAATGTTCTCAGTAATCAAAGATTTGCTTTTCCCTATGCAGAATGAGAAGACTTCAAAGTTACTTACTCGAAAAATGGTGCATTTTTGGGGGCAAAAAAGGTTGATGTTTCAAAGTTCCTCAAAAACATGAATGGTCCTCATAACAGCCCCAGCAGACTTCTATATAGTTACAGCATTTGGGGTCTCCAGCTGTTATCCTGCCTGAGATAATTCTGCATAAATAGGCCATTCGCGTCGGCCTTTCTTCCTTCTGCGTATGCTAGTGTACCGTTATGATATGCTGAAAAGCCAGTACGACAAGTATATGTTGTAGACAAAATTCTCTTTGCAATGAAATTTGTAGCTCTGAAAAAGGATCAATCTGCTCGAAGTTACAGCGATTTGAAAAAAATTTCGCAAGTACCCCGGAACATTCTTTACGACCTAATAAGTGAAAACCCTCGTAATCTTCTGAAAATTTACACTTTTTAGCTTGCTGTACCGGCTCCACTTAGATTTCACTCTGAATCTGAAAAAATCCGAATCCACAAAATCTCGGTGGGTGAATAATTATTTACATGATTTTTTTTTGTGAAAGACCAGCTTTGGCTCCACGTTTTTAGGTATGTCAAACCGAAGTTATTTTCGTGTCAATTTTGTGTCTAGCATTCTCTTTTTTGCTCTTCAATGTCTTTTCTGATGTTCGCAATTTTTCGTCTAATTAGATTTTGATCGCCAGAATTTCAAAGTGCGGCCCCAGTAAATCATCTCTCAAAATCCAAAAAGCTCAAGTGATTGCCATTACTGAAATAAGTAACAAATTTGCTTTGAAGCGACGTTGGAGCGAAGATTAGGCCCAATAAAGTTGAAAATATAAGACAGTCGAGTGCATGGAGAAAAGTTACTCAAAAAATATTGCATTCGGTTTTTAGAACCTCATTCCACTCGATCCTTCATTCAAAAATATGGAAAGTTGGATAAGCAGCAAAAATTTTATGTGAATTTTTTTTTCTGCTCTGGCTCTCAGTTGCATGACTAAAATGTGTTCGGCACTGAAAGTACTATATCAAAAACGACGCGAAGCCGCCCAGTTCATCGATATCGCCGTAAGGTGGCCATATTCGCTTCAGAGTGAACGAATTTTAATCTAAGAACATCACTGACTCAGCTCGGCGCGACATATCTTCTGATATGAAAAAAGTGCTTGTTTGAACACAGTAGGAGAGCAGATTCTACGAATTTTTTCAGATTTTTGCTTACGATAGGTTGCCTAGTGAGTTTAATGAACAGTTCAAGTAGCATTGCATTATATGTTGATTTCCTCGCTTATAAAAATCTGCGACAAGTCTGGATTGCACATAGTTAAGAAAGTTCAAGACACTTGCACTACATTAGCGTTACGACAATGAACAAGAAATGTGTAGAGTTGATACAATCTGCTTATACAAATTAATCCGTTCATGAAAATAATTCAGCTCCTTTCAAATTTCTTGCTCGGCTTTATTAGCGAAGATGACTTCACTTATGCACTTTTGCGCTCAAAGTTCTTCACTAATCACAAGTTTGACCTCACCAATCTTTACCTTCTAAGAGCTGCTCTGAAGGCACCGTCCATTCAAATCTGAAATTGGCGAGACTTCAATGGGTACGGCTCTCAACTAGGTACCCTAAAATCCCATAGATAAGAGCGATTTAATTTACCGGTGAAAAATGAGTGAAAAAAATTAAAATTGAATGCAGTCACCCCTCTAACTTGATGGATGGATAAATAAAAATCGGAGAAGAAGTTTGGAAGAAGCTCCGCCCCTCAACTCTAAACCCCGCCCACTTAATAAGCAATTCATATAGAAATTCCGAAATTCCGTTAAAGTCGCTATTTTTCTATATGAATTGTTTAGAGTTGAGGGGCGGAGCTTTTTTCTAAACTTCTTCTCCGATTTTTATTTATCCATCCATCAAGTTAGAGGGGTGACTGCATTCAATTTCAATCTTTTTCATTCATTTTTCACCGGTAAATTAAACCGCTCTTATCTATGGGATTTTAGGGTAATTGCGCAAGCATTGCTGGAAAAATTGTCACGAGAAAATTTCTTTGGAAGGTGGTCGCCACGTACATCCTTGTTGCGGCTCGGTGGGCTCTGCGCCCCCTCACCTAGTGCTCGACTGCCTTGCGTCCAGCTCCTGTCCCCGCAGGGCTTCCGCAGCTGCGGGTGGGCCCAGCCCACAACGGCGCGTTACGCCTACACGAACACGAAACAAATAACATACATAAAATTTACTAAATAAATATGCACGACAAAAATATACGATATAAACAAATGTAAATATGCATACCACGGGAAAGTTAAGCTCTACCCCGTGTTAACCGATGGGGACTCTAGCTTTCTCATTCTCACACGCTAACACACACTCACTCTCTCCCGACATCCAATGGAGCTACCCACAGGCCGGCCGCGCGCTGCCAAGGCAGCAGCTACGGCACGGCAACACCGACCCCGTGATGTTAACCCGCTACGTCGAACAAAGCTCCCAACGAATCCTGCGCGACCAAGGCGCTTCGTGATGTTCATCATCCTAGAAATCTATCCTCGCGCACACATCAAAACAATCCATCGACGATCCATCCAAACGCGCGAGGCACGGGGACGTAGACACGGCGACGATATCGTGGAAACCCAACCAATCAATAACGAAAGCGGCACGACGATAACAGTAAGGATAGTAGGACGAGAGAGGCCGCACTGGCGCGCGTACGCGCTATTTATAGCGGTGGTGGGGGCGTGCCTACGTGGTGTGGTCTCTGAGCGAACAAGGTAGCCGCCGTAAAGCGCGGCGACTGTGCTCACGACCGAGACGCGCGGCAGCACGGTGCTCCCGGCCACATGCTGTGAGGAGCGGTCGATCGCGGGCCGCGACACTCCCCCACACAGCGAAAGGCATTGGACGTTGCGAATAGGTGGTTACGTGATAGCATCGTGACCTGGGGCTACTGCCTTAACCTAAAAATTTGGGCGATGATAGAAAAAAGGAAACATGCGACATCGGTAGCGAGGGAACCGGCAGTAACCCACACCGTGGTAAAACACCAAATAAACACAAAACTACAAGCGCAATGGCGCGCAGTTGACTACTAGAATAAACCGGAGCACTCAAGCCGCTTACCAAATAAATATGAACACTAACTAAAAAACACTTCTACAGCTACCAAACCATTTACACCGTTTCAAGACAGACGTTCCAGCCCATAGCATCACCATCGTTCCCACTCACCATCCATCTCGACCAGCGCTGATCTTGCTGCGCCTCCATCTCGCACTACGTCCCTCACACCATCACATCTAACCGTTCTAAATATGCTCATACGTTCAACATCGAGGGAACGTAATGCCCGAAACAAAACCTACCGCCCTGCAAGCCTACTGACGCGCGTCCTGGAACGCACACCCTGAAACAAAGGAAACCTCTACTCTCTCTTGATTTTAACTTAATTTACGATAAAAAGCACAAAGTGGAGTAATAAACTGAGAGGGTGTTGGCTTCCAAGCAAAAAAGTACTACGTCTTTCCCGAAACATCCCCAAATTTGCGCATCTATACTCATCCGGACCGAATTGGACGAAGGTCCAGCCTCCCGCCGAGGACAAAGTGCCTCGACGAGGGATCGACCCCGCAACTCAAGGACCCGGGGGTGCGGCACTGTGAGTCTGTTCAAGGAAAGACGGCCCAACCTATAGAGCAGGTGTTACAGGAGCCTGATAGACTGCTCACAATGCTCTATGGTCGGGACTTAAACGAATGAGACGGCTCGTCCGCTGACGGCTAGAACTTCCTAGTAGAGTTACCGCTAAGCTGCTCGACCGAGCAGCAATGATAAACAAGTTAAAATAATTAGCGGAAAATTTAAATGATGTTAACGCGCTACTACAATAGGAAGTATAACTAATACGGAGCTGACAAACTAGGATGTTACTCGGATTTACATGGCGCGATAGATGTTAACGCGCTCCACAGTGCGCCAGATGGTGTTAGTTACCACGGTAAATAGCGTGATAGATCTTACATGGTAAGTAGGCAAAATATAAAAATATAATTTTAGAGGCGCGACAGTCAAAATGATGTTAAAATGCAAAAAGGGGAGTGACTAACGCGCAAATACACAACGTTAGTAAATTTAGAAATACAAACTGTAAAAAAAGGAAATTCAAAACAAACTTTAAGATTATTGCTGCCTACTAGTACTGTTCGAGTCCACACTGTCACCAGATTGCGCTTTCGCCTGCGTCTTGTGGGTTCGCTATAGGTCTCGTCCACAGATCTCCATCAACTCCCGCCAGAAGTCGTCTTCAGACTCGCACGTCGGACTTCTTCCTACTCCCGGCTCATCGATGGCTTCATCGTCTTCGAAATATGTTGGAAACTGGCAAATCATCGTCCTGGGAAGTTCCTGGTTGTTGGTCAGCGCGACCATGAGGCGCGCTAGAACTTCCCCCTGGGTGTTGCAATGATAAATCAACCAACGCGTATGACTAGTACTCAGTATGACGACTGAAATGATGTTACTTTCTCAGTCCACTTATTCGGCGCGTAACGATATATATAATCGCGCATCAGTTTTCAAAAATAAGTGGAACTACTATGTACGCTGAGTATAGTCATAACCAATGATGGAACTCAAGCCAGGCTGCCAACAAGACGCTACAGCAGGCACGGGAGTAGGTGCTACCCGCAGGGCCATTCCAACGTTCGTCGAAATCGAGTTACTCTGCATACCGAATGTGTCCAAATAGATGGTGGAACAATGACACAACAAAACAGTGATGCAGACGAGGAGTAACTCCGAGTATAAGCCAAGCCAGGTAAAAGGGATAAATCCAAGAAAGCAACGGCAAAAGCCGCGCGTGTAATCACAGCCGATGTTAATGGCTACGGGTCCCTGACGTAAGCGTTTACCGACAAGATAGCATAAAGCGTGTACGGATCGCGCGTCAGGTAAGTCTATATCCGGAAAACAAATGCGCTTCGAGGATATGCTTGTCAATACACAGTAGTGGTCGCAGTTACACTAGCTGGCCAGACAAGTTAAACATACGAGCAAGATGGTAGCAACTGTAAATAAACAAGACACACTAACCCTGAGCGCAACAATTAAGCCAAGTTACTACCGGCAAAGAATATCCATGAAGCACGATTGACGCGCTAAGCGCAATATCTCGTTGAACGACGGTACAACTCAAAGACGAGACGAAGCCAACGTAGATGGTAAAAAGGTGCTTCACTTGCCGAGGATGTAATCACATAAACTTGGCATGAGTTGAAGGTGCAGATGGAATGCACAACGAGAGCAAAGGCGCGATACTACTGAGAGTACTTACGTGCGAAAAGGAGCCTGTAGATGGAATAGGCGATGAGAAAAAAGTCTACACTGCGCCAATAAAGAATGACATACTACCGGAGGCGCGCTTACAGGATATAACACAACAAATACCAGGATTGACGCGTAGTATAAGGAGTCCAAAAATGCGCAGATCATACTGGCGCATCTACAATGTACTGGACGCGCGCAAACGGAAAAACCAAGGTTGAGTCAAAGTCGAGTAAGTGATAGTCTTGCAGGTAGCTGGGCCAAAAAACAATTGCAACTACGCAGAACACTTACAGAAAACAACTACAGGGGTACATGATGAACCCGGGATGGAGCGTGCAGAAGGTTACTGCAATGAGCAAGAAGATGATATTAAGCTCACGGCTCGCGAAGTTGCAAGAAAAACAAGGATACTGACTTGGCTGGGACACAGACTGCAACGCGGTAAATGACAGTGACTGCAGAGATGGAACAAGCTCGCTATACACCAGAGATAGAATACTTAGCGAAAAATACGAAGTCTACTGCCCTAACCGACGCTCTGAGGCCAAAAGAAACAAAATTTGCGCGAAATGAGCAGATGGGCGCATACTATGAAAAAACAAGGAAAGGCTACGATTGCTTATTGCGTGCGCACAACAATAACCAAACATAGGAAACAAAGGGAAAAAGCGCAGAGGATCTGATGGTCGATCAATATGCAAAAGAAGGTGGACGCCGCCTAAAGTGCGCGCTCAACAACGATCGTTTCAGGACCCAACTGAAGAAAAAGTAGGGGAATACGGGACAAAAATTAAGAAAAAAAAGGCATTCCGCCGCAAAAAGAAAACATCCGGCCTGATGGTGAAAACAGAGCGTAAAGCTCGGCAATGGCCTGACACCAGACAAATCAGAACAAAAAAGAAGGAAACAGACGCTCGGTACCTGGAAGGAAAACGGTAAGAAGTTCTGCCTGTTTCCAATGGCTCTCTCTGTCGTACTATTCGTCATGTGACCAACGACATCGAGGATTTCCATGCCTAAACGAAGCGCGGCGCGCTGGGGGCAACACTCACACCCATCGGTAACCTAAAGAGAATACATAAAGAAGGAAAGAGGCAGATAGAAAAATCACAGAACACACTCCCTACTACGCATGCCAACGAATGACCCTACTAAACCTTTTCAACTTACCCAACCTACACCAACCACAGAAGAAAAACAAAAAAAAGAAGTGTAGTACGTAACCGTGGGGTAACCAAAGGACGTAAAGCGAACAGAGCATGAATAACGACAGAGTGTCACTGAAGAGCCTGCGCGGCACTAAGTGGCGAGCGTATAACAAGGTACGGAAGAGGTTATCCTGTTGGAGGTCGGTCTGGAAACTGCTCAGGGCTCCTGCCGGCGAACGGAGGGGCCATCACTGATGACCCGTGGGCACTTGGACCATATCCTGTTAAGAACCGTGCTTCGTACCAGTTGCCGTCTTTCGTCATCGTCCTGCTAATGGTACCTTCCAACGT
The DNA here is from genome assembly GCA_958299035.1 of Cylicocyclus nassatus. Classification (NCBI taxonomy): domain Eukaryota; kingdom Metazoa; phylum Nematoda; class Chromadorea; order Rhabditida; family Strongylidae; genus Cylicocyclus; species Cylicocyclus nassatus. Next base: position 62,976,376 of record CATQJL010000223.1, read on the forward strand.
CTTCCACGGCAGTTCATGTCCTTCTAGCACGGCTGCTCTCCACTTGTACTAGGGGTGGTAGGCGAACTAAAGGGGCGCGGCCTCGAGGGCCCAAGTGCGCTTATTGCACCAACGAGACTCACCTTACGGTGCCCCATGTAGCACTACGCCGGAGATAGAGGTCACTACGGGTCACAATTGAGCCAATCTTATACTACGGACTAAACTACTAAACTAAACTACGGACTACAGGAGGTAAAAACTACGGGGAGCTAACGCCGGTTGTAAGGAAAAACTAAACTACAGTAAAGCGAAGAAAAGAAGTGATGTGAAAGAAAAACTAACAGGGACCCCTAGTACCAATCCAAACTCACATCTACCCCCAAACTTAAACTTTTACTCAAAGCCCTCGCAATAAAAAACTGTAAAACACAGAAGACAAACTACAAAACCCCCAGCTTACATAAAAAACCCGAATCCCGTCTCCCCGGCTATGGTCCAAGCTCCTATATGTGAATATAGGACGGTGTCGATCCCCAGCTGCGGTTCTTCGCGCGTCTCGATACTGCTCCACCTTCGCGCGTCCACCGATACAGCTCTACGCAGCTCCATACCCCTTTCTCGTGTCGTTCCTCCTCTCCATCGCTCTTCCTTCGCCTTCGAACTAGCGCGTACAACGATACAGTACTGAAACGCGTTCGACGATACAACGCTGTGTACACGTACGACAAGACGATACCTAAAGCGCGTTCAACGATACAATACTACATAGGCGTGCGACGATACAGCTCTAAATCGCGCTCCCTAACTTCCACTCATCTACCTTCGAACTGTCCATCTCCATGCCAGCTTTCCACTCGAGCAACAATCCTGCGTCGAAACTCTCCTGGCGCGTACTCCGATACAGCTCTCTCGCGTCCTCCGATACAATCCTGAAATGCGCGTACAACGCTACAACTCTGCTTCGCGCCTCCACGATCTTGACTTCTGCGCGCAACGTGCTCGACGATACAACACTGAATGCACGTGCAACGATACCGCTCAGGCGCGCTCGTGATCGTTCTAATCTTCCTGTTCTCCATCTCATCCTCCTCCGTCTGTCTGGCATCCATCTTCCATCGATCGTCTCCATCAAGGCATCCATCCAGCGACTCTTCCTTACTTGCTTCCCAATCCTTCGTTCCAAATCCCAAGACTCGACTTGTGCGGCCGCTGGTACTCTCCGGTACCCCCTATCGAGCCCGCCGACAACGACACCGGCCCTCCACCTGGGCAGTACTTTCCAAGCGCGACAGGCTTACTAGGTATCGCATGACGTGGTCGCTCGGCCGATTGGGGTTCTAGTTGGCAAGTTGCCACAGTCTTCCCGACTATCCCCCCGCGCTGACACGTCATGCTTCGCACCCTGGCTACCTTCCGGCACTCTTGTTACTGGCTACGTAGGTATTCAACTCTGCCTCTCTATTTGCCAAGACTTCCTACTGGGGCGCTGAGCGTGGTAGCTTCGGGCTCGTTACGCACGCATGATGGATGGGATAGCGCGTTCCTTCGACAACACAACAACGACGTAACACACCGATGGCACACAATCTGCTCCAACCTGCGCGACTAACTCATCCGCGGGCGGCGACGCCATCCACCATGCGCTCGGCATCGATGCACCATGTTGCGGCTCGGTGGGCTTTGCGCCCCCTCACCTAGTGCTCGACTGCCTTGCGTTCAGCTCCTGTCCCCGCAGGACTTCCGCAGCTGCGGGTGGGCCCAGCCCACAGCGGCGCGTTACGCCTACACGAACACGAAACAAATAACATATATAAAATTTACTAAATAAATATGCACGACAAAAATATACGATATAAACAAATGTAAATATACATACCACGGGGAGAGTTAAGCTCTACCCCGGGTTAACGATGGGAACTCTAGCTTACTCATTCTCACACGCTAACACACACTCACTCTCTCCCGACATCCAAGGGAGCTACCCACAGGCCGGCCGCGCGCCGCCAAGGCAGCAGCTACGGCACGGCAACACCGACCCCGTGATGTTAACCCGCTACGTCGAACAAAGCTCCCAACGAATCCTGCGCGACCAAGGCGCTTCGTGATGTTCATCATCCTAGAAATCTATCCTCGCGCACACATCAAAACAATCCATCGACGATCCATCCAAACGCGCGAGGCACGGGGACGTAGACACGGCGGCGATATCGTGGAAGCCCAACCAATCAATGACGAAAGCGGCACGACGATAACAGTAAGATAGTAAGACGAGAGAGGCCGCACTGGCGCGCGTACGCGCTATTTATAGCGGTGGCTGGGGGCGTGTCTACGTGGTGTGGTCTCGGAGCGAACAAGGAGCCGCCGTAAAGCGCGGCGACCGTGCTCACGACCGAGACGCGCGGCAGCAAGGTGCTCCCGGCCACATGCTGTGAGGAGCGGTCGATCGCGAGCCGCGACAATCCTTGTAAGTTGTACAAAAGTAATGATTTCGAAAATAAACTCCGTACTTAGACATCAAAATTTTATGTTAAAGATGGATTCTTGACATTTTTAGGTTCTACTGCTGTCAAGTTTAGTCAAGGGAAATAGCAACTAAAGAGAACTTCGCCTTCTGATTTTCTTCAAAAGGAATACACCTTTTGCAGCAAAACTTAGGCAAATACCTAGCTAAGAGCCTCGCTACTGTACTGCAACAAAATCTTATCGACCTCAGACTCGGGTAGACGGTGCGTGCAAGGTGCGCTTCAGAATTGTTGCCCAAGATGTCGCAATATACTTATCAAAGTTGAGGAGCCTTCGGCACTGCTAAAAGATTTTTCATGAGGATAAAGAAGCGGGGCAAGTTACTGTTCTTCGACTTTGTTATTTAATAGAACATGAATAAAATTACAGGTTCAAAGAAACATTTACAGTGAGCATTTGAAAAACCCTGTTCAGCATTCTGCTGAAATGGTGATAATAATAACGATCAAATTAAAGTGGAGAAATTTTTGAATTTCAAAGTAAATTTTTCTGTCAAACGTTTTGACGTCGGAAGGTACGCAAAAAGTTTTCTTGGAGGCGAATCAATCGTAAATAAAGCTAAATCAATCGTACATAAAGCTCGAAAATTATTAAAAATAGTGATTACTTACAGAAAATCATAGCTAGCACTGAAATTCAGAAAAAGTAAGTAATGCTGAATGAAACTGAATATGTACTTCTGGGTGGTACAAGTGCTTTCTTTCAGCAGCTGTCTTAATTTTTTTCACCTTCCACAAAATTTTTACATGCTAGGGCTCTTTTCTTGTTTTCTTTGAGTTTGCTTGAGATTTGCGCAACAACCTATCATACTTACTCATATCCATGATTACAGGTTGAATTCTGCAAAGCTCTAAATATGTGTAGCTGCGGAAGCCATTGTTTTGATAATGTCCTAGCAATGGTACCTGGTTGGAAGATCGTTGTGCCAAATCCCGAGAGCGTCTTGTTTTCACTGTCAATTCGGCGACTGTTAGCATATAATGGCTGCCTTATAGTGGATACTTTCTCCAGTTTGCTTAAGAAAAGGCTTAGGAAAAGTGCACGTCCACATTGAGATACCAACAATATAACTGAAAACTCGCAAAGTCATGAGTGGTATCCGATTATACAGCTTGTCGTTCGCACTGCCGGAACATTCTTGAAGCTGCAGAGCAGAAGCTCTTTCGTGAACAAAAAGTGTCTGTAATAAGTCAAAATTTGTTGAAATTTTATCATCCAATTTTATCTTGAGCGCCATTTCCAAGTAAAAAACTTAATAAGCTTCTGCATTCTCTCTTGTCGCTCATTTGCATTCACATAGCATACACGTTTTTACAGTCATCCTAATGGGTATATTCATTAATATTTTGTTTCACAATGGCATTTTGAAACTTCCAATAATGTTTTTACATACATTAACAGTACATATATTACATACATTTTGCCTACTGGCTTTGATGAAAAAGGAGACGCAAGAGATTATCGACTATATAAGTGCGACAAATTTCATAATGCTATTCTTTTATCATTTTTCAAAAATACGCTTCTTAATACGGCAATCAAACTAATCTTTATAATTGGTTTAGTTTCCCCTGTCTCGTCGCCACTTTTTTTTAAATGAATTGCTTTTTTTGGGAAGTTTAGAAAAAACAGTTGTTAGAAACACCTTGCTAACTGCTGATTTTCGTTCAGGCCAAAAATTTTTCTTCTAAAGTTACGCAAATCTAGCAGAGAAGACAGTAAAGCAAATGAAAGCGCCTACGAGGGCGTACATACACTTTTTCAAGCATAAGTAGAGATTTACTAAAAAAAGAATGAATTATTTAACTGCGCACGGGTTCAGAAACGAATTGCTCAGTGCTTTCACTTCTACAAAAAAAGTTGTGTTTTTGAAAAATTATTTTCCTTTTATTTATCTTCAGTCGTCTCGGACTATTTAGTTGCATTTTGTTTCGTCTCCATCCAAGCATCGGCACTCATAGCAAGAATCAAATAATGAGTAAAAGTGTTGATGTAAAGGCATTTTTGTTATTACATGACGCGCGAACGGCACGAGAATAGGGACTCAATTTGTTTTAGTAGTTAGTGTGTAGTTTTAAACAAATTCGACAAAAACGAAAACATTTTGCGAAGGCTTTGCACTCTTGCGATATTACACAAGACGTAAATGTCTTATGTAGTTATGCTTGTTGCCTAGCTTATATTTTATACATTTTGCCAAGAAATTTCCGTTTTGACCGTTGACGATTGATAAGCATGTACAACTCGTCAAAACGTCAAAAAACACTGAAACCATTGCTGAGGTGCACTAAAAGCGCTGAGCTTATTTCAAGCATTAAACTTCCTGAATGTGCCAACGAAGTGTTCAAATGACTATAACTGCCGAGGTATCAAGGGATATGAACTTTTCAGCATTTTAACTCTAGTTTTCTTACGTCTCCTGACTATAAAGGCAGCCGATTTGAGTATAATGACTGACATAACAAGCTGCCGCCACAAGTCAAGCGGCCCAAGTCTTTGCGAACTCCTTGCTCTGACTTGCGCTGCGTTGAAGGCAATCAAAGCAAAAAGTCGATTCTGAGATTTTGTGCTCACCCGGACTATTCGCTCTATGCTGAACTTGAAAATCACATTGGAGTGCGCGAAAACGGCGAAAACGAGCTCTAACGTAGCAGGTAAATCTGCAAGGGGTGGGGCCTTTCATAATGTGAATTCACGCTCCCACCTTCCGAAGCGATGTTCACGGTTTCGATTTCAATCCATGCTTACGAGCTTGACGATGTTAGGGCGACTAGTGGAGTCCAGAAGATCGCTCCCGAAGCTGGGAGCGTGATTTCACAGTAGAAAAGATTTCCTTCCCCCTCTCTTTCCCCCACCTGCTGTTTCTTTCGTGCATTAGAGCCCTTTTTCGCCGTTTTCACAATTTTAAGTGTAGATTTTCGGATTCAGCATGGCGAACAGCCCGCCCGGATAAGCACAAAATTTCAAGTCGACTTTTTACACGGACCCTGCCTTCAAAGTATCTCTCAGGTGTTTGGGGAGGGGGGGGGGGGTGGAGTGCAAGTGGAGATCTCAGGATAAAGAAATGAATGTTGCCAGTACGTGCGGACTTAAAAAATTGCTGGTCCCTTAGATGCTTATGCAAGCTGTTTAAGCACAGTGGTCCACTAAGGCGGCGCCAATGGCGTCTTTGCTCCTTCACTCAATTTAGTGCTTGGAGGTGTTTGCACATGATATCGTATTTCAACGGCTGCAGACGCTTCAGAAGATAGTTCACCGCTCCAGATTAATTTTGCATATAACTTGTCTTCACTATTCTATGGGCCTTGTGATTGATTGCCTTAAGAAGGGAACCTTGCTAGCCATTCGTTCATTCGATCATTCATTTGTAAGAGTGACCGATGAGAGACATACTTGCACCCAATGTAGAACAGCTGAAGTTTTCTTTAAACATCGAATGTTCGAATAAATGTTCATTAATATTGGTTATTCGAATATGCACTTCTTCAACGCCCTCGAATATTCGAATAATCAAATGACTATTTTCCACAATGTTTCAAAAATTTGAATCGAATATATTTTTTCGAACCGTCGAATGAACAATATTCCGAAGGGTACATGTGCGCAAAAAAAATTTTTCAGATGAACACATCAAAAATAAGCAGCCTGTGTTTTGTAGTGAGTGACTACGTATTAGGTTGGTCCGAAAGTTCGTTCGCACCATTTTCAAAAAATCATAACTTCCTTCAATCACGATGATTTTGCGCAATTCAAATTTTTTTAGAAAGCGCAAGGCATGTAGTTTCCAATAGTTCTCTGGCTACTTTCCAAAATGTTCAGATTGCAGAGATAAAAATGAATGAACGAGAACATCCGAAATTCGGAATTTTTGAGAAAAAATTCTAAAAATCTAGAAACTGCGCGATAAAATCCAGAAAAGCCATTATCCTAATTTTTCTTATATTTGATTACTAACTGAGTTAAGTTTGTGCTGATCGAGCTCTTCTTTCAAAAGTTATGATTTTTTGGAAAAAATGCCGAAAAATCGATTTCTTAGGAATCCTTAGGAAAGTGATTTTTCGGCATTTTTTTCAAAAATTCATAACTTTTAAAATAAGGGCTCGAACAGCACAAATTTAACTCAGTTAGTAATCAAATATAAGAAAAATTAGGATAATGGCTTTTCTGGATTTTATCGCGCAGTTTCTAGATTTTTAGAATTTTTTCTCAAAAATTCCGAATTTCGGATGTTCTCGTTCATTCATTTTTATCTCTGCAATCTGAACATTTTGGAAAGTCGCCGGAGAACTATTGGAAACTACCTGCTTTACGCTTTCTAGCAAAATTTGAAAGGCGCAAAATCGTTGTGAAGGAAAGAAGTTATGATTTTTTGAAAATGGTGCGAACGAACTTTCGGACCAACCTAATATATTTCCTTCTTCCTTCTTCCAATAGATACCAATATGAATTTAGGCTCTTCTGATTGTGCTAATCTGCATCGGTAAGTTTTTTGCCTATCCCGTTGATTTATTGATTTTTCAAGTCAGTTGATCCGTTATCGCTGTTTTCTTACAGAAGCTCGTCCGCATTATCCTGGAGGAGGCAAGAACGCATTTTTCGGACGTTAAAAGTTATTTATGCGATAGCTAAACTTCAACAAGTAGCTTCCGCGAGACGCATAGATAAATTTTTTTTGAGTTTGCCTCTGTTCTGCAGAACTATACAAGTGAATTAAGTGCAGGTTTCAGAAAAGGAGTGGCTCACGCCGTGTGCTCTCTCCAAAATTTTTCTGCCGATATGCAACACCTCAGCTACTTCAACACGTTAACAAGTGAATTTTTTAGTTGTCTGCCTTGTGGAACAATGTCTTCTACAATTAAGTTGAGTGCTTTTAGCTAGAATCAAGCAGGTCTTCATCCGCAGTATCCCTACAGCGATTTTGAGAAGCAGCCAAGAAAAGCGGAAGTAATTTCTAGGAAAGCATAACAGAGCTTCTAAGACACAGTCATTGCATGACCCACCATGTGGTCACGTTGTCGTCAGTGTGTTAACTAGATCTTCTACGGCTCCAGAAGAGATTTGTCAGTTGATCGAAAAGGACGTGGCTCATATCAAAACGCCGTCAATAGAGTGGAAGTTACTGTTCTGCGACTTTATTATTTAATAGGACATGAATTAAAGTACATGTGCAAAAAGTCAAGAAACGTTCACAATGAGCAGCTAAAAAAACCCTGTACAGCATCCTGCAGAAACGATAATAATAATAGTCAAGCTAGGATGGAACATTTTGAATGTCAGAGCAATCTTTTCAAGCATTTTGAGGCCGGTATTTACGCAAAAGTTTTCCATGGAAACGTATCAATCGTACTTAAAGCTCAAAAATAATAAAAAATAGTGATTACTTACATGGGATTATGGCTGATACTGATCCAGTTAGTGATATTGAGTAAAATTCGAATACTTTTGAGTGTTCTCGCAAGTGCGTTTTTGATAAGCTGTCTCGATAACTTTATTTCCACTTCCGACAAAGTCTTCACATGCTTACGTCTTTTCTTGCTTTCTATGAGTTTGCTTGAGATTTGCGCTACAACCAGTCTTAACTATATCATACAATTACTCATCTCGATAGTATTCTATTGCAAAGCTCTAAATATTTGTAACTGTGCAGCTGTGTAGCTAACCATGTTTCGAGAATGGCCTAGCAATGGTACCGGGTTGGAAAGATCGCTGTGAAAAATCCCGAGAGCGTCTTGCTTTCAATGTCAACTGGGCTCGACTGTTAGCAATCAAATCAGTACCTATAGTAGATTCACTTTTCCCACTTTGCTTGAGGAAAGGCGCGGGAAAAATCCACGTCCACATTGAGATACCCAACAGTATGACTGAAAACACGCGAAGTCATGAGTGATTCCATTATACAGCTTGACGTTCGCATTGCTAGCGAACATTCTTAAAGCTGCAGAGCAAAGCTCTTTTCTGAAGGCAAAGTGTAAGAATTCAGAATTTGTTGAGATTTTTTTGTCGTTCTGTCTAAAGCGCAATCATAATTCCAACTAAGAACTTGATAAGCTTCTAATATTTTCTCTTTTGTGGCTCATTTGCATTCACATAGCATTCACATTTTTACAATCACCCTAATGGATATATTCATCAATATTTGGTTTGTCAAATGGCATTTTACGGCCCCCAATGGTGTTCGTACATACATTAACAGTACATACTTTACATACATTTTGTCTATTGGCTTTGTTGAAAAAGGAGACGCAAGATATCAAGAGATTGTTGATTATATAAGCGCGACAAATTTCATAATGCTATTCCTCGTTTATTCTTTGAAAATATCTTGATACGGCAATCAAACCAGCCTTTTTAGGTAACTTGGTTTCTTACCTCTTCGTTGCCAATTTAATTTGAATAAGTTGCTCTTTGTGGAAAATTTAGAAAAAAACAGTTGTTAGGAACACCTTGCTAACTGCTGATTTTCGTTTAGGCCAAAAATTTTCCTTCTGAAGTTACGGAAATCTAGCAAAGAAGACAGTAAAGCAAATGAAAGCGCCTACGTACGTACACTTTCTCAAGCAGGAGTAGAAATTTACTGAGAAAAAGAACGAATATAAAGCTGCACACGCGTTCAGAAACAGATTGCTCAATGCTTTCACTTCTACAAAAAATTTTCAAAAAATTATTCTCCTATTATCTTCAGCCGCCTCGGACTATTTACCATTGCAGGAATCTTGGTTTAAAAGGGTTAAGATGCTCGAAACAATATGACTGAACAAGAAGTAGAGGCAATTTCTTCCTTACGTGCTCTAAAGAGGAGCCATCAAAGGCTAAAAAAGCCGTTCAAAAATAATTCTTTGAATTTAAATGTTTCTTTAGCTGTAACACAACTGTTTGAACTTTTGTAATAACTTTTTACTGCCCTTGAAAATGCTTAGTAAATCCCAATGCAATCCCACCGCCGCAACCCGCCACCATCAGTTGATAATATGCTCTTTTTCCGTCTCCATCTAAGCATCGGCACTCATAGCAAGAATCAAATAGGGATGAAAATGTTGATGTGAAGGCATTTTTGTCATTACATGACGCGCGAACGACACGAGAACAGGGACTCAATTTGTTTGAGTCTTAATTAATGTGCAGTTTTAGACAGGTTCGACAAAAACAAGATAATTTTGCGAAAGATGCGCTCATTGCGATATTACACAGGACGTAAATGCCCTATGTATTAGGTTGTCTCAAGTTTTTTCAATTTTGAATTTTCAAGGCAATAAGTCGCATACTTTTCAATTTTGATTAAAAGCAGGGTACCGTTCGATAGAGCAAAGCAAGCTCTACAAGATGGCATGTAAGTGTTCTCACCAGCTTCAGCACATCATCAGTTAAAAGCCAAAATCTGAGCACATTTAAATGTCCAAAAAATTGAAAATTTTCTATAACTTTTTCCTCAAAAAACTTACCAGATTCCAAACTCGCCTCATGCATATAAGCTCTACACAACCCATTCGTATGTGCCGTTGCTATGTTTGTATTTGTGCTAGAAACCGAGAAAACCAAAATTTTCAAGCTTTTGAAAAAGCGATGCTGCGCTGTTTTCACACAGGTAGATGTATACTGCAGGCCTTTAGAAGTGCAGCCACAGATTTCCAGCTTTCTATGAGCTCTAGTTCCCGAGAAATATTAGTTTCAACATAAACAACAGAAATACAACTTTTAACAAAAATACCTTGGCAAAAATAGCTTCAATATTTCGCAAGAACTAGCATTTCCAGTAGGCTGAAAATTTATCGATGTATTAGTGAAAGCCAGTAGCATACATTTACCTGTGTGAAAACAACGCATCATCGCTTTTTTGGAAGCTTGAACTTAGCTTTTTTCGGTTGCTAGCACATAAACAAATACAGCAACGGCACCTTTGAATGTGTTGTGTGGAGTTATATGTGTGAACAAGTTTTGGATCTGGTAAGTTTTGGGCAAAGATATAGAGAATTTTCAATTCTTGGGGCATTCAAAAGTTCTCAAATTTGGCTAACTCGTGATGTGCTGAATCTGGTGAGAACACTTGCATGCCATCTTGTAGAGTTTGCTTTGCTCTATCGAATGGTACCCTGCATCTTAATCAAGATTGAGATACTTGTGAATTATTGCGGTAAAAATTCAAAATTGAAAACTTATGAGACAACCTAATAGTTATGCTTGTTGTCTAGCTATACAGGTTGTGAGAGCAAGTTAAACTGAAAACTCTGAAATTTTATACATTTTGCCAAGAAATTTCCGTTTCGAACGTTGGCGATTGATAAGCATGTACATCAACTCGCCAGAGCGTCAAAAGAAGGGCCCGTAGTAAACCCCTCGTGGTTGTCACAACATAGAGGGACTACGTCGTGATAGCTCGGAGTATCTCGCAAGACTATAGCGAGCTATCCGCAGGGCGCCGCAAAACGATCGCCTCCGCGCGTCATCGAACCGCTAATGACCGCGATAACAGCGCTCACACGCGCTGCGCCATGAGTACAGATATGCTGTGGAGTATTTGCTTAGCAAGGCAAGAATGCAGTATAATATTCTTGCCAAAGCAGGTAAATCAATCAAAGGAAATCCAATAAGTGACCGTCCTCGCGCGCGCGCCTGTTTCTCCATTTATAATTCGTTATCTTATGTTTGCATGCATTATCAGGGTAGCGCAGTCTGTTACAGAATAATGCTTATTTTTGCGCATCGTGCCGTGAGAAGGAGCGCCAATATCCGCTACGGCAGGCTGCATCCTCTTCGCCTTTTTCATCAGAACCAGTGGATATTGGCGCGGAAGTTTCGCATGGAAGAGTCGCATTTGAAGAAGATATGTCGATTGCTCGCGCCGCTGATAGGAGGGCGTGAAACTCCAAACTGGTCCGTTAGTTTGGAGAACAAGGTCAGTACCAATTTCTGAAATTTGTTTATCCATGGCTCGTTTAATGAAATGCTAATGTTATGCCATATGCGTACGACGCTATTATTTCGCATACATGACTCAAACATGTAGAAGATTCCTAAAAGACATGTGCCTGTTAGTGCAGTGCGTGCGAGCGGGGGTTTCGCTGAATATCTAACAAAGGAAGAGGAGAGGAGGATGAATTGTAAGGGGATCGAATCCTCTACGGGGAAAATTTTAGCAAACAAGTAGAGATGTGCCTGAGTGGATGTTTAGCATGTTAGCTTTAGGAAGGGCTTGTGAATTGAATATAAAACTAAATGTCTCCTCATTTAGGTTGTCATAGCTCTGCGTTACCTGTCAAGCAACGCCCACCAAGAGGTTTGGCGGACACCATTGGTGTCAGCCAGAAAACAGTGACGAATGCGGTGAGAGTGGTTGTGCGCGCGCTCAACCATCCCCTAATCGTGCGGCACTTCATTCGCTGCCGATTATGGGACGAGGAGTTCTGCCGAATGAATGCCGCTGCCTTCGCCCGAACCGGCGCATTCCCGAACATCAACGGTGCCGTGGACGGAAGCTGCATTCGCTTACAGAAGCCGGCACATTCTGGCTGGCAGTACTACTGCCGCAAGGGCTTCACAGCCCTGAATGTGCTGACTGCTGTCGACGTCCGCGGACTGTTTGTATACATTAATGCGAACTTCCCGGGGTCTGTCCATGATGCCAGTATCTTCGCCTCTTCGCAGTTAAAGTATGCCTACGAGGAGAATGTAGTTCCACATGGCTACAGCTTTATTGGAGACTCCGGATTCGCGAATGGGAATGATATTATCACTCCCATTAGGAATCCGACAACCAAGCAGGAAGTCTCCTACAACCGATGGCACTCGAAGATGATGCGAGTCATCGTCGAGTGCACATTCGGTCGATGGAAGCAGAAGTTCGCAATCTTGAAGGATAGGATCCGTGTGGCTCCGAAGCGTGCAGCTAAAATCATTATCGCATGCGCAGTGCTGTACAACATGATGATGGCCATGAGATGTCTGCGTCCAAGGGGACTTGGGCGCAGAATAGCTGTATGCCATCATCCACCAGAAGGCTGCGCAGATATTCGCGGTTATTTAGTGAGTTGTGTAGTTAGTTTCTTTAACCTATATTTTGTATTGTGTTTATTGCAAGTAACAGTTTGTTTATGGTAGACGTGTGCTGCAGTTAAGTTTATTAAAGTATTATATTTTGTACAGAACATCAACAGACAACATTAACATTTTCAGTGAATAAATAAACTAGAGGAAGTTTCAGTCAAGTGCCAGACCGTGACAGTTCCCTGTCAGTTCCAGCTCGTGTCTTCGACCAGCATTGGGGGTAGTTTCAAAGCCGTGCCAGGCCGTGCCAGTTCCGTGCCAGCTTCAGCTGGTGTCCTAGACCAGCATTGGGTAGTTTCAAAGCCGTGCCAGGCCGTGCCAGCTCCGGCGTAGCGGGGTGAGCCAGCATATAAGGCGGCGTCAATTCCGTGCCAGCCCGTGCCAGGTTCGTGCCAGCTCCGTGCCAAGGTTCAAAAAGCGGCACAGTTCTCTCTGGTGGTTTCGTCTATTTCTGAGCTGGGGTGAAGCTGGTAACCGAAAGTCGAGGGGTGGAGGAACGAAAGCCGCCAGGTCCAGCCGCCTTTCGCGGCCAGCTGGACCTTTCGCAGCGTTGTTGCATGTCGTTCCAGGACCAGCAGTCCGCGGAGGCGGCTGGACCTGGCGGCTTTCGTTCCCCACCCAAAGTCGAGAGCGAACTGCCGCGGGGTTAAATGCGGATCGTGAGTGGGAGGTAAAAAAGAGGAAATCAAGTGTTACAGAAGTATAATATGGTAAATTATTCGAGTCTTTGACCGTCTCTTCCAACTCTACTGTATTTTTGTAAAAATTGCCCTTTCTTCCTAAAAATTAGCTATATCTTTGAAACAGGGGCAATGATTTGTACTTACTTTAAGTAGTTTCATTTGAAGACGGCAAACCGCGGTCTCGGATGAATGGCGTCTCTTTTCAGGGGGGCTGCTTGGATCTGAGTCAAACTGAAAAAAATGTATCAGCAGAAATGCTCGAAAAGGGTTCGAAAAAGCCTTCTCTTAACAAAATGTAGCTATAGATTATGATAAACGCTGTGTATGAAAAGGTTCTAGGGCACAGTGAGTCCATTGTAGTGCATACAAATCAGTATCAGGAGACATTTTCAATCATTGACGGCCATTTGCCGTGGAGCAGCACGAAAACAATATGAACATGGTGATGCCATTTACTGCAAGGTGTCCTTACGTGTGTTCCTCTCTATTAGATCTACACAAAAGAAAAAACAGGAAAAAAATGAGTCTCTGACCACATTTGCATATCCAAAAAGCAAAAGATAACTTAGGTGGAAGCGTCTGCGGATGTTAGGGCTTTACCAAATTGTGGAGAAGCTATTGTTCATTTTGCGGTAATTCATTTTCGTTGATCAGAAAAGTGCTTTGTTCGGCACTATTTGAAAGTGTCGATCAAAGCACTTTTCTGATCAACGAAAATGAATTACCGCAAAATGAACAATAGCGTCTCCATAATTTGGTAAAGCCCTAACATCCGCTCCAATCTATATATGGATGGAATACTCAACAACAACAGCAGAGACGTTCGTTCCGTCAACAACGTTCAGCAAAAGGAATGTTCGTCGAAAGAGCGGCAAGAATAAATACATCATAGCACGATCAGATTAGAATCCTTGAATCAGAAGGGCGCAAAAAACCTTCTCTCATCAAAAACCAGATAGTTTAGGGGTTGCTTGAACAGAAGATATAAAATTTTTGCGTCGATCAGCTCAAAGATTTCATCGAAATGCAATGACAGCCAGAAAATACATATTTGCGTCAAATTGTGGAAAAACACGTAAAGTTTCTGGGTGAAATGGACGTCGCTACTAGTTTTCAATGTTTTTGAGCTTATGACCTCGGCGAAAAGAGGAGGAAGGAGGTCAGGTCGACAAAAGATCTTTCAAAACTGTTTCAATCATAATGCAATTGAAAAGGAATCGTCTTAATCAAAACTCGCACCAAAGTAAAAACATATGTGTGATAGTTCATGACTCATGTAGCCGAATCTACTTAGAAGGGTGCCATTTTCCATTGTTATTATTGCAAAGCAGGTAGGCAATACTAGACATGTTTCCATCCGCAGAATCTGAGAGAAGATAACAACAGCTGAGAATGGAAGTACAACGACGAAATGATGTTGAAGTGCGTGGATTCTCGATTTCAACTATACGAGTGCACTCGTATACAAGAAATTCTGCCATAATCGAAGTACGATTATAAGTAGCTCTGAATGATGTAACAGAATGTTTTTGCAAAAACGAGCTGCTAATTTGCTATGCAGGTCTTTGTGAAGAACCTTTTAGTACAGCGAGAAGATTTGATGGTATATGTGGCGTTCTTGCATAGCCAGCAATATTTGCACGTGAACACATGCTAATAAGCTCGTGAGTTGTTGGTGTTGCACACTTCACGCGCTATCTCACGACACCTTGACTTCAAACAGCTACTGTTACAGTTTCATGGATCCAGTTCTTCGAAAACAAGTTGAATTAGTTTCTAACTAATTGCACTGAAAAAGGAGTCGTGATTGGCGTGCGTGTTGTGCAGTCAAGAACTAAGATACAAGTGACTCGATTAGGACTGATACAGAGAAAATCGTAGAATTATTGGAATGGCAAAAACCCAACTTTAGGAGGAAGGATACCGGGAGGGGCTCGAGTGCGGCCGATTTCAGTTTTAGGTTAGAGGAAGGAACACCTCGGCTACGGACCGGCCATACTATTCAAGAAGGTGATTTTCGTCATTCCTACAGTTCCTGCAAATCCTTTGATACTCCAATTCCGATGTGCCGCACAACGAATCGCTTTGCGACTTTTGAGTAAACACTGATTTTTCGCAATATACAATGGTGCGGGACCCGCAGGAATCCCAAGAAATGCCGGTTTCAGGAAAACATTATGACGGTCCCGTGGGCAACGCTTCCGAAGACTGCTGGTCCTTTCGCCCTAGAGTTGTATAGGGGCCTGCAGGATCGCGAGAGTCGGCCGTGCGCACGGCCATTGCGTCGCGCACGTCCGATGTCGCTAAAACAGGTGCCAGACTTATCCGCTTCAACCGGTTCGTTCGGTTCATAGGTCGGTACTATTCCACATAAGTTGACCCAAAAAATGAAAATCGTGAATCTCGCTAAGACTCTAGGGGGGTTATTTGGTACGCTGAACACGAATATGATGTTTATTTCGTGCGACAGCGCCATCCGGTGGAGTTACGGTAGGATACGGTAGGGGGTCAAAATCACGGATTTGCCCGAAATTTGGCTCAGAGGGGTTGTTCGACCCGCTGGGTTTTGAACCGTAGCGTCATTTTATCTTACGGTAGATACACGGTGACGGGTGTAAAACATAGTTCATCCCGAAACGGGTGTGTGGCGATTTGGATGATCGTGAAGCTTTGCACACATGACCACCGCCGCGCGCTACACACTCTGCTGCGGCTTTTGCCTAAGCAAAGCACAGGGGAAAGATACATTTGCCGATTTGTGATTTTGACCCCTACCGTAAACCTACTTTAACCATGCAGGGAGACGTTTTCGTGCGGAAAAAGTGTGACATTTCTAATCAGCATGTCGAATAACCCCTCTGTGCAAAGTTGCAGCGAATTTCGAGATTTTGACCCCCTACCGTATACCCACCGTAGCTCAAGAAGATGACACTACAGTACGAAACCAATGTGATATTCGGCGTCAGCGGGCCGAATAACCCCTCTAGGCCAAGTTTCGGGCAAATCCGTAATTTTGACCCCCTACCGTAATCCTACCGTAACTCCACCGGATGGCACTGTCGCACGAAATAAACATCATATTCGTGTTCAGCGTACCAAATAACCTCCTAGACGAAGTTTTAGTAAAATTCACAATCTTTATTTTTTGGGTCAACTTATGTGGAATAGCGCCCATAGGTCAAATCACTACACTGTTCAACAGAAAAAGTGGTGAACCGAATGAGCCTGTTGAACAGGATAAGTCTGGCACCTACCTGAGTCGTCGGAGCGCATCTGACGTGCGCGGCGCAGCGGCCGTACGCATGTCCGACTCCCGCGATCCTGCAGGCCCCCATATATCGTGTTAGGACCAGCAGTCTCCGGATGCGGTGCCAAAGCACCCCTAAGCCAAAATGGCCTCAAGTAGAAACAGAAAGTGAACAAAAACGATAATAAAGTTTAAAACAACAGATAAAACATCAAGTAAATGATAAAATAGACTAACAAATCAAGGACCTACCCTTTGCCGATCCTGCTTCCCACCACGATCGATCGATCCCGCCAATATAGTGCGCGAGGGCCAGTGAACCTGCAATAACGGACTACTCAAGGATGAGCAGGGATTGCGAAAATTACGGACGACGAGAATCACGTGACGTTGAAGCAATAAAGCAAAGTATCGACAACAACTAACATAAAAGATTATCACACACAAACGCACTCACACGCATCCATACGCAATCAAGCATACTGAAACTATGCATATCAATTCAGAAAACATAAAACTCTCAGCACTACCCTACTCCTTTCTCAATAAGCATTTCACCCTCGATGAGATTGCGAGGGCAAACGCAAGTCACAATTTTGCCTTAAAGATGACAGAGTGGTCCAATTGGTGTCCACGTGCGTCCTTTGCACATAGACGAGCCCTTCCAGCCCTCGGAGTAGTCTCAAGCATCGATTTGACGAGACTGCCCGGGAAATAGCAAGGGACGAGGGTCAAGCCTGTCTTTCAGTCACCCTTGCCCCGCAAAATACCTACAGTACACAAAAATGTGAAAAAACAACACACAAAATGGTCTCTTATGACCCCGTTCATTTTCGGCTGACGCCGTGCCGCTGCCGCGTAATAGACGTGGGGAATTGTGGGGCAAACTATACACTAGCTGATGCAGCTTTTTTAGCCCCATCAGACAGTATATAGCTTGCCCATAGTTTTTCTCTCCTGTATAACTCAGCCAGAGGGCGGCCAACAACATGATCATGTGATGTGACAAACACTCCAATGCACAAAATCGAAGGCTTTTACATTCATAAACGAACAACGATAGAATGTAACTGTACACGATGATAGAAAAAAAAGAAAAACATCAAGAACGCTGCATATAAAAGTAAACGAAAAATTTGGGCTGAATAAGCGAGCTGTGCGCATGCACAATTGATTATTTCTATTTTTTTCATTACTGTATTGTCGCCATTGTGCATGTGCGACCTATTAGGTCGTTTCAAAAGTAATTTCGCTTTTTTCAAACGGGCGCCACATCTGATGGAATAAAGGTTCCTGAGAGATCTTGGAAGCATTTGAAGCAGCATTTCATTCTCTTTCTAATGGTTATGAAATCTTTGCAAAACAGTCAATGAGCTTTCAGAAAATAACCAAAATCTGCGACCCATGTTTTTTGAGATGGTCAAGTTTCACGATTTTTTAAAATTTTCATATCAATCCTCAAGAAGAGTTCAAGTAACGATTCGATAGAGTAAACCTCATAGAATACACTACTACTTTTTTCTCTTTCTTGTAACTCGCCGTAATTTTTTAAAAGATTTTTTAACAGAACCATCGGATTTTGGCAGGCCCACTTCAGCCACATTCACATCAAACATCATAATTTTTCGGAATTTGAGACTACCAAGATGGTACTGTGAGTTAGCACAAAGTTTACAAAGCAAGTGAGGGCTTACGGGCTCGAAATATCAAATTTCGAGTTTTTCGGGTACAGCCTGGGGCTCGCCAAAAAAATGAGTTATGATGATTTCTCCTCGGAAACTAAACGAATCGGAAACAAAAAACACCTGTTAGAAAGAGGAGAAAATGCTGCATCGAAAAGTGCGCGAGCTGCTCTTCCTTTGATGTTCTACGAGGATTTAGCTGCCTAAGTATGGAAATCGGTAGCATTAGTTAAAATTCTGTTAAAAATGTATGACAAGCTATGGAAAAGAGAAAAAAGTAGTACTGTATTTTATAGGGTTTGCTCTATCGAATCGTTGCTTGAACTTCATCTGAGGATTGATATGAAAGTTTTAAAAAATCGTGAAACTTGACCATCTCAAAAAGCATGGGTCGCAGATTTTGGTTGTTTTCTGAAAGCTCATTGACTGATTTGCAACAGTTTCATGACCATTAGAAAGAGAATAAAATTCTGCATCGAATGCCTCCAAAATCTCTTAGAACTATTTGTTGCGTCAAATGTGGCGCCCGTTTGAAAAAAGCGAAATTACTTCTAAAACGACCTAATATATTGCGAGGTTGGCGTCTCAGACACTCGCACCGGCCGGCGGCCGTACAAAGACCGGCTGGCGTAACCACAGGTCATTGCATACAGTCGCGTAGTCTACGCCCGCCGGCCGGTAATTGGGACGGCCGCCGGCCGGAAAGGTACGGCCGCTAGCCGGTATGTGGGAACTGCGCTACGAAATGGCCATGTGACGCAATTTCTCTTTTTCCGTATTTATTTCGCTCTGCCGCCTATCCTCGATATAAGCAAATACAAATCCGCATGAACATATTTATTGTAATTGCATCATATAATGAAACATACATAAATGAGAATAATGCGTAAAGTTTCATACAACATGCAACTAAGGCTACAAAATTGGACGCTTCTTTCTGTACAGGAAAGACGAGGTTTTCTTGCATTGTACCATCTATTCGTGACAAGGGCTCACGTATCGTCGGACTTCCGCTGATTCCGAACTGAAAAAAGTTCACTTTCGTATCATAGTGAATGCCACATAGCAGACGATCTGCAAATGAGATAAGCTACCTACTTACAGATCATCCCGTTAACATCAAAACTTACCGACGGTGCTGTACAGTCTGCCCCAATCGGAATCAGGCCGAACCGTCGGCTGAATTTGCGCGCTCGCAGCGCTAGGGGTTTGCGCTGCATACGCGCGCTGTGGGTTGAGCCAGAGTGCGCGGCGTACGGGCGTACGTGACGTACGCAGCGTACGCTCGGTATATTTCATCATAGGAGAGTACGCGGCGTACGCTGCGCAGTCTGGCCCAACCCTGTCGCAGAGAGCGAAGAGAGTGAGGAGAGAGCAGACTAGCTAGACGCAGAAGTGGCGCGAAACCCTCGCGACGCGTACTCCCGCCAAGCCAATTTCGGCCTGGTTAGGATTGGGGCAGACTGTATATGACTGGGCAAAGCAAATCCAAAAGCTCAAGCAATTGTAGCAGACACGTATTGAATGTTGTCCTCCCTGAAACTCACAGGGACTAGTCCATTCAAATGTTTGAAGTCTTGTAGAGTCTATACTAGGAGTTAGGCGTAAGGTCAAGCCTTGCGGTAGAACACGAATTAGATAGATTCCAACTCCCATAGAAATGTGTGTATATGTGATACACACGTAATCCATGAATGCATAGTGCTGAGATACATGGAGAGTTAGTCGAAAGGTCATATGCTCCATATGGGTAAGGATGATAAACAGCGAGTGCAAAGAATAATACGCCGGTTGCATAGCGCAAGATCTCAATACCATGCATATCACATTCGTTTCCTGAAAAAGATGGTTATGAAACGTGCCCGTTTGTTGTTTAAACCTTATACCCCTCAGCCAGTAGGTTCCAGCTCGGCATGTTACTTTTTTACTGCCATACAAGACAAGCAACAGATTTAAGAAAGGCGCTACAGATGTCATTAAGATTTTCTTTATTCTGGAAAAGAGAGCGGTATTAGCGAGGTAGAGCTAGGTATTTTGACCAAGCATACAAATTTTTCTTCTAACGGTGAAGTACGTAAACAAGACATGAACGAAGTAAGAAAATGACGCGCAATCATAAAAGAGGAGAAGTAGAGCGTTTGTTTATGCAGCTCAATCACGCAATTTTCAAATCCTGCTCACTTCCCGCGACACGGCAATGTTACCGACTGGCGGCCGTTCGAGCGGCCACCAAACGGTATAATTTTGGGGCGGCCACCGGCCCTATTTAGCTCCGCCCAGATTTAAAAAGCGGCCGCCGGCCGGAAGGCCGTTGTCGGACGGTGGCCGGCCGGTGCGAGTGTCTGAGGTAGTCGAGCTCTAGTCCTGCGCTATGTCTCTGCGTCTCCATGATGGAAAAAGTATTTCGCCGTCTCGTCCGCCACGACATGTCGCAATATGTCGCTATATGTCGCGATATGTCGCAATATATAGCGACAAAGTGGGACTACCCTGGCTTCGCATTGATTGCGTTCGCCGGCAATGTAAAGGATAGCCGGCTTGCCTGCCTCGCTCCATGGTAGTCAGCACATGTCACGGCGGACTCCGAGCTATACGTCAGCACATATGGGGGGTTTACTGGTGAGAACACTTACATGCCATCTTGTAGAGCTTGCTTTGCTCTATCGAATGGTACCCTGCATCTTAATCAAGATTGAGATACTTGTGAATTATTGCGGTAAAAATTCAAAATTGAAAACTTATGAGACAACCTAATAGTTATGCTTGTTGCCTAGCTATACAGGTTGTGAGAGTAATTTAAACTGAAAACTCTGAAATTTTAGCTACTTATAGTGTGCGGTATCGAGCTCACACAACGATATCAATGGCAGTAGATCACTCGTTATCGTCAGACATTCATTTCTGTTGTTCATACTCGGATTACGAGAGTATATCCACGCCGCTTCAAGGGTTTTTCGTGCTAGGATATCAGCCTCAAACGCTAGGATGACACATTTAACGCTAAAATCATTGCCACCGTGCTCTTATGCTCTCCCCCAATGCTCTGCTTATACCTAAGATTTACACAACTTTCAAACCGATGCCATCCGTAGAAATATTATGTAATCTCAAAATGTCTTGCCATGTAGATGTAGAAATCTCTATCCCTTCGTTGTAGTGTTAAGAATTAACTAGACAACCGCTGTCTGCATGTCTAGTACAGATTAGTGCAGTCCAAGAAGCGAAGAATACTTGTGAGTCAAATTGTGCCTGAGTCAGTCTTCATAGATCGTCCCAAACGTACGCAACGAATTCTATTGTTAAAGTTCTTCGAACGAAAAACTAACATATTTAGTTGATACTTTTAACCCCTGCACTCGCCATAATTCTCTCTCCTTTTTGACGCTCACTTTTGTGTGCTCATCGCGAATGCTTGCTTAACCTCAATTGGAACTTTTCCAAACTTTGAACTTTTCCTGAAAAATTTTCTTCGAACATTCTTTTGACTGCGCTGTACTGCATTCTTTTTATCAAAGTCCTCCTAATCCCTTCATGCCCTGCTGCCTCAACGTGGCGTGGGGTGCCCCTGGGTGTGCTCGTAACCGCAACGAATGTCAAATGTTGGGGCTTACGCGAGAAGTGGTATCCAATTCGTACTTTCTAACTTGCCGTACCGACTCTACTTGAATTTTACTTTTGAATTTGAAAAAGCCCGAAAACCCAAAAAATCTTGGTGACTTTTCTTGTGAAAGACCAGCTTTGACTTTACTCTTTTACAATTGTCAAGCTAAAATTATTTTCGTGTCGTATCTAGGGCCCGTAGTAAACCCCTCGTGGTTGTCACTACATAGAGGGACTATGTCGTGATAGCTCGGAGTATCTCGCAAGACTATAGCGAGCTATCCGCAGGACGCCGCAAAACGAACGCCTCCCCGTGTCATCGAACCGCTGATGACCGCGATAACAGCGCCGAGGTCACGGCGTTTTACTAGGAGAGGAAGAACGCGCGTAGCAAATAAAGCTGTTTTAGTAAAATCAGTAGGGGCACACGACATGCAGTTTTACTTGCAATATGTCTGATCCGTAATATTGATGTTTAGAAGTAATTACTGCTCTCGCAATAGGTGTAAAAATGCACATACAGTGACCGCCAAAAAGTTGCGGACAAGCCTCCCTCCCTTTTCATCGCTCTTTTTCAGAGGGAAAACAAGGATAAAAAAATGTAATGATTGCATGAGGTGATAGAGCTCTTCAAGATCTACAATCTACACTTTGCATTTTTCGAAAAACATGTATTCTAAAAATTTTAAAAAACTTTTTGTAAAAAAAGTCCGAAAATGGCCGCGTCACAATGTCGCGGACAATAATTCTTCGAACGCAAAAATTTTCTTTTGAGTCCTATTCTGAAGCTGAAACACAAGTAATTCAGACGGATAAGCATACTACTATACAGAGCTCGTCAAGAACTACACACTGGTTATGGTTGCTTCCCAGAAAACACAAGTTTGAGTTTTAGTTTGCTTCTTTTTTCCAAAAATAACTTCTAATTCTTCTTTTTAAGCCAAGTTTCTTCACATGGAAACCTATTCACGACATTCCAACAACGCTGTTCGGATAAAGCAGATGCTTTTACCATTCTCCACGCATCTGACGTGTGCTGATGAGTTTCTTTGTTGAAAATGGCTCTTGGCAGTACTTGCACATGACCCCACCTGCACCTCACCACTGACTTGTACCGCTTTGCAGGCTTGTAACTCGGCTTGTAGTCAGTATGTGAGCCTGCAATTAGGCTCATTCGAAAGAACGAGACTTCCTCTACACGATGGTATGTAAAAGAGATGGGCATAAGAAGTAGCGGAGATTTGGCGGATGGGTGGAAAAACGCGGCCTCAGTGGTAGGGTGAGGATATCCAGCTAGAGTTGAATAGAGCTTCTTTCGCTACCAGTTCAATCCTGGAAGCTTGAAACTGCCAATGTTCTTGTAATAGATCCATTTTGAAGCTCTAGAACTGTTTTGGTGTTAATAAGAGCCTTCACTCCAACCACCACTGAGGCCGCGTTTTTCCACCCCATCCGCCAAATCTCCGCTATTTCTTATGCCCATCTCTTTTACATACCATCGTGTAGAGGAAGTCTCGTTCTTTCGAATGAGCCTAATTGCAGGCTCACATACTGACTACAAGCCGAGTTACAAGCCTGCAAAGCGGTACAAGTCAGTGGTGAGGTGCAGGTGGGGTCATGTGCAAGCACTGCCAAGAGCCATTTTCAACAAAGAAACTCATCAGCACACGTCAGATGCATGGAGAATGGTAAAAAGCATCTGCTTTATCCGAACAGCGTTGTTGGAATGTCGTGAATAGGTTTCCATGTGAAGAAACTTGGCGTAAAAAGAAGAATTAGAAGTTATTTTTGAAAAAAAAGCAAACTAAAACTCAAACTTGTGTTTTCTGGGAAGCAACCATAACCAGTGTGTAGTTCTTGACAAGCTCTGTATAGTAGTATGCTTACCCCTCCGGATAACTTGTGCTTCCACTTCAGAATAGGACTCAAAAGAAAATTTTTGCGTTCGAAGAATTATTGTCCGCGACATTGTGACGCGGCCATTTTCGGAATTTTTTACAAAAAGTTTTTTAAAATTTTTAGAATACATGTTTTTCGAAAAATGCAAAGTGTAAATTGTAGATCTTGAAGAGCTCTATCACCTCATGCAATCAATACATTTTTTTTATCCTTGTTTTCCTTCTGAAATAGAGGGATGAAAAAGGGAGGGAGGCTTGTCCGCAACTTTTTGGCGGTCACTGTATAAAGCATTTGAAGATAGCGCAGTGCCAGTGTCAGAGGCCAGCGTGCCCAAGGGGAAAGAGTTCGAATCCTACGCAATGCCGCCTTTTGCAATTTGTTAATAGTTGAATTTTCATGCAAATGAACTCATGTTAGGAAATTTCCTGCTGGTAAAGAGAAAATGACATTTAGAACAGTCGATGTTGGAAGTGCATAAGAAAAATGAAAATATCATCAAGCATTTACTACTTTGGTTTGTTCAAAAATTTGCTATTCCCTTAGCCATAGCACCAGACGGTCCCTTCTCTCAAAAATAGAAGGGAAGCGAGAGGTGTACGGCTAACGAACAGCATTTCAAACAAAACTATGTGTTTGAAAATGCTAGGATTGAAGAAGAGATAGAAATTTGAGGAATTTTAGCACGAAAAAGAGATTTGGTGCGCACATGAGGTTTGCTTTCTATGAGTTTGCTTGAGATTTGCGCAACAAGCAATCTTAACTGTATCATACAATTACTCATCTCGATAGTTTTCTATTTTAAACTCTTAATATGCGTAACTGTGCAGCGGTGTAGCTAACCAGTGTTTCGAGAATGGCCTAGCAATGGTACCGGGTTGGAAAGATTGTTGTGAAAAATCGCGAGAGCGTCTTGCTTTCAATGTCAACGCGGCTCGACTGTTAGCAGTCAAAGCAGTACCTATAGTGGATTCACTTTTCCCAGTTTGCTTGAGGAAAGGCGCCGGAAAAAATGCACGTCCACATTGAGATACCCAACAGTATGACTGAAAACACGCGAAGTCATGAGTGATATCCCATTATACAGTTTGACGTTCGCATTGCTAACGAACATTCTTGAAGCTGCAGAGCAGAAGCTCTTTTCTGGACACAAAGTGTAAAAATTCAGAATTTGTTGAAATTTTTTGTCGCTCTGTCTAAAGCGCAATCATATTTCCAACTAAAGAACTTAATAAGCTTCTAATATTCTCTCTTTTGTGGCTCATTTGCATTCACATAGCATTCACATTTTTAAAATCACCCTAATGGATATATTCAATATTTGGTTTGTCAAATGGCATTTTAAACCCCTAATGGTGTTTTTACATAAATTAACAGTACATATTACATACGTTTGTCTATTGGCTTTGCTGAAAAAGGAGACGCAAGAGATTGTCGACTATATAAGCGCGACAAATTTCATAATGCTAGTCTTTGTTTATTCTTTAAAAATACGCTTTTTAATACGGCAATCAAACTGATCTTTATAATTGGCTTAGTTTCCCCTGCCTCGTCGCCAATTTTTTTTTGAATGAATTGCTTTTTTTGGAAGTTTAGAAAAAGACAGTTGTTAGAAACACTCGCTATCTGCTGATTCTCTTTCAAAAAGCCAAAAATGCTTGCTCGCCCTAAAGAGAAGCAATCAAAAACCAAAAAAGGCTTTCAGAACTAATTTCTCAGTTTTGAATGCCTTCTTTAGCCGTAATCAACACTGTTTAAACTTTTTAAATAACTTATTACTGCCTTGAAAATGCTTAGTGATTCCAACGCAATCTAACCACCATCAGTTGATACACTGCGCAAGCATCGGCACTCATAGAATCAAATAGGGAGTAAAAGTGTTAGGGTGAAGGCATTTTTGCTATTGAATGTCGCGCGAACGAAAAACAGGGACTAAATTTGTTGAGCTTCAACGTGTAGTTTTAGACAAATTCGACCAAACGAAAAACTTTTAAGGTTTGCACTCATTGCGATGACACACAAGTAGATGTCCTATGTAGTTATGCTTGTTGTGTAGCTGAAAATTTTAAATTTTATACATTTCGCCAAGGAGTTTCCATTTTGAACGTTGGCGATTGATAAGCATGTACATCAATTAGCCATAGCGTCAAAAGACACTGAAACCATAGTTGAGAAGATGCATTACAAGAACGCTATTCTGAGTTCTGATCAGGGCCCGGCAGGAGGTGGAATTTCAGAATTTTGAAAACGATATCCCCTTTGAAGCCAAAATTTCTTACGACTTCCCCTTTGACCCTATTTTTGACCCCCGTAAGTCCCTGACAAACAGATATACACAAATAATAAGATGGGCGGCCTCAGCGCTTATTATAGTATTAGGTCGTTCCATAAGTTCGTAGCGTTTTTATTTTTGACGTCGTTTTCTGGTGAAGCGGTAGATTAACCGCAAAATATGTGTACCCTTCGAAAGAGCCAATTCTACTCTACAAGAACTGCGTTTTATTTTCAAAGTAAACCTGACGACCTTTGTTTTGTGAGTGCTCAAAGCAGAGTTTTTTGTGTAGCAAAAATGGCGCTTTCGGCATCTCCATCTTCGGCGCTATATACGGAATTCACGGGAGGAAAATTTCTATTCGAAGTTGTTATGAGCGATAAAAAAATACTGTTTACCGGACTATGATGCACGTAGAACAAGAATTCGTGTCAAGGGAGACGCTACAGAGAATGATAGAGCGCACTTTTACGGTATGTGTAGATGTTTTGCGTTTGGCCGGAATGAGGAAGTTTTCTGAGCCAAAATTTTTCGGGAAAGCGTAAAATCGCTGGTCACCGGTTGCATTCAAACTTTTGCACCACCTAGACAAAGCTGTTCATCGCTCAAAGCTTGATAACAGGACGAGAACATTCTTTTACGAAACGACGCGTAAAATTCAAGCTGCAGCAGTCGAAGACAGCAACTTTTGAGACTTCGTTCAAACAGTCCTTAGCATATTAGATGGACACCATTGTGTCAGCACATCAGCGTTGCTTGCTTCTTGCTACTCCGACTATACATACAGAGAAATATTTATGGGATACTAGCTGGCTTACCCGGCTCCGCCGTATCCGGACCAAACTTGGCACACATACACTTCGGGCCCCGGCGGGTGTCACAGTCCACTTTTCGTTATCGATATATGTCGATTTTACCGATTTTTATCGATTTTTTTTGCAGAGTTCACCTACAGGGCTAGGAGTTGGCACAGGGGGGAAGTGAGCATGGGGATTCCGAATACAATATTAGTTTTCAGAATTATCGATTACTTTTTCTGATTTTATCGATTTTTTGTAAATTTTGACATGCGAGGCTGGGATTTTGCACAGGGGGGTAATCAAGCATGCTGATTACGAACACAATATTAGTTTTCAGGATCGTCCATTACTTTTATCGATTTTATCGATTTTTTGAAAATTTGAGCTAAGGGCTGGAATTTGGCACAGGGGTGTAATCGAGCATGCTGATCACCCCCCTTGGGGGTGATCAGCATGCTCGATTACCCCCCTGTGCCAACTCCCAGCCCCGTAGATCAAACTTTGCAAATAAATTGATAAAATCGATAAAAGTAATCGATAATCCTGAAAACCAATATTGTATTCGGAATCCCCATGCTCGATTACCCCCCTGTGCCAACTCCCAGCCCCCTAGCTCAAACTTTGCAAAAAAATCGATAAAATCGATAAAAGTAATCGATAATCCTGAAAACCAATATTGTATTCGGAATCCCCATGCTCGATTACCCCCCTGTGCCAACTCCCAGCCCCGTAGGTGAACTCCGCAAAAAAATCGATAAAAATCGATAAAATCGATATCGATCGATGACGAAAAGTAGCCTATGACACCCGCCGGGGCCCGAAGTGTATGTGTGTTAAGTTTGGTCCGGATCGGTTCAGAAATGCAATTTTCTATTCGGAACATACGTACAGACAAACAGACAGACAGACATACAGACAGACAAACAGACATTCAGCTTTATATATAAGATGGACGAAATGCGAAAAGCACAGATGCCGAAATGGCCATTTTCTGCCGCTCAAAAAACTTTGCTTTGAGAAATTATGAACCAAGGATCATCGGGGTTGCTTCAAAAGCAACAAGCAGGTTTTGTAGAAAAAACTTGGCTGTTTCGATTAATATCAGATAATTTGCCGTAAACCAACTGCTTCACCAGAAAACGACGACGAAAATGAAAACGCTACGAACTTATGGAACGACCTAATAGTACTACCTGGTTTTCCTGGTCCATCCCGGGTTATCAAGGTTTCAGCTCAATGGGTTCATCCGCAAAGGAATCTATAAAAAACATAGGGTCAAGATTTGCACAAACTTTGACGTTTATATATCTAAGATACTGCTCATTTATTAGTCAGCTGCGAAACTTTACAATTTACAATAACCGATTGCGATTGGAGCGCGCTTTCCGAGGCCGATCATAACGCTGTGAACCTTATTTGGGGCTGTATCGAAGCGGTGCCTTGGTGGTTTTGGAAGCGGATTTGAACATATAGTAATACTCTCGACCTATCCACATTTATGTAAAGAAATCCGAGAAATTATGTGAAGGGAAGCAGGGAGCCACCCCAGGTGGCTCCCAGGTGGCGCGGGAGCCACCTAATTTCGAAAAACACCTACCATTTTTTGAATTCACATAAGTTTCTCATGATTCTTCATACTTTTTTGTGCTCATGGTCCTCCAACTGTACAGCAAATTTGGTGCCATATCGTTACTTGCGCATTGACGAGCCTATTTTGTTACTTTCCTCTTACAAGAATTGCGATTTGAATTCCCGCCTGCGGGCAGGCTAGCGATCGGAGCACAGAATCTTCACATTGCTGGAATCTAAGTTCATAGGACAGTAGCATCAACAACGAATGATGAATAAAGAATGATATGTGCACTGTTTATCGGTAAAAAAAGGGGAAGTCGTATTTACGACTTCCCTTTTGCTTTTTCGGGCCAAAAACGATATCCAGCTTGTGAAAGCGCCACCCCCTACGGGCCCTGGTTCTGATCATTATACCTCCTAAATGCCGACGAAGTGTTCAAACGACTTTGCCTAAAGCAAATATTGTAGTTAGAACCACCACAAGAACAAGATATACGACGTCATAGCGAAAATCGAGCTTAGATCAATTAGGACATCCCTCACATCTCACAATCACAACTTATAATCTTGTAAATTCGACGTGAAGTTAATAATCTTTCTTACGTGCGTGATAGTATAAGATCGTAACATAAGTTTTTACGCTTGATTGAAAAAAGTTCTCTTAATATTCCAGAGTTTTTTCCTCATCTCCGAATAACTCGGGGTAAGGCTTTTTGGCTCGCTGCTACACATGCAAAAATGAATTTTTGAAACCTTTGAAACTTTTCGAATCATTTTTGGCAAATTTCCAGCTCTTGTTTTTGAGTAGCTAAAGTACAACCTGCTTTTATCAGGTCGTTCCGAAAATAATGTCGCTTTTTTCAAATGAACGCCACATTTCATGGGATCAAGATTTTCAAGAGGTCTTAGGAGCATTCGATGCAGCATTTAATCTTTTTTCCAATGGTTGTAATTTCATTGCATATTATTCAATGAGCTCTCGAAAAATTACCAAAATCTGCGACTTATGCTTTTTGCCATGCCAAGTTCGGCTATTTTTTTAAATTTTTGTACCTATTCTCCGAGGAAGTACAAATGACATTAGATAGGGCAAACCTTATAGAACACAGAGTAATTCTTTCCTTTCCTTAGCTTGCTTCTTAGAGTTTCTGGAATGAATTTTTCAATGCTATCAAATTCCAGATTTGGTCATCTCAAATCTCAAAGAACATCAATCGGCAAGCAACCGAGGTGTCATTCGACGCAACTTTTTCTCCTCTTTCTACCAGTTGTTTTTTGTTTCCAATTCATCAAGTTTTCCGGAATAAAATTATCATAATTCAGTTTTCCAGGGCGCCCCAGTCTGTACCCGGAATTTTCAAAAGTTGCTAATCTGAAGCGGTGAATGCTCATTTGGTTTGTAAAATTAGTGATAAACCATATTCCATCTTTTTAAGTTTTAAAATCGGAGGAAATATTGGTGTTTGATGCATTTGTGTCTGAGACGAGCCTGCCAAAATTAGGTGGTTCCATCAAAAAATCGGTACAAAACTTATGACGAGTTCTGAAAAGTAGAAAAAAGTAGTGCTGTTTCTTGTTGGGTTTGCTCTATCCAATCATTACTTGGACTCCTTCCGAGGGTTGTTAAAAAAATTTGAAAAAAAAATTGTGAAACTTGGCTTTCTGAAAAAGCATGGGTCGCAGGTTTTGATAATCTTTCGAAAGGTTATTGAATTTTGTGCAGCGCTTATATAACCATTAGAAAGAGAATGAAATGCTGCATCAAATGTTGCCAGAATCTCGTACACATCTTTCTTGCACGAGATGTGGCGACGTCTGAAAAAAGCGACATTACTTTCGGAACGACCTAATATATTAACATTATGCTCCCTGACTCCATGGAAAATCTAATATCGTAGAAAAAAGTATGAGAAAAATTCTGAAAGAAAGAGAAGTTGGAGTGCCTCACAAATAACTTTATGTTTATAAAGCAGGGGCCGCAGAGGTAATTATTTCAGTGGATAGCCCTCCTTTCCTTTCTAAATAGGCCCTGTTACAGTTGAAACGACCGAAAAATTTCGAACGAACGTATATCGGATAATCGGCTTTTGGAAAATATTTGAACGAACGAATATTATTCGAATTGTAAAAGACAAGCATAAGCTAGCTACCGATCCGGACCATACTTGACACACATACACTTCGGGGCGGGACGGGTGTCATAGACCACTCTTCGTCATCGATCGATATCGATTTTATCGATTTTTATTGATTTTTTTGCAGAGTTTACCTACGGAGCTGGGAGTTGGCACAGGGGGGGGGTAATCGAGCATGTTGATTACTAAAACAGCGTGAATAGTAAATTGGCATGTAGGCTTGAGCACAGGGAAAGGTTGTGCTGGGATAGGGATGAGAGCTTTATCATAGCGTTTTGACAGGGCCGGGCGCGGGTAAGCCAGCTAGTACCTTTATAATATTTGGATAAGCATTTTTTATGACCGGCCTGAAATAGAACAGAGAATCATGGAATTTGCATGAAACTTTGCATACGTGAACTTCGGGGGTGGGCGGGTGTTACTAAGCTTTTTCACCGAAAATCATCGATTGACGCTTCTGGTTATAGATTTTTGGCGCTTTTTGCTTGGCATTTTTGTCATGACCGGCCTAAAATGTAAGAAAAAATAATCCACCGTAACAAGCGCTATCGATTTATTGATTTTCTCGTATTTTAGCTCTGCGCCCAAAAACAGGTAGAAAGAGATAGCTACGCATGGTTAATTCAATATCTATAACTTCAGTCTATAACCTTTTCCACTTTTTTTTATTCTTTGTATTTCCTTTTCTGGAGGCTAGCTGATATTCAACTATGCCAACCTTTCGCAACGGGACTCGCCGACCAGCTTAGCTCATCAACAAAATCGAAAAGGGTCGTTCGTTTACAAGATCACACATGACTACCAAATAAATGACAGTCAGTCAACACTTAGATGTAATTTGATTTAGCCCTTATTTACGTTCGTTCAAAATGGATAGAAAAATAGGATCATGGGATATAAACCAAATTTGGCAGACGTAAAGCATGGGTTGCGCCAATGTTAGTAAGCCATTCATACGGTACCCACGGTTTGCTGCTACCGATTTATGGATTTTTGCACTTTTCGCTTAGAAATTTTTATCTTTGCTTGAAAACGATAGAAGGAGTTATGAAATTTGAACCAAATTTGCCATACATAACGCATGGGATGGGGTGTGTGTTATGAGCCGTTTTGTTCAACAATACTGACTTATCAATTTATCGATCTTTCGCAGTTCGCGTTTTATTCGTTACTTAGAATATCAAATCGAAACAAACTGACGAAGACGGAAATGGTTTTATCTGTGTCGGTTATAAATCGAAGTAAACTGTGCAAAATGGCATATTTTCGGCAAATTTTCACATTTCAATAAAGAGTAAAACGAGAGCGGCTGTTACTTCTATATAGGCTCCAATCTAATACTTGTCGCGCTGAGTTTCACAGTTTTTATTTCAAGATTGAATTTTCACATTTGTTTTAGTCATATTGCTGAGGTCTGTACTTTTGTTCTAAGCGATCTTCCACATCCTTTACTCAGGTTCAAAATAATTATTGTTCAACCTACACGCCTACTCAAAGTATTAATCCTCTGTGAACTTTTCAACATTTAAATTGTAGTTTACGCCTTCTGATTATAAAGCTAGGCGATTTGTGTATGGTGAGTGACATACAAGCTTCCGCCACAAGTCAAGCGGCTCAGTTCCTCGCGACCTTCTTGCTCTGGCTTGCGCTATAAGGCAGTCAAGCAAAATGGCGATTTCGAGATTTTGTGCTTACTCGGGACCATTCGCGCTATGCTGAACTCGAAAATCTACATTGGAGAGCGCGAAAACGGCGAAAAAGTGCTCTAACGCAAGAGGTAAATCTGCAAGGGGTGGGGTCTTCCATAATGTGAAGTCACGCTCCCACCTTCCGAAGCGATCTTTACGGTTTCGATTTCAAGTCATGCATGGAACTTGGCCGGCAATATCAGGGCAACTAGCGGAATCGAGAGGATCGCTTCCGAAGCTGAGAGCATGAATTTGCAGTGGAAAAGATTCCCTCCTTTCTCCATCTGTTGTTTCCCTCCTGCATTAGAGCTCTTTTACGCCGTTTTCGCAATCTCCAGTGTAGATTTTCGGATTCAGCATAGCGAACAGGCCGCCCAGGTAAGCACAAAATTTCAAGTCG
This sequence comes from Cylicocyclus nassatus, assembly GCA_958299035.1. NCBI lineage: Eukaryota > Metazoa > Nematoda > Chromadorea > Rhabditida > Strongylidae > Cylicocyclus > Cylicocyclus nassatus. Next base: position 63,008,894 of record CATQJL010000223.1, read on the forward strand.
ACTTTTTGCACAGATACTGCCTTTGAAGTTTCAGGTGTTTTGATATGCGGGCAGTGATTAGGCGGGAGGGTAAGTGGAGATCTCAGGATAAAGGAATGACTTGCTAGTACGTGCTGCCTTAAGAAATTGCTGGTCCTTCAAACGCTTATGCAAGCTGTTTGAGGACAGTGGTCCGCTAAAGCGGCGTTCAATGACGGCTTTGCTCCTTCACTCAACTTAGTGTTTGGAGGTATTTGCGCATGTTATTGCATTTCAACCTCTGCAGACGCTTTTTCAGAATATAGTTCACCGCTTCAGCTTAATTATGTATAAGAGTTGTCCTCACTATGCTCTGGGACTTGTGATTGATTGCCTTAAGAAGGGAACCTTGCTAGCCATTCTGTCATTCGATCATTCATCTGTAAGAGTGACCGATAAGAGACATACTTGCACCCAATGTAGAACAGCTGAAGTTCTCTTTGAACATCAAATGTTTGAATAAATGCTTATTAATATTGGTTATTCGAAAATGCACTTCTTCAACGCTTTCGAATAATCGAATAATCAAATGACTATTTTCCATAATGTTTCAAAAATTTGAATTTTCGAATAAGTTATTTTTTCGAACTCTAATGAACAATATTCCGAAGGCCTTTTCCTTATATTCGACTATTCGAATATATCAAATAAATGGACTTTCTTAAATATTCGACTATTCGAATATTCGAATAGTCGAATCTTTCAAATCAATTATTCGTACGAATATTCGGTTCCAACTATAGGCCCTATATTAGACTTTGCCAAAGTTTTCGAGTTTTTCGGAGAAGGACAAACAAAGTGTAACAAACTTATGTTACGACATAATACTTTTGCAACAAATGAGAGCAGTAATTGGTAATTGTGTGCAAAATAATTTTTTCAGATGAACTCATCAAAAATAAGCAGCCTGTGTTTTATAGTGAGTGACTACGTTTCCTTCGCTCTTCTTCCAATATGATACATAAGAATTTAGGCTCTTCTGATTGTGCTAATCTGCATCGGTAAGTTTTTTGCCTATCTCGTTGATTTATTGATTTTTCAAGTAGGTTGATCCGTTATCGTTGTTTTGTTACAGAAGCTCATCCGCATTATGGAGGAGGATGCATGAACGGCGGTGGATTTTACAGACGTTGAAAGTTATTTATACGATAACTAAACTTCAACAAGTCAGCTTCTGCGAGACGCATAGATAAATTTTTTTGAATTTTGCCTCTATTTTGCAGAACTATACAATTGAATTAAGTGCAGGTTTCAGAAAAAGAGTGGCTCACGCCGTGTGCTCTCGCAAAACTTTCCTGCCAAAAAGCAACACCTCAGCTACTTCAAACGTTGACGAGTGCATTTTTAGCTGTCTGCCTTGTGGGACAATGTCTTCTACAATTAAGTTGAATACTTTTAGCTAAAATCAAGCAGGCCGTCATCCGCAGTATCCCTACAGCGATTTTGAGAAGCAGCCAAGAAACGCGAAAGTAATTTCTAGGAACACAGCATACAGAGCTTCTAAAATCACAGTCATTACATGACCCACTGTGTGGTCTTGTTATCGTCCATGTGTTAGTCAGATCTTCCGCGGCTCCAGAAAAGATTTGTCAATTAATCGAAAAGGACGTGGCTCACATCAAAACGCCGTCAGTAGAGTGCAAGTTACTGTTCTTCGACTTTATTATTTAGATAATAGGACATGAATAAAAGTACATCCACAAAAAGTCAAGAAATATTCACAATGAGCAGCTAAAAAATTCCTGATCAGCATCCTTCTGAAATGGTAATAATAATGACCAAGTTAGAATGGGGAAAATTTCGAGTTTTAGCAAGTTGTTTCGTCAAGCATTTTGACGCCGCAAGGTACGGTTTTCATAGAGGAGATCAATCGTACACAAAGCCCACAAATGATTAAAAAAGGTGACTTACGGGAATTATGGCTGGCGCTGAGGTTCAAAGAAGTAAGTGATACTGAATGAAATCTGAATACTCATACTGGGTGGTCTCACAAGTGCTTTTTTGTAAGCTGTCTCCTAAACCCTTTTTTTCATACCCTTTTTTTCACCTCCCACAAAGTCGTCACATATCTGAGCTCTTTTCCGGCTTTATATGAGTTTGCTTGAGATTTGCGCAACAACCAATCTTAACTGTATCATACAATTACTCATCTTGACAGTATTTTACTGCAAAACTCTAAAGATGTGTAACTGTGCAGCTGTGTAACTAACCAGTGTTTCGAGAATGGCCTAGCAATGATACCGGGTTGGAAAGATTGTTGTGAAAAATCCCGAGAGCGTCTTGCTTTCAATGTCAACTCGGCTCGCTGTTAGCAATGCAATCAAAGCAGTACCTATAGTAAATTCACTTTTCCCAGTTTGCTTGAGGCTTAAGGCATACCTCACGCGATTCGACCAAATCGCTACTTTCATGCGACTTGGCGATTTGCCAGATTTCTACAAATTTACCGTGCGCGCTTCTCGGACGCATAATTGGGTAGCTTGTGTAAGTCGTTGCAAATGGAGCAAGTTCTGACCAGAGACAACGCATTAACGGCGAATAACGAAGAGTCGCTATTGTGCCGAATCCGCAGCGACCGGAATCGCGCGAGGTATGCCTTAGGCCTGAGGAAAGGCGCCGGAAAAAAGCACGTCCACATTGAGACACCCAACAGTATGACTGAAAACACGCGAACTCATGAGTGACACCTTGACGTTCGCATTGCTAACAACATTCTTGAAGCTGCAGAGCAGAACCTCTTTTCTGGACATAAAGTGTAAGAATTCAGAATTTGTTGAAATTTTTTGTCGTTCTGTCTGAAGCGCGATCATATTTCCAACTAAAGAACTTAATAAGCTGCTAATATTCTCTCTTTTGTGGCTCATTTGCATTCACATAGCATTCACATTTTTATAATCACCCTAATGGATACATTCAATATTTGGTTTGTCAAATGGCATTTTACGGCCCCTAATGGTGTTCGTACATACATTAACAGTACAGACATTACATACATTTTGTCTACTGGCTTTGCTGAAAAAGGAGATGCAAGAGATTGTCGACTATATAAGCAAATTTACAAATTTCATAATGCTATTCTTCGTTCATTCTTTCAAAAATACGCTTCTTGATACGGCAATCAAACTAGCATTTTCAAGTAACATGGTTTCTTACCTCTTTGTTACCAATTTTTTTGAATAAGTTGCTCTTGTGGAAAATTTAGAAAAAACTCTTGTAAGGAACACCTTGCTAATTGCTGATTTTCTTTAAGGCCAAAACTTCCTCTTTTAAAGTTGCAGAAATCTAGCAGAGAAGACAGTAAGCAAATGAAAGCGCCTACGAAAGCGTACGTACACTTTCTCAAGCAGGAGTAGAAATTTACTGACAAGGAAAGGATGGTTGGTCAAAGGGCCTTTTGAGTTGGATTGGGAGACGGCCCTTCTGAACCCACCGTCCCCTACAGTAATCTAGAACCAGGACGCGCGCGCATGCGCTGCGATGACTGCGGACGAGTGCTCCGCGAAGGGCTCGTATTTTCGAAAATCACCAACTCTTTTCGTGCGGCTCTTGCATTGTGGGATGCAAGCCAATCATGCTGACCTTCAACCAAACACAGCTACCATCCTCTGAATGTCTGGTATTCTGAGCCCTACTTCCCAGCAGGTATGTTTATGAATTATGAGACATTTTCGAAGTCTTATTATTTACATGATTCATAAATAAACTCCTCATGAATCTCTTTTGAATTCTTTCGAGACTTTGTTTTTTCTTGCTTTTTTTCCCACTTAAATCCCTTGTTATGCGATCCTTATGACGTCGTGCATCGTCACATCATATTGCTAATGTGAGCTGCTTGATGTTATTGAGGAAAGCCCATGTAATCAAAGTTTGTGTAACAACTCTTTATAAAGGCCAATTATAACTTAAATTGGTGATCACGCTAATTCGTTATCAGATGCGTATTTCCTTCTGAAATTTCAGTGCAGCTCTGTAGCTTTCCAAAGAAATTATCATCTCTTCAAAATTCTCATTCTAGTAAAGTTTACGAACGTGCATTTGAAATTTTTACGATATAAAAAGCATGATGCGTGAGCAAAGAAAAGGTCGCTACCAAAATTAATCCATGTAGATCACGCTACCAAATGAAAGTGATGCATTTTTATTTGATTGCGTTTTTGATATGGACGGTGTAAAAAAAACTTCATACTCATCATTAAAAAAAACGTATGCTTCCTTACTGGCATTCATATAGTGCACATTTCAGTTGAATGTAACTAAATGATGCTGCAAGGAGGCAGACGTAGGAGAATAGAGCATGCAATCGAACTAAAAAACAGTAAAATAGGTCGAAAAAAACATTGAAAATGTCTTATAGATCAAAACAATCCATCTTAGAAAGTGGCCGGCGATTTAAGTAGTGTGAAGTAGAGCGAATAGTTAAGTTATTGAATTCCAGGGAATTTGGGGAATTTAGGAATTTTCTAGAGAATTACCTCCAGGATCTCATTGTGGAGTAGGTTATCAGCGATTTGAAACTCGTCCACCTCCGCAGCGCGTCTGCCCAGGTCAGCCGCTCGCTCCCGCGAGCTAGCCAATCATGGAGTGACCTCTAATTAGCGCTGACCTCTTATAGCCGTCGCGGGGCCTACACCCAGTTGGGTTGTCTACCTTCATGGAGAACATTAAACGCTGATTTTGAATCTGTCTTCCTTATCTGCGGCGCATTCCTGGACGAGGAGTTATGAGCGATTAAAAGAGCAAAATAACAAGCGTTTTAGGATAAAAATTTTAGAACTTTCCCAGTGCTTGAATGAGACAGCCGGAGTGCAGATATATTTCACCTAAGAGTATTTATTTTATAGAGTGCTGGAAAGATTACCGTTGGTCCGTTTAAGCGTTAGGAACAATGTTACTACTGTTTTTATATTATTTGCACATTCAATTTTTTTCTTCAACAAACGCTCATAACTTCTCGTGCAGGAAGCACCGCAGATAAGAAAGACAGATTTGGAATCAGCGATTTTTGCCCTCCAACATGGTATACAGATTATCGCAAAAAGCACTTCGACTTACCATCCTTCCCTTGTGAGAAAAAGAACGGAATATAAAGCTGCGCACGCGTTCAGAAACAAATTGCTCAATGCTTTCACTTCTACAAAAAAGTTGTGTTTTTAGACAATTATTTTCCTATTATCTTCAGTCGCCTCGGACTACTTACCGTTGCATGAATCTTGGTTTAAGAAGGTAAGATGCTTGAAACAATATGTTTGAATAAAAAGTACAAGCAATTTCTTCCTTACGTGCTCTGAAGAGGAGCCATCTAAGGCCAAAGAAGACTTTAAAAAATAATTCTTTGAACCTAAATGTTTTTTAGCCGTAACAAAACTGTTTGAACTTTTGTAAGAACTTATTACTGCTTTTGAAAATGCTTAGTGAATCCCAACGCAATCTAACCATTACCGCAGCCCGCCACCATCAGTCGATACTATGCTCTTGTTAAGTCTCCGGCCCGTAGTAAACCCCCCATCAAGGCTTCTCTCTCGACGCGGACCGGAGTTGAGGTCATCGCGCCTCAGTCCAGCATACGGCGAGCTATTGATTTGGATGCGGATCACTGCCGAGGCATTGCAATCAAATGTGTACTTGAAAAGAAGCACTCGAGCTGGTTTGGTCGAACGGGTAAGCGATTGGGATTACGCGCTAGCGGCCGTGGTTCGACTCCGTCTACCAACTCGCTTTTTGATGCATCGCTGGAAAATCTTTGATAGCGGCCACTATGGCAATCGACGATGATCGCTATCAAGGACTTCGCCAAGCAAATACACGGATAAAACAAAAACACAATTTGTGACGAAAATTTTATGAAAAAACGAAATGATAGTAGCGTGTATTCAATGAAATGAATAAATGAGTTCTCGTCTTGTACAGCCAGTGAGAAAAAAATCAGTAAGATTTACAAAAAAGGGAAGAATTTGTTTTTTTGTTTTTCTCGCCAAAATCAGCTGTTCATCGAGCCTCTCCTTTTCGGGCGCGGTTGTGCAGTTTTGCGCCGATTTTTTCTGCATTTTTTGGGAAAGCTGTGTGTATCGTAAGTTACTCAGGAGCAACTTATGTTAGATGCAGTCAACTCTTGTCTGCGTCTCCTCTTTCACACGCTATTTGCATTCCTCTAACATCCGTTCACGTTAAGGTCACCTCAACGTGAACGGATGTGGAACAGTTGACTGCAGCAGGAGGACAGATGGCCAACTATCAGTTGACTTGACCATCTTATAGCATGAGAAGGTGGACGGTCATCAGTTCACCTCACCTAAGCTTAACCGATGGGATAAGTTGAGTTCACCTCAACTGATCAAGCTTTACTACGGGCCTCCATCTAAGCATCGGCACTCATAACGAGAATCAAATAGGGAGTAAAAGCGTTGATGTGAAGGCATTTTTGTTATTACATAACGCGCGAATGCACGAGACCAGGGCTTAATTTGTGTGAGTCTTAATTAGTGTGTAGTTTTAGACAAATTCGACAAAAACAGAAAAATTTTGCGAAAGACTTGAAATCATTGCGTTGTCATACAGGACGTAAATGTCCTATGTAGTTATGCTTGTTGTCTAGCTATACATGTTGTGAGAACTAGTTAAAATGAAAATTTTACATTTTATACATTTTTCCAAGAAATTTCCTCTTGAACGTTGGCGATTGATAAGCATGTACATCAACTCGCCAAGGCGTCAAAAGACACTGAAACCTTGTTGATCTGCACTACAACAGCGCTAAGCTAACTTTAATCATTGAGCTTCTTGAATGCCAAAATTTTTTAAAATTACTTATATGGGCTATAAAAATGCGCGAGTAACTTGTTTAATTTTGTAAACAATTAAAACACTTTTAAAATTTTTAAAAATTCAAATCAGCCTCGTAAAAAAATTTTTTCGGAGGCGTGGCTAACGCCACGTTCCCTTTTCTCAGATTTTAGGGGTTGGGGACCCGCAAAAATTCTGAGAAGCACCCCAAAAATTTTTTCGGAGCGCGTCAACGCCAAGCACCTTTAGTAGGAAAAAATTTTTGCCCCCTTCCGCTCCAAAGTCCTGGGACCGCCACTGCTGCTGAGGTATGTAGGGGCGTCTCAACTCTGCCTGAAGCAAAAATTATTGCTAGTTCATTGTCTTATAATCAGAGTGCCCCTACTCCCATCACGAAAAACAAGATATACGCCCTTCGACGTCATAGCGAAAATCGAGCTTAGATATACAGGTTGTCCCAAAAGTATGTATACATTGTGATCACTAATATCTCTCTTTCCTAGCAGTCCTTTGCCTGCCTTTAGGCATCGTTTGGTAGAGTAGGCTTCAGCTTGAATCTACGGCATGGAGCGAATCAACTATCTTCGTTTACTACTGTTGGATTACGGTAGGGAGTTCAAGAAGAATTTTGAGCCATTTAGACCCCGCCTTAGAAAGCAAATCAAAAAAATCCGGAATTTATTACCCTAGGCTAATTGAAATAGTAAAACCAAATTTGAACTTTGCGTTTGACCGCGATGTCTCCTTCATGATTTATGCCCTGTAAACCGTAATAGCTGTTTTTACGATGCTCCTTAAAATTGCAGTCGCCTTTTGAAAGCTTTGCAAACTTCTAGAAAGTTGAGTAATGAAATGAGCTCGCGTAAAATACCTGGTTCACCAATTTTCAGAATTTTTGGAAAATTTTGAAACACGACTAATCCACAATGACGCTGTAAGGTCAGAAGTTTCTACCATAATCCTACAGAAGTTTCTACCATAATCCTATCGAAGAACGATCATTGGTTAGCTGCATACTGTAAATCTAAGTTGAAGCCAGCTCTACAAAACGGTTCTCTAAGGTAGATATAAGACTCCTTGGGAAGAGAGGTATCAGTGATTCAACAGTGTATGCATGCTTTTGGGACACCCTGTATTATATTCATTCAAAAAGGAGGTTGTATCCCTCACAATATTTCACGATCACAAATTCTTCCAATCTTGTAAAATCGAGGTAAAGTTAATCATTTTTTCACGTGCCTGATAGTATTAGATCGTAACAAAAGTTTTGTTACGCTTGTCGAAAAAGTTTTCTAATCGTAAATAATAGTAACCTTCCAAAAACTTTTTCCTCATCTCCGAATGAATCGGGGGATAAGGTTTTTCGGCTAGCAAGCTACACATGCAAAAATGAATCCTTGAAACTTTTGAAATTTCGAATCATTTTTGGAAAATTTTTAACTTTCGTTTTTGAGCAGCTAAAATTCACAAACTGCCTTCATATTAGCATTGTGTTCTTTTTACTCCATGAAAGATCCATGCACAAGAAAGTATGGGGAAAATTCTACAAGAAAACGAAAAAAGGTTGGAGTGCCGTCACAGTTCGACATTAGATTCATAAAGAAAGGGCCGCAGAGGTGAGAATCATGTCAGTGAATAAAGCCCTTTCCTCATTTGGGCCCTATATGAGACTTTGCCAAGTTTTCGGGTTTTTCGGAGAAGTACGAACAAAATGTAGCAAAACTAATGTTACGACGTAATACTTTTGCAACAAATGAGAACAGCATTTGATAATTGTGTGCAAAATAAGTTTTTCCAGATGAACTCATCAAAAATAAGCAGCCTGTGTTTTATAGTGAGTGACTACGTATGTTTCCTTCGTCCTTCTTCGAATATGATACATAAGAATTTAGGCTCTTCTGATTGTGCTAATCTGCATCGGTAAGTTTTTGCCTAACCCGTTGATTAATTAATTTTTCAAGTAGGTTGATCCGTTGTCGTTGTTTTGTTACAGAAGCTCGTCCCTATCCTCATGGAACAGGATGCATGGACGGCGGTGGATATTTCGGGCGCTAAAAGTTTTTTTTTATACGATAATCAAATTTTTCAGCAAGTCAGTTTCTGCGAAACATATGGATAATTTGAATTTTCTTCTATTCTGCGGAACTTTACTACTTTAGTCTTTAAGAGAGTAAGAACTGAACAACATTAGAAGAAATAGTGACTAATTCAGATGCAAGTTAAAAAAAATGTCGCTGTCGCCGTGTGCTCTCTTCAAAAAATTTCTGCGAAAGCAACACCTCAGCTACTTCAACCAGATTTTCTACGTCTCCAGAAAAGATTTGCCAATTCATTGAAGAGAACGTGGCTTATAACAAAACACCGTCAATAAAGTGCAAGTTACTGTTCTTCGACTTTGTTATTCAATAGAACATGAATTAAAGTATATGTACAAAAAGTCGAGAAACGTTCACAATGATCAGCTAAAAAAACCCTGTACAACATCCTGCAGTAACGATAATAATAATGGCCAAGTTAGGATGGAATATTTTGAATATCAGAGCAAATTGTCTTGTCAAGCATTTTGACGCCAGTATTTACGCAAAAGTTTCATAGAAACCAATCAATCGTACTCAAAGCTCAAAAATGATTAAAAATAGTAAAATAAAATACTTACAAGGGATTATGGCTGGCACTGATCCAGAAAAGTAAGTGATACTGAATAAAATTCGAACACTTCTGAGTGGGCTTGCAAGTGCGTCTTTAGCAAGCTGTCTCAAGAACTTTTCCACTTCCCACAAATTCATCACATGCTTAGGCCTTTTCTTGCCTTCTATGAGTTTGCTTGAGATTTGCGCAACAAGCAATCTTGACCGTATCGTACAAACTCAACTCGATAATAACAAGTAAAATTTTATTGGAAAACTCTATAGGAGCTGTGGAAACTAGTGTTTCGAGAATGGCCCAGCAATGGTCAGGTTGGAAGATCGTTGTACAAAATTCCAAGGCGTCTTGCTTTCAATGCCAACTGGACTCAACCGTTAGCATTTAGAAGCAGGCAGTCCCTATAGGAACTCGCTTTCCCCAGTTTGCTTGAGGAAAGTCGCCGGAATACTGCACGTCCAGTGAACATTCTTAAAGGCAACGTACACCCAAAATCTAAGTTAACGAATTTCCTCGATCTTTCTATACCGTGTATATACTGGGCCCAGAAGAAGACCAACCGCGTTGGTCCGGTCTCCCATTGTTGCTTCTGAGCTGAGAAAACCCCCTCAATTTTCTTTCGCTCCGCCTCCTCCGGACGAATCCACGACAGCGTAAGCTTCAGTTGCCGTTGCAGTTACTGTTGCAATGCTGTTGCATCTGCAACTGCAGTTGCAACAGTGCAGTTGCTTTTTGGGTGCGCCTCCTTCGGGCGACGAACCACGACAGCACTTGCAGCAGTTGCAGTTGCAACTGCAGGCTGTCATGCTGTTGCAGCTGCTGGCATGCCGACGGGAACGAGCAGTTCGAAACTCGTCCGCCCCTGAGAGAGCGTCCCCGAAAATCGGGGTTTTTTGGGACTTATGGAGGATTTCAATGACATGACTGCAAACAGCGGCACGGAAAGGCCCCAGAATGACAAAAACATCGAAGATGAAATTTTGGGTGTACGCTGCCTTTAAGGCTACAGAGCAGAAACTCTTTTCTGAATAAAAAGTGTCCGTAAGAACTCAGATTTTATTGAAATTGTTTGTCATTCTAGCTAAATCCAATTCATATTTTCAAAAGAACATAGCTGCTCATCGGTATTCTCTCTTTTGTCGCTCATTTGCATTCACATAGCATCCATAATTTCAATGCAGTCGTCCTAATGGGTATATACAACATTTTCTATTTTTTGCTGGTACGTCAAATGGCATTTTAGAGATCCTAATGGTGTTCTTACATATATTAACAATTCATTTTGCTTATTGCGTTAAGAAAAGGAAGCGCAGGAGAGTGTCGGCTATATAAGCTCGACAAGTTTCACAATATTATTCTCTCATCATTTTTCAAAAAATACGCTTTTTAATACGGCAATCAAACCAGCCCTTATAAATGACTTAGTATCCTACCTCTTCGTTGACAATTTTTTGAATGAATTGCTTTTTGTGGGAAATTTAGAAAAAACAGTTGATAGAAACACTTGATAACTGCTGATTTTCGTTCAAAAGCCTAAATCTTCATTTTTGAAGTTACGATCTAGCAGAGAAGACAATAGAGCAAATAAAAGCGCCTACGAAATCGTACGTGCACTTTTCTAAGCATGAGTAAAGATTTACTGAGAGAGAGAACAAATTTTGAAACTGCGCAAGCGTCCACAATGGATTGCTCAATACTTTCACTTTAATGAAAAGTTCTGTTTCCAAAAATATAATTTCCTGATACACTGTAGCGGTCTCGGACTACTCATAATTGTTATGCTATTCCGAAATTGTTATGTTTGAAACAAAATCTTTGAGCAAAAAATTGAGGCAATCTTATGCTTACTTGCCGAGGAGCAATCAAATGCCATCTACTGTCTTTGAAAATGCTTAGTGAATCCCAAGGCAACCTAACCACTCAGTTAATACTTTGCTCTTGTTCCGTCTCCATCTAAGCATCGCCACTCATCGCAAAAATCAAATGGGAAGTTAAAATCTTAATATAAAGGTATTTTTGTTACTGCATGCGCGAAGGACACGAGAACCACGGACTCAATTTTTTTGAGTCTAATAGTGTGAATTTTTAGACAAATTCAACAAAAACGTAAACTTTTGGCTGAAGATTTTCACTCATTGGGATATTACACAAGACCTCAAATGTCTATGTAGTTATGCTTGGCTGTTTAGCTATCACAAGTAAGAACAGGTTAAATTGAGAATCTTGAAATAACCTTTGTGCATTTTACCAAAAAATTTCAATTTTGAATGTCAGTTGTCCGCATTTTTTAAGAATGTGTGTACATTAACAACTTTTCTTTCTAATAGCACATTGTTGTTTATGATGTACATCGCTACATTAGCACTCGGTCGATATTCACTGCGCAGACATATCGTTTGTACAGTAGAATATAATTTTGCGGTCCCTGTGCGATATGGAAGAGTTGTGCTGACTAGACACCTCTCGTAAAAGTTAACTCTGCCAAACATTTCCTTGAGCATCAACCACAATTTTGTCATGTTTTCGTTTCAAGGATTACATACTCATACCTGAAACTTATAAGAGTGCTTTGAAAGGTAATTTATCGAAAAACGCTCAAAAGATAATGGCTGAAATTATGTTGAAATATATTGCAAGAGCGCTAAGTCGAGTTACATTCATCATAACTCCTAGAATGCCAACGAAGTGATCAAAAACTGAAAATTTCTATGTAGAGGCGTCCCAACTTTATCTAAAGTAAAAATTACTGGTAGTTCATTTTTTCCTAAACAAGTGAGCGCTCCTATGCCCATCACAAGAACAAGATATACGCCCTTCGATGTCATAGTGAAAATGCGTATAAAAAAAGAGCAAGATGATCTCACCGCAACTTTTATCAATCCTGTGAAAATCGATGTATAGTTAATTATCCTTTTTACGAGCCAGAGTAATAGTATTGGATCATAACATAACTTATGTTTGATCGAAAAAATTCGTGAAATTTTCCAAAAATTTTTTCCTCGTCTTCAATCACTGAGGGGTTAAAGTTTTTCGGCTCGCATTCTACACATGAAAAAATGAATCATCAGAATTTTTGAAGTTTTTTATTTTTTTCAGTCAATGCTGCCAAAATTCCAACTCTAGCTTTTGATAATAAAATCCCAAACTGCCTTCATTCTAGCTTATGTAAGGCATAAAAGAACTGAGAACGCAGAAAAGAATTACCAGAAAAATTCTAAAGAACTTTATACTCATAAAACAAGGGCCTGCAAAAGTGTAAATTATGCCAGTGGATAACCCTCTTTCCCTTCCTTAGATAGCCCTATAGAAAATTCGCCAAAGTTTCTGAAGTTTTTTTTTGGAGAAGGACAAACAGAGTGTAACAAAAGTAATGTTACGACCTAAAAGTTCTGTAACAAATGAGAGCAGCATTTGGTAATTGTGTGCAGAATAAATTTTTTTTCAGATGAACTCAGCAGGATTCAGCAGTCTGTATCATATAGTAGTGAGTGATTAAATATGTTTCTTTCGTCGTTTCTCTAGTATGATACCGCTAAAAATTTAGGCTTTTCTGATTATGCTTATCTTTATCGGTGAGTTTTTTGCCTCTCCTGATTGATTAATTGATTTTCAATTTACTTTAGCCATTATCTTGCATTTACAGAAGCTCGTCCCTTAGAACCAGGATGCGGGAACGGCTCGGGTATTATCGGGTCTTACTGACAACCTGAATTTTCACCAAGTCAACTTCTGCAAAATCTAAGGATAGACATTTTTAATTCTGCCTCTATTCTGCAGAATTATATTACTTCAGTCTCTAACACAGGGAATAAATAACAACTTTTGAGAAAAAAGTGAGTGATTCAGATGCAAGTTTCAAAAAAAAAAGAATCGCTCACGCCATGTGCTCTCTTCAAAATTGCGAAAAAAGCAGTACCTCAGCTACTTACCTACACATCTCAGCGCAGTATCGGTCGTTTCATTATGTTTATGTTCATTACGTTTCATTCATGAATGGAGATAAGGGCTTGGAATAGTCAAAGTGCTATCAGGCCTCCCCCAGATCCTATCAGACTTCGCCCAAACATGTACTAAGAGCCGCTCGCACCCTCAAGACAGGCCCTCAGCAAATAGGTTTTTTTGGAGGTTTTGGAGTATTTGAACTTCGTAAATGTAATCAGGGCAAAGGAAAGGTATCCGGAATGGCAAAAACATGGAAAGCAAAGTTTTGAGTGGACGTTGTTTTTGAGAAAATTGTCACGATTCTATTGCCGGCTTGTGAACGCGTTTGCTTTGGCAGGAAGCAATTCACAAAGCCGTCACTACAAAACATCGATGATAGCAGCTGTTAAGAATGTGACCTAGAGTATGAAGTCAACCTTCTATCAGGGACAGACAGTACATTCAACACTAGAAAAATATACTTCTGAAAGTAGAAAACCAATTTTTTAGTTTCGTAGCCTCCTGACAGCAATGAACTGCTCATCGATACTCTACTATTTGAGCTCCAAAGCTGTGTACTTTTACGCGTTTTCCAACGTGAGCTCAGGGTTACTGAGTTACTCACGAACAGAAAGCTGGGTTCATAGCGGTCCCGATTCCGGAGCAATTCCACAGATTTCGCACTGTGCTGGAACTGTGCCGGGACTGTGCTGCATGCGCTGCAGCCGCCCGCATGCGGTTATGAGCGGCGCGAAATAACCATTCTTTAATTTTTTCGAAGGTTTCCATAGTGATTGGCCATTGTCGTCTCATTCTCGCAATTTGCTTTTTTGTGAAATAAAAAATTGTGAATTTAAGGCAGGATTCAATAATAAAGCTTCTTCATGTCATATCTTACATAAATTATCTACTTTCCTTTGCCTCCTTCACAATTTTGCTTTACACGCTCATTTTTTGTGCTTCAAAGAGTCGCTGCATCCTCGATATTCAGCTGTCTTCAGAGAAGACTGATACAACTATCACGATCGCGGTCGCAAATTGTTCTAGCCCGATTTCCTTTAACAATTTCTACTATATGCTTTTTCGTTCTTGATTATTGCTCCGATTCCGATGGAAACAATTTGGGGAAATGTACCGAATGGGAGCGGCATCGATTTGTGACAGTTTCAGCTTATGCACAAAACGAGATAGATAAAAAACTGAAGATGTTCGTATTCGTCGAATTGGCGGCATGCTTGTCCGGCGCGCACCTCTGCACACTTGGAGCAGGCTTGCCGCCGCCATACAAATTATTTGGAGAGCTGTAACTAGGCGAGGAAGAGGGAGTTTAGGGGATTTGAAGACTCAGTTGTAAGGTTTTTGATGCAGAACAAGGTTATGTTAAACATGTGAGAACATTATGTTAAGGAAAGAAAATATATGATTTTTTCTTTTCACAGCCACCTAACTACGAAAAAAATTTGCTACGCCTTCAGTTCACATAAATTTTTCATAATTTGGAGCATAGTCGTAACTCCCTATTGCCCGTCTACACACCAATTTTGGCATCATTTCATTTTCCCTTCCCGTAAACAAGTCTCTTGTTTATTTCGGAGCAGGTTTAAATTCGCGCGCTTAACCGACGAACATGTTAAAACATTAAATTCTTGTTTTTTGCAGGTAGATAAGGCAGAAGTGACACTTTGCTCTTCCATAGAAGATGTGTGACATAAATGCAGAAGGCGATTGTGTGTGTGGGGGAGGGGGAAGGTTGGGCTTTTCGCTTCAATGATATCCCCCTGCTTTTTATTCCGAAACGATATCCAGCTTGCCCTGTAAGCCACCTGTGCCAAGCCCTGGTAATTATACGAGTACCCTCTCTGGCGTACGGGTAAAGAACAGTTTTCAAATTTTCACATATCTCATGCCGTGAAGCGAAGTTTGAGAAGCAAACACGTTATGCCAAGCATGCATGAAAACTTTGGACGTGCAGATAACAGGACTTTTACGACCAAAGACTGTAAATTTGCCAGATCTTTTGAGATCCCTTCGATTTCCAAATTTTAAATTTTTTCTCTTTTCATTCACTATTCAAATTTTTTACAACCACTCCTTCTATTACTGAAAATGAAGGCGGAATTGCTGCAAACAAAATGGACTGCATTTAAAACCCCAGAAGGCATCTCGTCGAGCTTGGAATTTGACCATGAAACTGAATGTTCCTCATTCGTGTGCATTTTTAACTCACTACGTATCGTGCAAGACCATATACAAATTTTTTTTATTATTGTCAGAATATACTCAACATATTTTGGCCTATGCATATCACAAAGGACCTGTATTCGCAAGGAACTTCCTTTGGACGTGCTCCTATTACAGGAAGCGTTCCTAAATTTGCGAAATAGATGGCAAGACTGCAAGGTAGCACAACCATGAGTACCTGAAATCATATACATTGCGATAAGAACGATGTAGTAGCACAACTTACTATAAAGAAGTACAATCTGCTCAATTTTATTGTCTTCATCTGTAGTTTGTGCTTGCAAAAATTTGCTGAAAATACATATCAACTTTGTTAACGTTTTGATACAAAAAATTGTGCAAGAAAAAAAGAATGTTAAAAATTTGGAAAGAATGTGGAAGTGATAGCCAAAACAAGAGTTGGGGGTAATGCCGACATACATGCTAGCGTCTAGAAGTTACTCACGACATCGTTCCAATAGACATAAAGACGTTTTTCATAAAGACGTTTTTCATCAAAAATAAGCCTTGAGCTTTCGAGAACTGACGATTGCACGGGAAATAGGCGTCGATTCGTGAAAAATTATATCTGATGACATCAACAGCTTATGCTTAATACAAACCGTCTCAGATCGTTTGATGGTGATTGTACTTACACACGCACTGAAATTTACGGGAATGCTTTGTCTTTTTTGGACAAGTTTTAAGTCGTTTCTCGATAAAGCAAAGCAAGCTCTACAAGAAGTTCTAAACATCAGCAAAAAGCTTGTTCTTTTAGAACTTTAAGGCTACTAAGAGTTTCAAGCTAACAAATGGTAAGAGAAATCGGACCGCATTTTGGAAAAATTTGAAACCTCCAACTTGCTCAGGAATTGCAAATTACAATTACATTACATAATTGCAATGATTCGCTTCTGTGAAAATTCTCACCGCTTTCGCACATCAAAAAGTTAACATGAACGTAGGTATTTACTAAAGGTAAATTCATGTGGCGAGACCATTACGGAGCAGCTCCTTGGCAAGACTAACGACCGCTAAGGTTTTTCGCTTCATATCTGGAGTTTCTTCTTCAGTCACTTCATTATATTGTCAAGCCTGCGCCCGCGCCTATAACATCAAAAATCGTATTGTGCTGAAAATCCCGCTAAGAAAGTCATACAAAAAAGTCCAGTTGAAAAATCTTTTCTAATAGAACTTTTGCTGTACCAGAGACATCTGAAAGTGATAGATGATTCAAATTAACGTTTGTGGTTTTCGAAGATAGCTGTACAAAAATAGAAAAACCTTTCCTTTTCTGATGAAAATTAAAAAAGAAAAAAGTGAAAGTGACGGAAGCTAATAATGTGCCCATTTCCTGTGCACCCGTAGAAAAAAAGGTTCAAAGTGCCGGAACGATGTTCCAGTCAAAAATGTCTCAAAAGCGAGAGCCTTCAACCACTGCACATTTTTATACATAAAGCAGGTGACAAAAATGTACCAATATCATGTTTCACGAAATTTGAAACATAAGTTCTACTTCATCACTACTGGAAACAAGAAAGGAAGGGGAGTCACATCTGTTGGCTAACGTTTATTCCTTGATATTCAAAAAATATGGTTAAAGCTATTTGTTGGATTAGTGGACAATATACAGGGTGTCCCAAAAAAATGTGCCTACTATTTGATTGTAAATAACTCTCTTGTAATGAAGTGTTTCGAGAAGCTTTAGGTACCGTTTTGTAGAGCGAGGTTGAACTTAGATTTACAGTATGGAACGAATCATCGATCTCTCTTCATTACTGTGAGATTACGGTATGAACTTCCAGTATATGGAACCATTGTGAAATATACCATTCAACAAAATTTTTTTCAAAAAATCTGAAAAATCGTGTACTAGGGTTTTCGCGCATGCTGATTCCACTTAACAACTTTTTACGAGTGTTTTCAGCTTTTTTGACGGTGTAATTACATTTCTGACAAATGCAAGGAATTGATTTATTACGATTTACCGGGGATAACTTTGGAAAGAAGCATCACAGTAAAATGGGAATTTCAAATTCGAGATCAGCGGCTCCCATCACCGTAATGTAAGAGTTTCTGGCTTGTTTGGTTTTATTCCGAGGCAGAATATAGCCTCCAATGACATAAAATCCTTGTCGAAGTTCGTACCGTAATCCTACATTAATGAAGAGCGATAGATGATTCGCTCCCGTAGCGCAAATCTAAGTTCAAGCTCGCTTTACAAAACGGTACCTAAAGCTTCTCGAAACACTTCATTACAAGAGAGTTATTTACAATCAAACAGTGGGCACATTTTTTTGGAACACCCTGTATTTTTTCTACCATTTTTGGGTTTTTCAAAAAGCTACGGTCACACAAGTATCTCCTTGATTTAAGATATTTACCTCCTAGCCACTGATGCGAACCTTCCTTATTTTGAAACAATTATTAAATCAATTCCAGAAAAGAATGAAGTTTTTTATCTGAAAAAAAATGCGATTTTTTACGCAGCAAAATCACAATTCAAATGGAAGTCAGAAAATGCAGGCGTCTTTTCTAAGAGACTACAAAATTGAATAATTTGATCTATGCCGTCAATCCGACACGTAGTAAAAACGAATTTATACAGGAGCGTTCAAAAATGATTGAGCTCAACACCGAATTCTCCCAATGGCGAAACTACAGTACGAAAATGCTACTGACAATGCTTTGGCAGCGTTTTCTTCAAATAGGAGGCGTAACAGTTTGAAGGGATTCTGGTGTTGAACATGCGGTTTATAGGGAATCAATTCAATATCAATATGGCAGGAAAATATCGAGACCATCTATCTTTCATTTTTTTCAATCCTAATTATTATCATCAATCAGCATACAATTTGCTACAAAAACAACCCTTTCCGTTTCCATGACAACAATTACAGCATTCCTACGGTTTCTAGAAACGCAAAAAAAGTAAATTCAATTCTTCTTAGCATTTTGGAGTGTTTTAGCGAGCCGCAATTTACTTAATAAAGGAGATCTCTGCGGAGCAGGCGCATACTTTGCAACTGTAGAATGCCCATGCATGCAATTTTTCGAGAATAAAAAAATAAACCTTGTGTTTGTCTCTGTCGAAACCAAGGCTGGTAACATCTTGATTGGTCAAACTAATCAAAAATTTTAGGTCCACATCATCATTACCTCACTTTGTGAACGAAAAAAAATGGCGCAATCACATTCTGGATTGGTCTTTTATCATATAAAAAGAGCCGACTCTTGTCTCGAATCCAAAGAAGATCCAAGCTGAGGTGTACCTAAACACCAAAATATATCGACATTTTATATACCAGAAAAGGGTTCAATGAATCTAAAAGGTTTACACTAGATTTAGTGTCGCCCCCTGAAACATCGATTTACTTTGTCATATTATTCACTTCACTAACTGGCAAACCCGGCCCCGCATGGCCCTGTCAATAATATGTTCGTAATCGGTATTATGTTCACTTACCCCCTGTGCCAATTCCCAACCTTTAGCTCAAACGTTGCAAAAAATCGATGAACGATTTAAGGAAAAACTGTCTACGATACCTTCTGGTTCCGAGTGCATGTGTGCAAAGTTTGGTTCGGATCGGTTCAGAAATAAGAATCTTTACTCGAAACACACGTACAGACAGACACGACAGACAGATATATTAGGTCGCTCCGAAGGTAATGTCGCTTCTTTCAAATGTACGCCACATTTCACAGAATCAAGATTTTCAAGAGACCTTAAAAGCATTCAATGCAGCATTTCATCCACTTTCTAATGGTTGTAATATCGTTGCATAAGATTTAATGAGCTCTGGAAAAATTACCAAAATCTGCGACTCATGCTTTTTGCTATGGTCAAGTTCGGCTATTTTTCTAAATTTTTGTATCTATTTTCCGAAGAAGTGCAGTGACAGGTAGATAGAGCGAACCCTACAGGACACAAAGCAATTTATTTCTTTTCCTTAGTTTGCTTCTTAGAGTTTCTAGAATCAATATTTCAGTGCTATCAAATTCCATATTTGGTCAACTCAAACCTCACAGAACAATAACCAGCAAGCAACTCGGGTGTTATTAGAAGCAGCTTTTTCTCCTTTTTCTGCCGGTTATTTTTTGTTTCTGATTCATAAAGTTTCCAGGAATAAGTCATCATAAGTTTTCCAAGGCACCTCAGGCTGTTCCCGGAATTTCGAAAGTTGCTAATCTGAAGCAGCAAATTCTCATTTGCTTCGTAAAAATAGTGTCAAGCAATAATCCATCTTTGTAAGGCCCGTATGCACGTACATCCCCGCGGGGAGGGGAGGGGATCTGAGAGGGGAAGCATCATATCTCGCTAGTCCATATATCTTTCTTCTTCTTTCTATATCTTGCTTTTGAAGGTTCTCATACACTGATATTTGCGCATAATCGATGCCAGGTTACTGCCATACAAGATTAGATATTCACTATCTTGTCTGATCCCCTGGGGATCCCCAGGGGATCACCTCATATTTTCAAAGTCATTTATCTTCCTGGAAACTCAATGAAAATGCTTTAAAATTGTGCCGAGGATATACTACAGCACTGCTAAACATGCTTATGGTAGAAATGAGTGAAATCTCAAGATATCAAATTTTTCGATGAACCGCTGCTCGCGAGCCAGGGATTATCGAAAAAATCAAAATCTTCAGATTCCATTTCTTCTGTCGAAAACATGCTCAGCAGTATCGTAGTATATCTTCAGTACAATTCTGCAGCGTTTTCATTGATTTTCCAGGAAGATAAATGACTTTGAAAATGTGAGGTGATCCCCTGGGGATCCCCAGGGGATCAGAAGATATAGTGAATATCTAATGTTGTATGGCAGTAACCTAGCATCCGTTATGCGCAGGTATCAGTGTATGAGAAACTTCACAAGCAAGATAGAGAAAGAAGAAGAAAGATATGTAGACTAGCGAGATATGACGCTTCCCCTCTCAGGTCCCCTCCCCTCCCCGCGGGGATGTACGTGCATACGGGCCTAAGTTTGTAAATCCGAAGATTTATTGGTGTTTGATGCATTTGTGTCAGAGACGAACCTGCTAAAATTCGGTGGTTCCATCAAAAAATCTATACAAAATTTATGACGAGCTCTGGAAAGTAGAAAAAAGTTGTGCTGTTTCCTGCAGGGTTTGCTCTATCGATCCACTACTTGGGCTCCTTTCGAGGATTGTAATAAGAATTTCAAAAAATTGTGAATATTGGCCTCCTTAAAAAGCATGGGTTGGAGATTTTGGTAATTTTTCAAAAGATCAAAGAGTATTGTGCAGTGAAGTTAGAGCCATTAGAAAGAGGATGAAATGCTGCATCGAATGCTACCAAAATCTCTTGAGAATCTTGGTTCCACTAAATGTGGCGTTCATTTGAAAAAAGCGACATTACTTTCGGAACGACCTAATAAAAACAAGCATCCAGCTTTATTTATGCAGTTTCAAAAATTATGTCAGATATATCGTATGATACTGTTTGCTCGATGTTCCAAATGTAGTACACCATTTGGAATTTCTCTATTTGCCCAAAGTCGAGTAGTAGTGTCAATTTGCAAGAAAACCTTGCTGCACAAGATTTTAGAATTTTTTTTCGGAATCTTCATAATGGCAGCTAATAAACATGACCCTGCATGCTGTAAATTTGCCACTGCAAATAAGACGAGCGATCAGAGGTCTTTTTATACTGCAAATCAATGTAAACCAACTTCAAAGAGTGACCTAATGAGGATCGTGATCAAGAGCGGTAAAAGAGTGGAACAGTAGGAAGATTTTTTGGGATACCATGTACAGAAGGTACAAAAGTCTTCGAACCATTCTTACTCTGTTCGTAGATCGAGTGCTCATTTTCCCCCTGAATACTGCATCTTAACGAAGTGTTCGAAAGACATTCATTTAAAACCAAAGCAAAGAACGGTTAAGTGCCTAAGGGTAAATTGTATGTATAATAAAAACGATATAAAATATAACCTCAAAATTATGTCACGCGATGCTCTCAGCATGTCCAAATTCATAACATTGCTTCTGGTTGAAACCAGAAGCGCTGCCAGTATTTTTGTTTGCCTAACAGTTCTTTGTATTAGGTTGTCCGGAAATTAATGCCCGTTTTGAATTTCAACCGCAATAAGTCATACACCTCTCACTTCTAAATAGGATGCAGAGTACCATTCGATAGAGTAAAGCAATCTCTACAAAAAGGCCATCTTGCTTTTGCAAGAGCTCTCATCACCTCGAGTTTCGAGCCAAAAACTAAAAAGACTCAGCAGCCCGAAAAATCGAAAAAAATCGTAACACAGTTCACAAAAATCCTACAAAAATTCTTACTTGCTCACATAAACACTATCCACATAAAACATCTATATACGCCTTTGCCGTATTTTTCCCTCCTTTAGAAACCAAGAAAACGGAAATTTTCGTGCATTTGCCAAAGTGATGCTGTGCCATCCCCACATAGGTAGTTGTATACTACAAACCTGTAGAAGTACAAACGTAAATTATCAGCTCTCTAGAAGCTTTAGTTCTCAAGAAATTTGAATTTTAGCTTGAACCACCTAACTAAGGAAAGCTATATTTGGTATTTCTTGAGATCTAAAGCTTGTAGAGAGCTGAAAATTCAAGTCTGTACTTCTACAGGCTTGTGGTATACAACTACCTATGTGGGGATGGCACAGCATCACTTTGGCAAATGCACGAAAATTTCCGTTTTCTTGGTTTCTAAAGGAAAGAAAAATACGGCAAAGGCGTATATGGATGTTTTATGTGGATAGTGTTTACGTGAGCAAGTAGGAATTTTTGTAGGATTTTTGTGAACTGAGTTACGATTTTTTTCGATTTTTCGGGCTGCTAAGTCTTTTTAGTTTTTGGCTCGAAACTCGAGGTGGATGAGAGCTCTTGCAAAAGCATGATGGAATTTTTGTAGAGCTTGCTTTGCTCTATCGAATGGTACTTTGCATCCTATTTAGAATTGAGAGGTGTATGACTTATTGCGGTTGAAATTCAAACCGGGCATTAATTTCCGGACAACCTAATAAATTATCGCAGAATCCTTGTGGACCGCGTTTGCGTATGGAAAGCGATATGAAGGCATTTAACGATTTTGAGAATGCATTTTCAAAGCTCTAAGAATTTATCAATTCAGTTTCACAAACGTTAAAGATTGACGAAGCATTATATTTATGTTCAACATTGCAGCATGAATAATGTTCCAAATTGTAGTAACCATCTTAAAACTTCCGGACAAAAACAATATGCTGCATTTTCTAAATTGCGATGCTTTAGAGGATGGCTATATACAGTGTGTCCCAAAAGATGTGCACACTATTTGATCGTTAATTTCCCTCTTGCTTTCATGTCTTTTGCCGAGCTTGAGGTACCAATCTGTAGAGCGAGATTCAACTTAGATTTGCAATGTGGAGCGAATCATCGGTCTCTCTTCATTACAGTAAGATTACGGTAGAAATTTCGAGAAGGATTTTAAGCCATTAAAAGCGGTATTTTGCCGGTATTTTGCCTCAGAAAGGAAGTAAACAAACCAGAAACTTTAAAAGTGGGCTAATCGAAGTCGTTGTTTCTAAATATAAATTAGCAATTCAGCATAGTGTCTTTCATAAGTTTTAAATTTAGGGCAACAACGGTTTTTCCGCCTTTAAAGGCAGTGGCTCGGCAGGATGACAACCTTGGGATATTCATCGTTCTCAGTTCTTCTGGATGAGATAAGCCCAAAACTGTGCTTTGCAACTTCAAAAGTGATCAATAACCCGCTTTTCCAAATGTGAAAAGCGTTTGAGACCGACCGCGTAAACGCCCTTTAGAGCGCATTGGCTCATGGGTACGGTGGGTGCAGTCTTCTCCACTCACGAGCCAATCGCGCTCTAAAAGGCGCTTACGCGGTCCGCCCTCAAATAGCGCCTTTCACTTCTGGAAAAGCGGACAGTTTTGAACTTAGCTCATCCAGGAGAACTGAGAACGATGAATGTTTCAAAGTTGACATTCTGCCGAGCCGCTGCCTTTAAGAAAGCCCGAAAAACGGGTGAAAAGTCATGTAGTTAAATCGCACGCCTGAAACCCAGAGGTGCGATAGTGGCAGCCCATTCTCTCCCTACCTTCACTCAGCTGGTACAGGGTGACCACCTTCACTTTTGAAATAAAAAATTTTTTCGCTAAGCAAAACAGACGCAAAAAAGATTATTGAAAGCATTTCGTGTATACGGCGGCATATATATTTAATAAAAACGCGTTTAGTAAATGGTATGTTCTGAAGTAAAACTCAGCGAGACTTTGCAGATTTTATTGAGTAAATTGTTATGACGTACTGCCAAGAAAGTAGGTTGATCCAGGGAATAACCGCCGAGAACCAGAATTTTGAATAACAAAGTAACGAAAAAACATGCGCAACTTCCACTGTTATAAATCTGGTGTTTGAAGATGTCAGCAACTGCGACTTCAGAGGTTTTGAAAAATAAATTGTGCTCTATCAGATAGTGAAAGAATCGAGTAGATTTGGGAGATAGTCGCCGAAAACCAGTATTCTTAAAAATTACGCCATTTTAGCGTGTTTAGTGACAGTGACAGTGAAACTCATATATATCTTGCACGTGAAAGTGTACGATGTTGCAACTTAATAGATTTTCTAGAGTAAGGTCTGCCTTATCAGACCATATTTTAGCCGTACCGATCCATTGAAAGAGCGCCGAGATCCAAGGTCTTGAAAAAGCATGCAAAAAAGCGCTTTTTGAACTTCAGCTCATAACTTCTTCAGAACTGCATGAGTCATGCTTGCCACTTCATAGGTAAGATTCTTCTCACCAAGAGCTTTCAGATGATATATAATATTCGGGGGTTCAGGGCCTCTTACGACTTATGCCCGTGGGGGGAAACTTTTCTTCACAAATTCTCTTCTCAGCCCTCTTCACTGTACTGGGTGGGGGCCGCCAGTAGAGAATATGTGATGGAAAGTATCCCCTTACGGGCATAAGTCGTAAGAGGCCCTGAACCCCCAAATATCATAAATCATCTGACAGCTTTTGATGAGAAAATCTAACCTATGAAGTCGCAACATGATTCATGCAGTTCGTAAGAAATTATGAGCTGTTAAAATTTAAAAGCGCTTTTTCACCTGCTTCTTCAAGAGCCTAGATCTTGGCGCTGTTTGAATGGATCGGTACGACTAAGATATATTTTGATAAAGCAGACCTTACTCTACAAAACCTATGAAGTTGCAATTGCTGACATCTTCATACATCATATCTATAACAGTTTAAATTTCGCATGATTTTTCACTTTTAATTACTCAAAATTCTGGTTCTTGGCGGTTATCCCTTGGATCGATCTACTTTCTTCGCTGTACGTTATAACAAAATTTATCTAATATCCGTACAGTTCCGCTGAGTTTTACTTCCAAGTACACCATTTGATAAGCACATTTATTTTAGACACTTATGCCCCGCTGTATACATAAAAATATGCTTTCAATGATCTCCTTTGCATTTGGTTTGCTTATTTTCCGCGCACTGGCAACGACCTGGAAGGATAGACGTTATTCCTTCCCTCCCCCCCCCCCTCTCCAACTCGACGTTTTTGGGAGATGAGTGTCCGGCACTACCACCTTCACTTTTGGCCGGCCAGTGGTAGCTGGAACCACACTTTTGGTGGGCCCGGCTTCCCCCCCCCATCGCACCTCTGCTGAAAACCTTGCTGCACAAAATTTCAGGGTTTTAAAATTACTTCATCAAAAGGCCTATTCCACAGTGACGCCGTGTGCTATAAATTCATACCGTAATTCTACAGTGATGAAGAGCGAGTGTGATTCGCTCCATACTGTAAGTCCAAGTTAAACCTCGTTCTACAAAATGGCATCTCAAGCTCGGTAAAAGACATGAAAGCAAGTGAGTAATTAATAATAAAACAGTGTGTACATCTTTTTGGGGCACTCTGTATAACTAGGCGAGGCGAGGCGAGTTGAGGCTGCTGCCCCTTCCAGCGGTATTACGGGCGCACCTCATCAAGGATTATAAACTACCGTATTTTCAATAAATGTTTTCTTTTCCCTTCAATTTCAGACAGATGCGTGCAAGAGCATTTCAGGGTGACAACTTTGCAAAAATCGGCATAAGGAGATAAACTTATCCTTGAATCTTAGGCTTTGGCCATACTTTGCCCGTGTTGCCGATGTTTTCAGTGTTAATCGTGTTACCGGTGTTGCCGATGTTTCCTGTGTTACTCGTGTTACTAGTGCTGCCGATGTTTCCAGGTGTTACTCATGTTTCTAGTGTTACCGCCTTTATTGCTGTTGATTTTTGAAATGATCGCCAGTATAATTTCATTCTTAAACGTAGTCTCGCTGAGTGGTGAGTGTACAGGATCATACTTCAATAATAATACCATGCTAGAAACTTGCGTCAAAAAAGTTTTTGTGACGCAAATATAACCATATTTTGTTCTTTCTTCTCGAGCCATACACTAGCCACATACAGCCAGCTTTATATCATGCCGAAATTTATTGAAAGTCGCACTATTCCACCATAATTATATTGTTTGATTTGTAGCACAATGAGCTCTAACGTAATGGCCAACGTTTTGGACGCCTTGATAAAACTCCAAGAAACTTTGCCTTCGGACGTGTCATCATTTTCGCGGTCATATATGAGAAGGGAGCACATTCCCTTTTTAAAGACAAGATTTCGACTTTTCGATGGATATCTCATAACAAGAAGGCCAATTGCGTTCCTTGAATTCTTGGCTTTTGCCTGATGAGTTCGAGGATTTATACGAACGAATTGGCAGCAGATTAAAACATCTCAGAACGCATGCTGGCCTAATTTCTGGCCGTCATCGTCTAATGATTCATTTAAGGTACTGATCAACTTATAAAAATCGTAATTGAATCCAGCCATGAATTTTTGCACAGATTTGTGACACAGAGGATGTCTTTTCGAGTTTATGTTTTGGATCTGGGCATGGGAAAGAGTACAGTTTCCAATATCGTGAAGGAAGTTACAGAAGCTATCATCTGTGGTAGCTATAAATTAAATAAAAATCAAATAGAAAATAATCTATACTTTAGTGCTCCTTAATCACGCGTTTCCGCCTTTGAAGCGCGAAAAATTTAAAGATGTTGCCGCTAAAACTCAAGAACGGTTCGATTACCCACGAGTCGTGGGGTTTATGGACGGCAAACATATTAATATCAATTTCATTTCATTAAAGTGTTCTGGAATTATAAGCATTATTATTCTATAATACTGCTGGCTATCGCAGATGCCGATTATCGAATAATGGCTTATGACATTGGGGCCCCGGTCGCGCTGGCGACGCGGGGGCATTCCGATTATCTAAGATCAAGGTATAATATTTTGAATAGAAAAGAAAACATGGATTAGTAGCTTTAGAGGTTTTTGGAGCATTGTGATGACTATTTCCGCCAACAACAGAACTTGCGGATGTGGGGGGTGTTCAGTATCATATACTAGTTGATGGCGGCTTTGGCCAAAAATGCCGTTTTATAAGACCCTTTGGCAAAGAGGGGCAGATTCTGCGGACAAAAGAATATTCAATACTAAACTTTCCGGGTAAAATTTTTTCTCAACTTGCATTCAAAGTCTCTTCATTATCATTGAAGTGCTCGACGTGTTATTGAGTCCACTTTTGGATTACTATCCCAAAGATTCCAAGTACTAATGACACGTATAAATCTGCAGCCAGACACAGTTCGTAGGCTCGTCGTATCGTTAATGGTTAGTGTTCCGATTTAGTTTTTCTTGAAACGCTAGAGATCAAGAGAAAACTCTCGCAGATTCTCCATAATTTGATACCCATTTGGCGAAATAGTCTAGCAGGAGTGCAGAGGTTTCAAGCCGCTTCAAATGGATATCACCCTCTCTCCAGGTACCACAAGAGATGGGTCCAGATTTAGCAAATATTGCAAGGGAACGAAAAACAAGATATTATGCCCAAAGACATGAACTTGCTCACTGACAGTAAAGATTGTTTTTTCCGTAGTTAGGTAAATCACATTGATAATTACGCCTCATTCTGAATTCTGAGCTCCTTCTGTAACGTAAAAATCAACATAATACATACTTCATAGTCAGCAGATTTGAGCGGGTGAGATATTGCTTATATGCGTTGTGTTTTGTGTTTGTTTTCTTGTTGTTATGTTGTTGTTTTTAGTTGTATATATTGTTCTATATCTCTAAGCAGAACGTATTGAATTTTTGTTGCGAGAGTGGTCATGATTACATTCATTTTTTCGTTTGCGAGGTCTGCGTTCATGCCTCGCAGTGTTTCTGGGATAAAATCTCCTCAAAATGTAAGGAATTAGAGAAATGATGATGTTCGATTAGATTTTGCCGAAACTCACCAGAATGACCACATTTGTCTATTTTTTGGAGCTTCTCTAAATGCATATTGACATTGTTCACCGCTTCTCGGACAGCCTCTTGCTCTATGAACCATAGCGAGTTATCATGCAAAAGTTTTGAAATTTGAAACATTTTACCATCGTTGTACAGCCGACTTTTCTTTGGGACTGACCTTCTTTCATGAGCACCCCTTTTCCCAAGCAAGGGAGTGGAAGAATACTGACAAACTGAATACTACGCTCTCGTATGTCGTTCTTGCATCATTTTCATCATTCATATCTTCATCCTAATCAAGATTGGTGATGCGCACACTAAACTTGCTAATGTTGGGGGTCGCGTCTTATTCTATAGGGCATGCATGTGCAGGCCCGCAAACTCAAAACCTTCACCTGTCATGTAAAACTCTACAAGTTTATCTAAATCTACCAGACCTTTGTACATCACAAGCATCCAGAAATTGGAGGACTTTGTATATCCCTTTTGGTCTCACCGCGGGAGAGCCTGTGCGCGTGTTCTGATATCTTCTATATGCACATCTCATTGATTTCCACTTTGATTTGATGTCTTCGACTGAAGAGGAATTGAGTTGCCAACCTATTTCATCTACTTACTTTCACAAGCAAAGCCTCTATCCAAAAGATTGTGTGCAATTTCATTCCAAGCTTTGTTGCGCGCGCCTATATCATGGTACTCGTCACATGACGTGTCCCAGAGGCATCTCTTCTTCTTTACTTCGAGGGCTAATGCCTCCCGGAAATTATAGCTTATGCTCGCCAAAATTGTAACTATTAAGAGAATGTAGCCTAGCCTTATTCGATTCGTAGCACGCAAAGACTGCGCACTTATCGGCGTCTCTCTGACCGCGCGATCTTTCGTCTCTCTTACCATCTGCTGTCTCTCGCATGCACGAACTATTTTGGCCGGACGCAAGGGCGCCCAGTCTTTGCGTGTTATGAATCGTGTATACATGTAAGGCGCGCGGCGGTAATAGGTTATTAGGTATTTTGGTTTTCAGCAATTTTTAATCAGTTTTTTAGTTTTGAAGACAGTTGCCCGGGAAATTTGCGACTGCGAGCTTGCATGACCCTTTGGATGCGCTGAGTTCAGTGCTGCGCTTGAATAGTCAAAAAAGTTCTTTTTACGACGTTTTCCTACCTTGGAGGTTTTTGGAAGGGGATGGGCGAGCAATCGCCAACTGAGTCGCGATTGGCTGCCTGAACCGATCAGCCTGTTACCTCCAAAACAAGTAGAGTTACAGTCTACTGCAGCCAGTAGCTGTTTATGAGGGAGTCCCTCCCTACTCTCTCCTCTTATTTAAGATAGGAAAGCTCTGTAAAAAATACTTTTTTGACTACACAAGCACAGCTAAACTTAACGCATCTAAAATGCCATGTGATTGTGGAGAGCTTGCAGTCGTAATTTAATTTTAGTTTACTCACAAGTATTCGGAAATAAATTTCATACAAAACCTATGCTACGGGGCTACGGGTAAGTCTTCAATAGTTCCTTCGTATTTTTTGAGAGCTCGTAAACCTAAATTTCGGTCTTGTTTTAAAATAGAATTTCGAAAACCTCTAGATTCGTTCCATTTTGGTTACACATTATCGGTGCTAAACTTGTACTTTGCAACAAACAAATCTCGCTACTAAAAAGAGCAATCTCGAAAACCCCTAAACCCAATTTAGTCGTGATTGGAGCAAATTCACTCCTGAACTTTGATTTTGAAAGTTTCTTTGGAATCCCGGATTCAGCATCTGCAAAGACTTTGTATAAGGGATGGAGCTTGCGATGTCTCTGTCTCCTGAGAGGTCGCAATTATAGCGGCTCCGAATGTGCCTAGCAGGCACATCACTTAGGTTCGAGAATATGACTCGGGTAAGAAACTTTCCGCACCCTAGTATATAAATACTCACCAATTGGTGAGGTGTCGTTCGAGAATATAAAACTGTACTGGCGATCATTTCAAAAATCAACAGCAATAAAGGCGGTAACACTAGAAACACGAGTAACACGAGTAACACTGGAAACATTGGCAACACCGGTAACACGAGTAACACTGAAAACATCGGCAACACGAGTAACACGAGCAACGTATGGCCAAAGCCTTAGCGTTCGTTATTACCAATGGTATCGACTCGCTCTAAGGCCAATAAATCCGGCTCTTCTCTTTCTCCTGTAAGTATTGGTTTGTTGCCTAATAAATCTTTTAATACTGATTCAAGTTCTGAATCTAAATTATCCGTTGATCTATCAGCACATCTAAGCAAGATGTCAAATTTCCTTGCAAATGTCCCGAACGTGCCATAGCAGGTCAATCCTTGCACTGCGGGCCGTTCTGACTAGCTCGCATACGATCTATGAGGAATTTTTTCGCCTTGGAAGTGTTGTAGTTCATGGTATTCCTAAATTGCTTCTGATGCCCGCCCTTTGGCAAAACAGGCCGACGTGGAGGCCAAAGTATCCGAAATTTTGGATAGCCTTGAAAAGCCAAGCCAACAGCGGTTTTTAGAATGGGTAAGGTTACACAGAAACCACGTTTGATCAAAGTCATGTTTCCGGCTAGATCGCAATGTCTTGCTGTTCTTGGGAGGGCAAAACGTTTGCGGAATCCCCGATAGACCACATAGCTCTTGTAGCCCAATGCCTGGTTTTTTCACGTGCCTCTCTGCGCAGTTCAAAATTACTCTTGCGTTCATCCGCGGTGAGACTAGGTCTAATGTCTTTATCAGACCGCGGATGAACGCGAGAGGAATTTTGAACTGCGCAGGGAGGCACGTGATAAAACCAGGCATTGGGCTACAAGGGCTATGTGGTCTATCGGGGTGAGGTAGTCAAGATCACTATTATAAGTCGAGGGCAAAATTTACGCCAGAAAAACTGATTTCTTTGCACGGTACTTGTCTGATGAGTTGTATCTTACTTAAGTCCCGTAGCCTTTTGAACAAAATTGATTTGTTTCGTCTTCTTCTCATTCATAAAAAACCTGACATTATCTTTGTCACTGAATCTTGGCTTACTTCAACCATTAAATCTTCTGAATTATGTCATGGTCTTTCCTACATGATTTTCCGTAAAGATCGAAAACGACGTGGGGGAGGTTTGTACGTTTTTGTTCGTGATATCATTTTATGTGAAGATGTGCCTACTTTTGCCGTACCAATGACTGATATTTTGTCATGGAAAATCACGAATGTTGAGTCGCAATCTAGCTGTTTTATCATTCTTGTTTATCGTCCTCCATCCTTGACATTCGACAATGAGCAATACCTTGTTGATTTTTTACAAAACTTTTGTAGTAATCATTCCAATGTCGAATAGGTGATGTTAACCTTGCAATTGATTGGTCAAATAAGACCCCCTTATGTCCTACATCTAGAAGATTCATGACTTTGTTTGATGAACTTTCGCTTGTTCAACATGTTTATCCGACTAGAATGAACAATGTGTTGAATCATGTCTTGTCATCTAATCCTATTGTTCATAATGTGATTGTTAAACCTCCTCTTTGTGGATCTGATCATGGCAGTGTTCTTTTTGATTTTTCAATACCCATCGATACTTCCTGTGTGGATTCCTATTTTGACTACATAAGCCGTGATTACTTGGCCATCTCTTCCGCTTTGGACGCTGTTGATTGATGGACGTTACTTGATGTCACTTCGATCAAAGATGCCTATCAACGATTTGTTGAATTAATGCATGACCTGCTTTCGCGATTTGTCCCGTACAAAAAGAGAATGAGTAAGTCTTGCGATTATCCTTTGCACATCAAGAACTTGATCGAACAAAGAAAACGTTTATTCCGTACTTCTCGAAATCCCTTAGATTCTGCAATATACAGGAACACTACCAATAAGTTATCCAGCACTTAGCCAGATTTATTGCTTACAAACAGAGGAGGCTAACAACGATGAATACTGCTCATTGTTCAGATATGCTCGTTCTTTTCTTAAAAAAACAAAGTACGGTGCAGATATTGCGGGATGACAAGGAAGCTTGATCAAGACAGATCAAGAGAAGGCTGAGCATCTAGGGCGCTACTTTGCATCGGTTTTCCGAGGGTTATCGAATTTCATTAACATCAATGATTCTCAACCCGACATTGAACCATGCCATTCCTGCCTTTTTCAAATTCCGCAGGTGTTTCTTTGGGAGATACTGGGCAATTTGAGAAAGCTCAAATTGTCCACATTTTTGACCACTGACGGCATCCCTCAAGCTGTGTTTAAAAAATGCGCCAATCAGTGAGCTTCCAAATATATGGAAGCAAGGAAAATTCGTACCCATACTCAAGGTTCAGAGTCCATGTAAAGTTACCGAATTTCGGCAAATATCCGTTAACTCTGTTGTTTGTAAAGTTGCTGAGAACATTGTCAGAAGAAAATTGTTGGCATTTTGTGCACAAAACCATCTCATCCTAGCTGTGCAGTCCGGTTTCATTGAAGTTTATTCGACTACCCTTCAATTAGTGGTCTGTGAACGTTACTAGGAAAAAGCTTTATTTCAAGATCGATTTACCGATGTTCTTTATTTTGATCTGTATAATGCCTTTGACAGAGCTGACATTTCCAAATTGATTAAAAAGCTTTTCAAAGTAGGAATTCGTAGAGCTGTATTGAAATGGCTTTTATCTTATCTGTCTAATAGGACTTATTCTGTCCGTTGTAATTGTGCCGACTCTTCCTTCTACTCAGCAACCCGTGGAGTGCCACATGCTGGTGTATTGTCCCCTTTACTTGTCAATATTTACACCAGTGACCTCCCCTCCTGACTACTGGCGGCAGAGTTAAGGTTATGGACTATGCAGATGACATAGTGTTCGCATCATATGCTGATTCTAATAGAGGGGAAGTAACACAAGCCCTGAGAGTCTGTCTGCCAAATATTCTGACTTGGACGTCTCTTAATAGCTTTGAGGTTAAACTAACGAAAAGTGCCTGCCTGACAATCTTAAGGTGAATGAATGCACCTTCGAGAAATATGAGCATTCTGATACTTCTCTTTCTAGACCTGAAATAATAAGAGATCTTGGTGTGCTAGTTGACCAAGAGCTTCGATCTGGATCCCATATCGAAAAATTAGCACGTGCAGCCATGCACAGACTCTTCCTTTTGCTACGTAACTTAAAACATGTTGATGAGAAAGTTTACATCAGAATGTATATGGCTTATGTCCTCCCGCAGTTAGAATATGCTAGCCAAGTCTGGAGTCCATATATAAAAAACGATATTTTGGCCTTGGAAAAAGTTCAGATGACTTTTACTCGTATCCTTTTCTATAGACATACTCCTAACGGCGATTACCCAACTGCCCTCCCGTCCTACAGAAGTAGATTGGACCGCGTCAAGCTCCATAGCCTGCTTTAACGAAGAATTGTTGCCAATTTAGTACTTGCTTTTCAAATATTACGTCTTGAGACTAAGCGTTTGCCTAGTGAATTCTGGGTTTGGAAGCCTTTTTACGGTCGTACAGGTGGGTTTGACTTTTACTGTGCTTATTCAATAGCGTCAACAAATTTAACCAGGCCTTTTTATGACTCCTTTTTTGTCCGTACTGCATGTTGGATGCAGAAATTACCTGATTCTGTCATTTCTTCTGTTATATCAAAAATGTTCAGGAAGAAACTTTTGAAAAGCGGTCTTTAAGAATATTGGGTACTGACGAGTCTGATTACTTTCAGGGCCGGTAGTAATCTGCCCTACCTTATGGCATCAAAGATGCCGGCAAGTAGGCAGACATCGCGGTGAAGTTGCCATCTCCGACGGCAGCTCGCGGAGTGCTTGTAGGTTTTGATAATCTTTTGTAACCTTAGCTCGCAATCATTTCGCACATTAAATTTTGATGACGCAGACAGCCGCAAAATTGCTACCTCGCCCGCGGTCGAACCTATGTGCGCTAACTTGAAGTGCCACCACGTTAAGCATTCGACCATTCGGTCAGCAATTGCTCTTTGCACAAGCAATAGGAGGAACGTACTGGTAAATGGCTGCCTGTAAGAGGGATCGATACATTGCGTGAGAGACTTTGACCTGAAAGAACAGCTGATTGATATGAGCGAGAGAGGGGCGAAATTGGTGCAAACGAGATTTGTAAGGGATTGCCAAAAAAGACGGTGCTCTTTATGATTCTAAGCATTACTGGATTTTTTCTCTGTAAGAAAATCGTTGTTTTAAAAAAGATAAGCTCATATAATGATAAAAGTGATAGTTTTTTGATGAAAAGTAGAATTTTTGATTTTTTCGCCCGACGTAAATTGTGTGATATCGCCGCAGTTCGCAAACTCGCAGACGCCGTTGGCAAAGATGCCAGCACCTCGACGTGGTAGGGCACGTCGAGATGCCGGCAGCTTCCTCTCTTAAAAGAGCACGCTATTTCTCGTGCTCTCTGACCAGCCGCCATTTCTCGGATTTTGACGAGCTGCCGGCAGGTTGCCGGCAACCGACCTCGCGAAATTGCCGGCAGCTCCTCCTGCGCTTCCAGATATTTTCCTTCAGGAGGATTTCTGGAACCGCAAATTTCGATGGAGCTTTCTATAGGGTCGAGGTGGCATCTTCATCGAGAAAATCTTTTGGAAAAAGGCCTGGGACGGCCTAAATTTAGGGTTTTAGTTTCTGGCCACCTCACGGAAAGGTGCCAGCGATCTGCCGACGAGACCTGCCGCCAAGTCGAGGAAATTACTACCGGCCCAGATGTAGAACATCGTTTACAAAACATGTGTTTCTTTTAATTCACTCCGCCCCTTTTCTTCTCCTTCTTTTTCTTTTCAGACGATGGTTAAAAATCGGGTTGACTGCTTTACATCTTCTTTCTTGCCAAGGGTTTTCATCTGCGACATGCTGAGAGTTTGGCCTGTTCTCTTTAGTTCGTAGTTGCTTCTTCTCGGTTATTCAGGTCCCTCTTCTCGGCTGACTCTTGTTGTGTCGTCCAATACTTGTTAACAACGCATGATCGAGTTGCAACTTTTCTTTTCAGAAACTTCCTTTTTGACAATGTGACGATAGACGTCGTTGTCTTTCGCCTGGTTTTTTGATGATGTTTCATTTCTGACATATTTATTACGTTCTGGGTCTATTTGCTCCTCCTATCTCTCCTCTTCATATTCGTAATAGAGGGTTTCATGACTATTATAGAATACATTTGGAGAATTACATTCATTTCTGTCTTGAAAACATACATTTTATAGCCTCACTATCATATTACAATGCCATTTTTAAGTATTCGTTTGCATTATAGTTTTCTGAACCTATTTTGGCCTATGCATATCGTAAAAGACCTATATTCGCAAGGAAATTTTTTTGAGCGTGCTCCCACAACAGGAAGCGTTAGCAAATTTGTGAAGTCGATGCCAAGACTGCGAAAAAGTACAGCAACGAATAGCTGAAACTTCATCATCGCGTTGGGAGTCAAACAATAGTAAAAACGACAACTTACCCTAGAGAAACACAACCTGCTTAATCCACTTATCTTCATCTGTAGTTTGGGCTTGTGCTGTCTGGTAAAGAACACATCATTTTCATCAGCATTTTCATCTACACATGATTATGAGAAATTTGAGCAAAGTTAAACACTTGGAAATTACGTGAAAGTGATTGCCATCGGAGATGCGTAACGTTTGAGCACAAGATAGCCTCGGCGCTCTTGCATCCGATTTTAAGCCCCCTTATCTAAAAACATTACACTTGTCATTTATTTTGTCGTATACGTACATGTTTGCGTGATTCGCACTTTTTTATATTTGATTTTTCAATCTTTATACTCTACCTTTTTGTAGCTTAGACCTTATCTTTGATTCTGGATTTTGCTAATTTTGAAGCTTCGGTATCTACGGACAACTGGCATCAAGAAAGCCGCACGGTATAGTTGTATGCCACGAAACCGGATAGTATAAAAACCATAAAAAAAAGCATTGATTTTCTTGTGTTTCTATTTGGTTTTTATCAAATGCTTTTCATTAGTAAAAACATCTTGTCGTTACTACCCATGACAAGGTCACCGGCGTCTAGATGACCTGAATCATTAAAGGCAGTGTCTCACCAAAGTTGAGGTCGCGTGGATTTTCACATATTCTATTATAGGAACCTCTAAATAGGCCACTGCAACAAGTCCCACTCAATTTGACCCCCTCCACACTGAGAAAAATTCGCCCAAAGTGGTACGCGGAGAGCGACTTGGTACGCGCGGACGATTCCTTTGGTCTCCCCCCTTACGGATTTGAACATGTCCCTCCACTTGGCATCCACCTCCTCTGTGTTGCTGCCACTGTGGCTAAGGCTGAAGTTGGAAAGTACAACTCGTCCACTTTGCTCCAGCGGGGCCTCCAGAAAACGGGGTTTTTGGGAACTTCGTGCGATTTTAGACCCATACAGTGCTAGACAGGGTCCAACAGGCTTGCAAAATGCAAAAAACTCGGCAACTAAATTTTGGTGAGACACTGCCTTCAAAATTGATAAGTGATAAGCGTTGAAAATTTGACGACTGTATGAGAAATAGTCGATGAAAAAGAAATTATGACTAGAGAGGAATCGTCCGATGGCAACTGATAGTATTTATGCTGATTAAAACATCTTAAATTGTATTTTGATGTATTAGGTTGTAAAGAAAGCTCCTGTGCACTTGCGAAATTTTTTAAATTGCTGTAGCTTCAAGCAGATTGATTCTTTTCTCAAGCTACAAACTTCATAGCAAAGACAATTTTGCCCTCAAAATATATTTGCCTTGCTGGCTTTTCAGCACCTTATTGCGATTCACCAGAATGCGCAAAAAAGAAAAAGGTTAACGCGAAAAATGGCCTGTTGTTCAGGATTATCTCAGGCATGATGGGAGCTGGAGTGCCCAGATGCTGTAGGTTATATAGAGATCTGCTAGAGCTGCTATAATGACCATTCATATCGTTAAGGGACCACGTGCAAAAAATTGTTCCAAATAATAGAGAAATCGATCATTTTTTGCTCCAGAAAATGCACCATTTTTTCGAGTAAGTGACTTTGAAGCCTTCTCTTTCTGCAAAGAACGGACCAAGTCTTTGGTTACTGCAAGTATTGTTGGGATAAAGCCTTCCACATCTTTTGAACCCATCACCCAGGCGTGGCGATTCCCGCAGAAGCGAGGTTAGGTGCAAAACCAGTTGCAGTCAGGAGCAGTTCGTCAGTTTATAATTTCTCAACGCAAATCGCAAAACTTTACTGCAGTTGTGGGTTAGTTGAAAGGCTACTCATTCAAAGTATCCTTATTTTAGACGAATTTTTGAACTGCACAGAAAAATGGCCGCAAGAAGGGAAAATTTTCATGATTGGAAACATTTCCTCTTTCAATGTGCAGATCAAATACGCTTCGACATCGATAAGAACCAAAAGCGGTTTCAAAAAGCTTAGACTTTCTTCTACTTCAGTATAAAAAAGTTGTCGCTTAACTACGAGCAAGTGCCAAAAAATGGGTCAGAAAACGAAATCTTCAAAAGTGCCCGGGAACTTTCTTTACAACTAGAAATTACGTGAATGCTTTTAGGATATAATAATAATTTTAGAATATTTTTGGCAAATTCGATTTCTTTGCAGTAAATCATAACTCACGCCTCATCAAATAGGTAGGAGCAGTCTGACTATAGCTCCTCCCCCCCTCCCCCTTCTCCGGAGAATGGGGCGCGGAATTTTCGAAAATCGATTTTGAAAAATGTGTACCTGACTTGTTTATACTAGGAAATATTTGAATTAATTCTCAAATTTTTTCAAAAAATCAAATCACCTACAAAAATTATTTGGGGGGGGGGGGAGGGAGGGGAGGTGCGACGCCAATTTTTTTCTAAGATTTTGGTATA
Source organism: Cylicocyclus nassatus (assembly GCA_958299035.1). NCBI lineage: Eukaryota > Metazoa > Nematoda > Chromadorea > Rhabditida > Strongylidae > Cylicocyclus > Cylicocyclus nassatus. Next base: position 63,046,639 of record CATQJL010000223.1, read on the forward strand.
AGCCCGCAAAAGTTCTAATGTAAGAAGCATCCCAAAAAATTTTCGGAATGAACGGAAATTCTGGGACCGGCACTGGCTATAGGTATCTTTCGAGAAAGCAAAACAATCTATGTAAGATGGTACAAAATTTTTGCACAGACTGTTATTCACGAAGAGGAAAGGTACGTTTTAGAAGACTGGGAAAATGGGACATCAGCCTGGAAGAATGCCACGAACCTTGAACTCGCTCAAACACACATAATTGCGATTCTGCTTGCGTGAGAATGTTTACTCCTTTGGCAATTTGAAATTTTTACATGAATAGAGGTATTGTCTAGTGAATTTATCCGCTGGCTAGAGTAACGCGGACTAGCGCCTCGACAAGACCTGGATCTGCAGTCAAAGTTTCCGCTTCATTTTTGATTTTTCTAAATTCTGTACTCTATAACATTGTCAAGCCGTGCTCTTGACTAGACCAAGTAAGCGTTCTTGTCAATAAAAATCAAAATTTGTAAAAAATTTCTTTGATAAGTTGTAACTACGATAAAATTGGTCTTTTTTGATGGAACTTTTGTTGAGTTGACCAAAGCTATATGCAAAATGAGAAATTGTTTTAGTTTATGGCAAAGATTCTGGTTCAAGATATAGCTTGACGAGAAACAAAGAGAAAAAACTTCTTTCTTAGAAATCAAACAAAGAAAAAAGTGTTTGGGTCTATAGTTATCCATATGCAAAATAGGCTTAAATGCCCATTTTTTATTCAATGGAGATCAACGGTTCAAGCCACGGGACTAGTATATCAATAGATCAAACGCTCAAAAGCTATAGGTCTCAGCAAAGTGAACATTCGTTTAAACAAAGCAGGCGAGACGAATATGCGTTATTATAATTCAGAAACGAAATTTGAATCGATTTCACCTTACCATTACTGGTGACCGATAAGGAAAGTGGCAGACGAGTTGCTATTGGCTTATGATAAAAAGTAGGCAATTATTGAATTAGTTTATAACACATATTTCCTACCAATTTTTGAGGCGCTGATTTGAGAACGAGTTATTATCAAGCAAATGTGGTCTGAAATGAAAATTTTGTTCTTTATCAGCATACCCTTCTTCAAGCCATCTATAAGAGTTTATTTACACCAAGTTTTTTCCAAAACTTTCGAAATATGCTAATCTCTCAGAAAAAAGTTCTGCTATTCGAAAAAAAAAATTATGCAGTTAGATTGAAATCAAGTCATGCGGCAGTGGAAATGCTGCTCGTGACCTTCAGTAATAAATAGATGTATTGTGAAGGTTTCTTTTTTCAGAGAAGCTCAAAGGCTGGACACTTGCAAGCTTCAGTGCCATGTTTGTCTATCCATTGCTATCGCTCCGACTATTGGCTTCCTAACAAGTTACGCCAGATAAAAACAAATATTGATAACCACAGAATTTGGTGGTAAGAGCAAAACACAGTACCGTGATCAGATTGACAATGGTTTGCTTGGTTTCCATCACTTTCGAAGGAATCACCTCAAAAAAGCGAGGTGTAACCAAAATATAACTCCATCCTATGATAAACCGAATTTGTGGTAAAATCATTTCCAGCGTAGCAATTTGCAAATTTTGATCCAGAACTTTTGCAGTGCGCAGAAATAAATAAAGGTTTTCTGGGTATTTGCGCCCAATTTTGAAAAAATCGCAATTTATTTGGAAATATTTCTAATCTAGCTGAACGGAATTCTTATTTGGAAATGTACAGAACATCTATTCTGCTTCGGGATGCTCTGGCACGTGATCCTTTCTGAACAAAGTTTCTGTGTTTGTCTTTGCCAAGGACCATAGCTGGTAGGAATTCCATTAGTTAGGCTGGATGAAAAAGATTCATAGAGTCCATAACGTTTATACTCTTTCTTACTAAAGTAGAGAGTGCACTCATTTTCGCAAACTGTAAACTTCTTTAAAAGCGAAGACACAGCCCGTAACAGAAAAACGTAAGCTCAAGTGTAGACGAGGGCTTGAAGTGAAATGCAGATTTTTTACATATATGATAATTATTCAAGTAATCGTAATCGTTCAATCGTCCATGTTCACAATGTGTTTAAGCTAACAGTCAAATTCGGTGAATAACACAAGCGCTTAGATAAGAATTGATTTTATGTCGATATTTAACAAAATAATTTTTCAAATCTAATCTTTCCCTGATGACTTTCAAATCAAAACTGATGGTGTCTTGAGGCCAGATTTTGACAAAAGCTTGTAGAAAATCTTTTACTGACTGTTCTTAGAATGATTGCAAACTGTTTGTTTTAAGGCAGCCAATTTTTTTTTAAGAAATGCAAAGAATGGGGAAGAAGATCAACCGTCAGTCTACTCCTAAGAAGCAGCTTTAGCCCTCACCTAAGCTAACGCTCAAATGAGCTTACACCATAACCATACATAACATATAACATAACACCATAAACAAACAACAGCTTACACCATACAGCAAAATGTGGAACCACATTTATGCGATTGGTTTTTTTTTAATTTTAGTAGAGTTAATTACTGCCTACACTCTAGTTATTTCAGTTCGATAGTCAGTTTTCAATTGAGTAAAAGAATACATTTACTTTCAAAATCGAAATATAGCAAGAGTTTTTTGTTCAATGCCACGTCATCAAAAGGCATAGGACTATACCTTCTGCTGCGAGTTTTCTTCGAGCTTATTTTTCTTTTCACATCTACGGCTTCTTCATTATCGCTCATTTTTCATTGTGTTATCCTCGTATTTAGAGGAGCATTAGTACAGAAGGTAATCGAGCATATTGTGCGAATATTTAGTACTCATTGCATGGAGGAATCAACCACTCTAAATGCTTAATACGTGCTCAGTTTACCTCAAAATAAGGCATTTTAGCAAAATATAAAAAGTAAAAATAACATAAAGTATTCATATCAAATTCAGAATTTTACACAGTCAAGAGCGACAAAAGCCAGCTGCTTCTTTTTTCACTAAATTCATTGTAAATTACCACGGAATTTTGGGTGACCATGTTTGTAAACAGCAATGTAAAGGAGTTTTGGGAGTTTGAAAAGATGTTGAATGGAATTTTTTGTCAACTCAATTTACAATACATTACAGATTGATGGAACATCTATGTTCGTCATTGAGGCATAAATATATTCGTAACGGCCCTCTCACAGTACCACAAAACCTAGCGTGGCTTGAGTCCAACAGCAATCAAAACCGTGTTTTCGCATGAAAAAATTACGTTAATAAATGAAAGGTTTTCAACTGGTTGAAACATTTTAATCAGCGTATATAACTGCGTCTCTAACTTTTGGGAGAAAACCGGATTGCGATAAATTTTCCATCGCGACATGTGTGTAGTCGCAAAGCGTTGAAATATTATAACTTTTTCCAAATTAGTTTTCAGAAAAAAACTGAAAACATTAGTAGGCTTTTGGAAATCTAGTGATGCAATTTATAAGTAAAGATTTGAAATAAATGCTTTCGTTAAAGTGAGCAAAGGGCTTTTCATACAAGGTTATAAATTTTGAAAAAAAGGCAAAAAACCATTTTTTCTTAGGCAACTGACTTGAACATTTTTTCCTCGTAAACGTAACTTTTCTGAGAAACGCTTGATATCACAAGCTGAGGTTGAGGAGGTGCAAATTAGGGGTTGTGCCGCACCCCATTACATTACCTGCAAAGCATTTAAAAATCTATCTCTTTTACATGGTCGCTACTGCTGCACCTTCTTCTCCACATAATAGGATCTTCATTCAAAATTGTTTCTCACAGGAAATGATATAGCCGTTTTTTACCTATGCAAATGAAAAACACTGCGAAAATATTGGATTACGCTGACATGCGAAGTCTGGGCTACTACGTGAATCGCGAGGGAAGGCGGCAAGAACAAGTATATTCGATAGCCTGGTTCTCATAATTTTCGCAAAAGTGATTTGAGTCTGATTGGTCTCGTCTATCCTGAAATATTCAAGCAGTTTGAAGGTTATTTGGAGTGCGATTCCCGAGGTGAGCAAAGAAATTGTATTTCTTTGTATTAAGTGCAAAAAAATAGTTAACTTACCTTTGAGAAAGGTTATCTTGTTCGAAAATAACCATCTCACCTGAGGGCCTAATATCCGGAAACGTCAAAACGTTGAAGCTTGGCCCAAGAGGTTATTTGACATGCTGATTACGAACATGATGCTCTTATGCATTTAGGTTTCATTTATCATGCTTATTGTGCGTATACAACGGATGGCCAAACATCAATGCTAGTAATCTGCATAATGAGCCTATGCGAAATTGCTGACGGACATCATGTCGCTAACATCATATCACCTTGAAAACTACTCAACCCCCCTCTCCCTGCCCCTCAATGCGACCGTCCAAGGGTGCTGCGCCACACCCCACGCTTGACCTGGTTATAATTTCTAGGTTCGACTTTTGGTAAATTGTGGCATAATTTTAATATATTATTAGTATAATTGTTTACAGGAACAACAACTTTTTTTCCGCTGTCGGCATTACAAATGAATATGGGAATAGATGAATGAACCCACCGCAACTTACGTTGAGTATTTCTGAGCATACGCTCCAATCAACGTTCTTCCTTGGAATGGTCAACCACATGTTTGAAGACAACTGCATGTAAAACAAAACATCTCACTGTGCCCACTTTGGGGAAACTACATACAGCAGAGTGATATCGAACTTCATTTGGTCGATGATGGACATCGCTTGACAAACAATGAGTTAAGCACTCGAAAACTAATAGGTGGATACTTCTTGTACATAATTCTCAGGTGTCAAAACTTTAAGTGAGTACGACATGCACAAACTTTTCAAGCATTTAAAGGAGTAGGAACAATCGGAGTCGACCTTGCAAGGCTTACCACGTATACATTCACCACCCAAGCACGAGTAAGGTTTGGGACAAACATCGTTTACGCAAGGGCGGTATGGCTCTAGCTGTACATAATTGTGAGGTAACTCAACTCTAAGTTTAAGATGAATACACGAGCTTTTTACGCATTTAAAGGAATGGCCACAATCGGAGTCGACCTTGCAAGGCTTACTGCGTAAACAAAAACCAGCTAAGCACACGAAAGGTATGGGACAAATACCCTGTATGCAAGGGCGTATTGGGAGCTTTGACAGCGGTATTGTTTTTGGAGACTGGCTGGCAGTTGAAGCATTAAACTCATTCCACGATGCTGTTAGCGGTATTGCAGACGCTGAAATAGCTCGTTTTTTAACACTGCAATTAAACGCGACACATTTGATTTATGAGCTGCCACATTCCTTTTCGTTATCCAGCCTTCCACATTCTCCTCATTCTGCCAAATAAAAACTTTTGACGATCGTAATCTAACAAATAAGAGTGATGTGTTGTAAAAGTGACATACATGATTGGTGATTGGTGTGGACTTAATGGCCCAAGAGTCTCTGTAAATTTCTCCGTTTACCAAATTTGCACTTAAAAAAAAACATCGCTCTATAAAAGTGAGTCAAGACCACAATTGTTGAGAACATATCGTCGAACTTCCGAAAATTGCCAGTACTCTTGTAATAGTAATAGTAGTTTATTATCATGAATCTTACTAGCTTTTATTAATCACATATTGTCTTGTGTATCATACGGGGTGCGGAAAAAGTGCTGTTCCTCAATATGGAGGTAAAAAAATCGACGTGATTCCCAAATTCTTTTTTCTGAACTCGATGTAAAACTTAAGATGTAAATACATTCTAGCATTTTACAAGATACTGGTCGCAATTTTCTGCGCTTTCTGCACCCGCGGCGGATCTTTCTTCGCAACGCATCCCATATCAAACCTTGTAGCTCTCTTCTACAAATGTAAAAAGACTGTCAAAAAGTCTTTTGTATCATAAATTTGTAAATTTGAGAAATCTGTACTGCTCAAGGAATGTGGTAGTGACCTCAAAATATCCTGCAAGTAGCCAGTCCGCAGTTGCACTAGGAGGATTGTGAACAAGAAAGCTAGATAAGAAAACGTGGCACAGAGACTAGGTAGAATCGTTCATTAATTCAAAGTTATGATAGTTATGTAAAAAATGCTCGCTGTTGTTTACATTAGGCCTATTACATTTGTTAAAATCTGAAATCTTGAATCACAGTTTGGGTCCAATTCGTCAAGCAGAGCAGTTTTTACCATCCTCTTTTCGAGAATTTTCGCAATCTGCCTGGGATATAATTACCTTGCTTAGCCACAATCTCAGATCAATCTATACTAGCAAAGAATTTTGGAGAAGCAATTATACTCTAAACATCAGTTTAATTTGAGATTGATAAATTTCTTGGTGGGGTAATTACGGTCCGAAATCGCGCTCAAATGCTGCGGCGCAGATCGATGATAGCCCGCTGTTATCACTCGTTTAAATGGACAGAATGAGGCCTTTAAATGAGACTTATCTTAGCCTAATTTCCAATATTTTGCCTGCATGTAGGCATGAAAAACTACCAATTTCTTTCATCTGCGGGATTTTTAGGAGCCATACTGAGGGACAGTACTTTCGCCGCACTCTATAAATGCCTCTGTCCGGCAAATGTCGCTTCTTATACGATTATATCACTCAAATTAAACTTTGACGAAAAAAGTCAGAACAAGTATAGAAGTAGCCACTGATATAAACAAGCGTCTTGTTTTGCATGCAGTCCGTATCAGTAAGCATGGCGGTTGAGATTTTTTCATTAGGCTAAAAACAGAATGGTGAAAATTGTCAAATTTTTTCATCCAATTTGAAGTGCTGATCGATAAGCGATGTTGACCGGCATTACAATTCCAATCATCACACCAAACTTCGCTTTTTGTACTGCCCTTTTGCTTTTCTTCTATTTCAACGAAACTTGTATCACTGTTACTGCAAAAAAAATCATATTCGTGTGACCAGCCTTTGAATGGTGAAATGTTTACTCTTTTTCCAGCCTTTCCTCCACATTGTTTTTGGGCCGTTCATCACCGGTTACAGACAAGCGCTTTCAAAGCATTCTTCTATGAACTTACCATAATCAAACTGCATAGCAGTCAAGCCGCTTATAGCTATGAAGTAGGCCTGCAAAACAAGATTAAATTTGGTGCGAAAACAATGCTACACTTCTATCCGTCTGAAACTTTGCTTTTTTGTATGAGTGAAATAATTGAGAGAAATTTCTTACCACAAAAACAAACATTGTCGACTTTGTTCGTTTTACCTAAACAAGTTCAAAAGACATGTGTGGCTAAATTAGAGCATGTATATCAACGAAATTGGCAATCCCACATAGCGATATCAAATTTTAGAAGAGAGAAATTTTGTTTCGAGAATCCTGCCTGAAAAAGTTTCGAAATCGCATAATTTTTTCGAAAAAGTTGCTAAATAACAAATCGCTGAAGCAAAAGGTGTTTGACAAAATAGTCATACAAAAAAGGCCTTTTATTGAGACACATGCTTTTCCCCACGCTCTCTATGCGCATAATAAATCATGCAACATAATATTCTGAAATTTTTAAGGCAGAGACATTATGATGATTATGTGGTATAGCGTAGATTTGGAAATAATCCCACAGGAATAAATAATACAATAAAATGATGCATTTTCGCCTTTATGCATATTAGGAAGTAAGTTTGCATAATAGATGCTGAGTTTTCGACAGCATTTATCCCCGTTTCGTAGGGAAACAAGATATGAATAGTTTATGGACAATTAATGTTTTTGTGAATTAATCTCCGCTTCTTTGTCAGATCATCACACAAATCTTCAGCTTCATAGAATCAGTTTACTTCAATATCGCATTCTGAGGAATTTCCTGTAAATTGTCGAAAATCTTAACCTAGGAATAAAATGTTTCATACTGGTGGTAAGTTCCCCTATTACTATTGAAGCACCATACAATATACCGTAGTGCCTTCTAAAAGTTTTGCGAATACTTTAAGAAAGCTATTTAATTTTAAAATACGCTTTCCAATAAAAGTCCATTTCAATGAAAATTCGAAATGATTGGTAATGCTGAACTACGCCGTGCCGAATAGTTTTGATATGGTGGTAAGTTTTTTCAACCGGCCTGGCGATCATTTAATCGTCTTCAAAGGGCTAGAACATTCAATGTAAAACCTGCAACACCAGGCCAACAAATGCTTTCTCTAATTTTTCTAGTTGCGGCGTCGTTATGAGTTTACTTTACAAAAAGTTCACTGATAAAATGAAAGTATCAAAATCCATAACCAACCTGCGAGGTAAAGCCGGAGTTGGGAACTTTCCATGAAGTCTGCCAAATTTTCGGCATTCATGATGCCATCAGGTAGGGTAGAGTACCACTGGCCTAGTCCGACAAATGCATTCTCTAATTTTTCCAGTTTTGACGTAGCTGAGAGCTTACTTTGCAAAAATCAGCATACGGAGATAAACTTATTCTCAAACTACTCTATGTGTGACGTTTACTAAAATTTAGTGAACGTGGCTCAGGACTGAGCTACACTAGAGAATGCAGTAAATATTATAGCATTCTACAGCTTGCATAAGGATACGAAAGCCAAAAATCATCAGTTATCTAACACTCGCTGTTGGTGTTCATTTCCAGATTTTTGGCCAGAATCCAAAAAGCAAACGCCTTTCCAGCTGTCTTTTTTGAATATTACAGTAAACTTGAATTCAAAATCAATTCCATCATGAACCCCGTTCATGTGCCTGCCATGCCACCACACTTGTTCTCTCCCCAAATACTTTTCTATGCGAATATTCAGCTCGGCCTGTTGCACCAACGTACCGCGCGCTGCAGAGACATTTACTCGATATACAACTCCCACATTCGCGCAGTTTCCTATTTTTCCTTGGATATTAGGCAATTTTCTGTTACACAGTGCGATAGTAAAGTCTATTTCTGACAAGCGCTTTTTTGATGCTGTCGTCCGTTGTTTACTAATTACTTCTTCTGTAGCTGCGCTCAAGAAATACTCTGCTGAAGATGGAATTGATTTTGTCCGAAGAACATGTCTATGATTTGTCAGTCATTGCATTGACAATTATGAATGCTGCAATGAATAACCATTATTGCATGCTATCTGACGGCAGGGTTCAAAGGCACCGTCCACCCAAATTCTCGACTTCCATATTTCTGTCTTTTTCAGGCCTTTTGAAGGCTCTGATTACGAATATGGAGTCGAAAATCCGTGAGAATTTCCAAATACCAGTTTTGAAAACCCTCTGCAACATGCGCCGGCGAGGTAAAGCATGCAAGTGGGAGGGGTGACCATGGTCGCTTCGCCCACTTTGCTACTTCCGGAGCGGAAATCTCGCTCCAGAAGCAATCTTTTGCAGCGCAACTTGGGGGTTTGCCTAATGTGGGGGCCCACACTAGTATGCCATCATAATCTCGCCAACCCCCATTTTGGGTAGACGGTGCCTGTAAGAACACATGCAAAGGCCCTTTTTCGCCGTTCATTACTTATTGCAAATCGTTCTTGCAAATCTGGATGGGGTCCGCTTAACCACATCGCTTATTGCGAGTGCCCGACGGTCTCGCCATGGACTCATTTACGCCCTCACAATCTTCGTAGTTTCTGTGAACAAACGTCATTCTTCAAAGGCACCAATATGACGAATGCGACCGCGCAAATCTCTTTATAAAACACAATGTCTGGTATGTGTGTTCGTCTGGATGAATTTGCGCGTGTCTGCACTTACACTTCCCAATTAGAAAAATTCGTTTTTGTACCATTCCGGAACAAACTTTGCAGCATGCGCTTGGGAACGGGTATCGTAGGCTATCATTCTTTATCGATCAACAACTTTTTTTTTGATTTTGCATACTCTTCTATACTACCATATGGTTGAGAACTGGCACAGGAGATTGAGGGAGAGAGGGAAAAGGGGATGAATAAGTGAGTTCGCAGATTACGAGTACAATAGTCCTTCGTAAAAATACCATTACTTCTGTGGTTTTTGTGAGAATCTTGTGCCGGGCAGTTGGTACAGGGAGTCGGGTAAATACCGCCGTTGTTCTTCTTTAACCCCCATTAAGACATTGCTTTCCCTGTCATCTGAAGCCTGAAATTTGGGAAGAGAACAATCGAGAACGCTGTTCATGAGCAGAACCTTCAAAATAATTTCTGAATGCGTGCTATGTAAATTGTAGAAAAGAAGAAATACCAGTGGGCGTGTTTATGGCATCACACATAATTTGATTTTTGGCAAGTTCTTTAGAAGGTTTTGTCACTTTTCACCTCATTGTCAGGTTTTAATTAAGCTGAGGTGCTGAAATTTTGCGGCATACATCCTGTCTCTAAAAAAAAGAAACCGCGCTGTTTCAAAGATTTTTCGGATTTTCTGAGAGAAACCATGTAGGTATCTCAAAATGGGAAAGGCAGAAATATAAGTGGCGTCGATTATTTGGTTGTCTGAAGTCATTATTTGTGCTTTTGGCCCAATGTTTCCATGCCTGTGGAAGGAGGCAAACGCATTTTGCAGCTTAATCTGCAAAAACTTGTTTCAGCCAGTCTCAGTATATCCGCAGTGTAAGTAAAACGGTTGCACTTTAACTGAAATGAAGTAATTCACCTCGATCAAAGACCGGACCGTTCTCCTCGACTCAGGTGACCTACGGTAGTCCTTTAGCAAGTTGAACATGGTCCACGACTGAGACAACTCATGTTTGTCCTAAATCCAAAACATAGGTTCAAATCTGCGTAGATTTCGTTTAACGGGGCTTGAACTCGTTACAAATGAATAAGTAAAGGCTATTGCATGACGAAGGCGCAGATGCATTATTAGTTGAGAGGGCGCGAAGGCGACGCGCGCGTATCTTCGCCGTTGTAAATCCTGTACCTCATGCGCTCTGCGACTAGGAAAGCCGCGTTCGCGCTCAAAGTATTGCGCCTTCGACATGCAAGAGCCTATAAATAGCTGCTTAGTATCATCTATCCATTTATCTGTATCAAAACTATGAAACGTAATTATACGTCACTTCACATGAGGTCTTAAAGTCCTTACATGTTTTTGAGGTCTCCAAGCTAATGCCGCGCAACGATAGCATTGCGACTATCACATTAGCTCATCTCGACTTTTTTGAGGAAAAAGATATGTTTAATAGGACATGTGTGAGTGGACTAGCTGGCATACCCAACATTTACGACTTTCGTCAGCAGAGGGCTTCTGTTTTTCGCTTTCGAAGAAGCTTAGTGAATAAAAAGTCATGGCTCGCTCTCGCGTGTTGATTGAAAATTTTTAAAAGCTCTTCGACTTTCTAAAAACCCATCCTGATTATAAGAAGGTGAGCGCAACCAGTCCTCCTTTTGAGTCTGGCCGGTTCTTTATAGCTTCATAATACCCGTAGCAAGAAATTTTCAACAAAGTTACTTAAAGTTTCAAAAAAATCATTTATTGTTTTGTAAATTACCCGTAAAACTAAGTTGTTTACTATTTAAACATTTTTGTAATCTCTCAAAAATTTAGCTTTTTACCAAGGTCGGCACGAGGTGGTTTTTCGAAAATGCAAAAAAATGAAGACCGTCTTTCGCAAAATCTTACGAAGTCTCTTTTGCCCCTAAACCCTGAAAGTAGACAACCCTAAAAAACGAAAAGTCGATTAAAAACGTAACCCAAGTTATGCTTCTCCGGCCGCAAAGCGATATCACCTTTGCTTTTAATCCCAAAAACGAAACCCATTTGCTTCCATGCCACCTGTGCCGGTCTCCGCTTTTTAATCTTCAAATTAAGTGCTAATTGCTAATATTCATAAGCGTAAATCGAATTTTTTGCTGTTAGCGCTAGCTTTCCCGCCCATGATGCCCATAGACGCGCTTTCTCTTACAGAAAGTTTTTTGACAGCTTGAGATCATGGAAAATATTCGACGAAACGGCAAACTGAAACATGATTTTTTTTCAAATTCTTAACTATCATGAATTCTAAAGTTCTTGAAATTTTGAGACAATTAGCAGCAACAGAAACCGACCCTTCTTAACTTTCTTTTGACTTTTTCTTGATTGGCAAGTCGTGGTTGGTATCAAGAATGCTCTTGGCTTTTTTAAAGTTTATTTACAAAAAATATGAAAGCATGAGTAGGTATAGAAAATGCTTTCAGCGCATGGTATTGCTAGTAGTGACGATCGCTGCTTACAGAAGTCCATAACATTCAGCCAAGGAACTGGGTTTGCACCATTACGGAATTTGCATCACGTTTGAGTCGCCTCATCTAGTACTTAAACCCTTAGAATGAGTAACTTGCTTCGTAAATGCGGAATGCTCTATTTTTGAATTCGCTAACCCACTTACACGTTCGTGAATACAGGATGAGTGTTTTTGTAGATTTCGAAACCCAATGGGTAGGCTTCAAACACGGTTTGCTGAATATATCAATTTCCTGAATACCAAGCTCGTAAATTCATCCTATCTAATGGATTCCAAAACCCAGTAGTTTTAATGATGAACTTCGCTCATTGGACTAAAGTAACGAAGACAACCTATGGCTGACAAAACACGCCGGACGATTGCCTTCGTCGATGTCTCGATAAAGGCAATCGTCCGGCCTGGGGCAACCAGCTAAAGTGACTGATGCCGAAACCACAGCATACATTCGCCTTATATACTTTTCCAGAAAACAGGACAAGAGGCGATTCAAATCGTATGGTCAAGCACAGACTTGCATAGGAAATCTATCCCGCAGCTTCCGATTTGAGTCGATCAATCGCAACCGCTTGCCCTTTTCTAGGCATATTATATTTCAATCCCGTATCTTGCGTATGCAGCGCAAATCCCCAGCGCAGCGAGCGCGCAGATCTAGCCAAACGGTTCGGCCTGGTCCCGATTTGGGCAGACTGCATATAATGCATCCAAGCTCGGCATCATCGGTCACTTAGTCCCTGGCTGGCGGCAGTGAAACTTAACCCCTGGCTGGCGGGCAGTGAACTACCGAGAGCTCTATTTGTAAGTACCAAGCGATAAAGGGCTAAATCTGAGGGCCAAGCGATAATGCTTAGGGGTTCACGTAACGAGAAGCCATAACGCTCTACTTTGAGGGCCAAAACGCTTAAATGTTTTACCTCCATATTAAAAAAGCAAAGATCACCTCGAGTACCAAAAAGCCAAGGCTATTACATATTACATTATGCCGGCCAAGAATCCTGCATCCATTAAAAAAGTGATCTTAAGGTCTAAAAGTTTGGGCAAAGAGAGGCTGAGACCTCTGAGCAGCACCAGGAACGGCTGGAAGGCAATGGCTTTAGAGTAGCCAAAGCGAAAAGGACGCAAATGCAGAAGAGCGTGAAGCAAATCTCGCGCAAAGCGGCTGCGTATTCCTGCGCGTAGAACCTCAGAATCACAAGAAAGCCGAGTTACCCGGCTGCGGATAAACGGCTAAAGCTGCTGAAGCCAGATTTAAGAGCGCTAGTTCCAGCTTGAGTACGATCGAGCGAGACATGCAGAAGCCAGATCTTGGGAGACGAAGGAACAACGAGAATCGCGACTCGACAGCAGTCAAATGAGGACTGAAGTTTTACGGAGAGGGAATGGCGCAGCGCAACTGGTATTGCTCAAACGCGATCGTGCTCGACTTGTCCGCATTCGGCAGGGCAGGCATCTAGGCGAGTAGTTTATTAATGGCGGCATATAATCACAATGCCCAGGTCAACTACTCCACCCATTCGAAGCTACTGGTCTGAAGGATGGATACCGTTTGTGGCGCGTGTCAGTCGACTTTGCTCCAGCAGCAAAGTCGACTTTCCGCCTTCACGCAAGCCGCATGTCTCTTCGTTCATACATGTTCCACAGTTGTGTCCAGCATTTCTTGCAGAATACCGGAAGTAGGATTCATTTTTCCAAAAAACATCCTTCAGCACTACATCTGCAGCGACGTTAAGGAACAGAGTTTCATGCCAACGTTCAAAGTTGGAGGAAGATCTATCATAAAACTGGATTTTTTTATTATTGCTGTTAATAGCCCCAATTTCTTACAGCTGCACTTCGTCTGCGACGAGCAGTTGCAACATCAACTTGCGATATCGTCGATGGCGCTAAAAAGCTGCAAAGAATGCTGCGTTAGCGCAAGGTCTGGTAAACATGTCAAGACTGTTTTGAAAAGTGTCTACATATAAGTAAAAAATCGGCTCAATCAGCGAATGCATTTACCTGCGGGATGCCGTGGCCGAAGATGGAAATTTTACTAACCTCGGGCTGATGATCGTACAACCATCGTCCTTCACGGGTGCCTCCATGCACGAGTACACTCAGGGTGCCATGGTTATGCAAAAAATTTATTTATTTCATAGTACGAAGGCTTCTGCTCTGAAGCTGGCAATCATCTTCCTCACGATGCGTGCAAGAGGTGGTGCAGACAAATGGCCCCTGACGCCGTACTGCTCTTCTATACGGGATCAAAGGAGGGTCGCGTAAAATGCATTAATGGAGGAGATTTAGGGCTTTTGAGATGCAAAAAAATGTTGAGACTGTTTGTCTGTTTTTCCCCATTCTTTGTTTAAGAAATCCAAACAATTTAAATCTTGAATGAGTATCACTGTCAAGAACGACAGCGAAACAGGCATGAATAACAGCTTACATATCGTAACTGTAGTTTACAGAACTTCTACATTTGAAGAATGTTGAATGAAGAGAGCGGCCATTTTGTATAGAAACAAGAAAATGATTGGTTGAATTCAATGAACACAGTCCTCTACTTTAAGAGGAGGGAAAAGGAGGAAATAACCAGGGCTCGGCATGAGATGGCTTTTTCAATTTTTCAAAACGAAGTCCTTGTAGATTTCGGCACAAAATTACGACATCACCTATGACGCGATCATGAACGGATCAAAACGAATAAGGAAAAATAATATAAAACACGAAAGCAACATCGAACAGACCAAAAAATTAAGGATGTTCGTATTCGTCGAATTGGCGGCATGCTGTGTCCGGCGCTTCTTTGCGCGCTTGGAGCAGGCTTGCCGCCGTTACACAAAATATTCAAAAAGCTGTAATCAAGCGAGGAAGAGGGGGTGGTACTTTTCCGTTATCCGGACCCATTTTTTGAGAGAAGCATATTGCTGTTTCCCTCGTACTATATTCGGTCCCGACTTCATAGGAAGGAGTGTTAACCTTGTGCCACGTGTCAAAAAAATTTGACATGTCATTTACATGTTTAACAGGTTTAACCAAGAGTTTGAGTTGCCCTACTTAGCGACGTAAGTTCAATCTCTTTATTAGTCAATAGTGGCCCATTTTCGATTAGACAGTATCAAAAATGAGCATTGTTCTCATAATAACGTTATTCTGTTACTAATTAAACAGATTAGACTTGCTAAGAGTAGAGAAGTGGACTAGGATCCCATCATCCAAATGACAGAGCAAGCAATAGCAAGGAACTTTAAGCCATCATTGATAGTCTCGTCTGACTAAACTCGCAAGACGAAAAGTTTGAAGAGAAAGAGAATGCTGAATCGTTGCTGAAAGCGATCAAGATGTTCTGATATAAATTTCAGATTGTTTTGCTCTCAGACAAATCAATTAAACACCTTTTAGATAATCACAAATGCTCTTTTACCTCGCCGGAAGTGATTTTGAAAAAAACATGTCAAAAAGGACCAAAACCTGTCAATATTTTTCTGACACGTGGTAGGAGGGCAGTCCTCGCGGATACCATAAAAAATTGTTCTTGGACTGAAGAACGTATTTTATAAGAGCTTTTTGAAAAAATGGGTCCGGATAACGGAAAAGTACCGAGGGGGTTTAGGGAGATTCAAAAACTCTTGTAGGGTTTTTGATGTAGAACAAGGTTATGTTGAACATATGAGAAAATTATGTAAGGAAGGAAAATATATGACTTTTTTCTTTCTAAACCCACCTCAGGTGGCTGTTCAGGTGGCAGGAAAGCCACCTAATTCCGAAAAAAGTTTCACGCTTTCACTTCACATAATTTTTTCGTAATTCTTTTTGCACATAGTCCGAACTCTCTGTTGCCCATCTACACACCAATTTTGGCGTCATTTCATTTTTCTTCGCTGTGAACAATTTTTTGTTTATTTCGCGGCAGGTTTGAATTCGCGCACTTGGCCGGCGAACATTTCTAAAACAGGAAACTTCTGGTTTTTGCAGATCGATAGAACAGGAATGACAATTTGCGCCTCCTATGGAAGATGTGACATAAAAGCAGAAGGCGATTACGTTTGTAAAGGGGGGCTTTGGTTTCCTCTCTACGATATCTTCCTTGATTATCCACGATCGACTGTCAATCAATCTCGGCATCGTAGAAGTGTATGGCCACGGACAGACTTCACGCGATTTGATCGTCGCGAATCAATCGCCGCGATTTTCATTCATTTCCATTTTACATCCAGAAATTTCGGGTTGGAGAAGTATCACAACCGAAATGCAAGCTGGTCGGCATGCAATGAACTCGTAGCAATTGTCTTGTCGCGATTAAATTGCGACGATCAAATCGCGTGAACTCTGCCCGAGGCCTTACATGTGCATACCTCTCGACAAGTTGCTACACAACCGACATGCAAGAACACGATCTTGCTCGCTTCATTTTCAAAATCCAAAATTTTTCATTGAGTTGTAATTGAACGTCGGTATCATCTCGCAAGATATTGTGAAAAATTATGTGGTTGAAGGATGTGGCAACCTTTTTTGAAAATTTCCCACTACCGCAAAATGATTAAATGGCTAATTTGCACGTACAGATGACGATATGGACGCTAAATGAAAATTTAGGTGGCGCGCGAACATGGATCGTATAGCCGATTGAAGACAGCGTGCACAACTTTTAGTCCCAATTTCAAAAAGCATGGATAAAGGGAGTATACTCTGCATGCAGCTATACAAAGTCATAGAGGTGACTGTGAATTCGGCTGAAAAATTTTTTCGAAATTCCACAACGTGTTCAGATGCCCATTCTCTATGCTGTTACATGATAAAGAACAGCGTAAACTTACAAACATTTGGAAGTCTTCGCAAAGATTCGGCAGAATTCAGCATGGACTTATCCTGGATTCTGGAAAGGTAGATATGCATCATAGAAAATTCGAAAAATTTTTATTTGTAGGCAGCAATTCAGACAGCAAACAAAATAACAACCTAACGCAATTTTGAATTAGGATGGCTGTAAATTTGGAGGTCAAGAAATTTTTGAGAAATCCAAAAGCTGTTTCAGCAGTAAAAAATTTGGTGGCTAGTTCTGAAGGGAATGACATAGCTGCTAGAAGAGCTATAAACGAGGTAATACTCCTCTGGTTCCTCCGTTAAGTGGGCTTACGCGGCGTATGTACCGTGCAAAGACATTTTGAAAACTCGATTAGTGTTTATATTGGGAAATATGTGAAGGCATGTGGGGTAAGTGGAATGTGCTGAAAATGGACAACAAATACGGCAGAACCTACTCATAAGTAAACAAAATCCATATTGTCAGTACGCAGTTATTAAGTTGATGCAAAAGTTTTGTTGCATCATATTTGAAAAATCATGAATTCTTGCACTCTCAAAGGATGAACAAATTTAATCTTGCAAGATAGAGAAGACTCTTCTCTTCGTGATAGTGCCTTCGCTGCTCTATAATAAAAAGTAGCTTTTTAGATGGAAAAAAGGAGACTAAAATTACCTTATTTTCTGTCGTTTTAAGTTAGACTGCTGAAAAGCTGACTTGTGTTAATATTCTGGTCAAGCAGTGTAGTCCTTTGATCCACACTTTCCAACAGCGCAAAGTTTGTTTTAAAAAAGCAACTTTGTGAAGAGCTACGATCTTGTTAGCAATAAAAACAAAACTTAATTTTTGGACATTTTTTAAAAACCATAACACTTCACAGAAATTCTCATTTGGCACAGCAGCTTAACTCAAAATGACCGAAGTTGAAATAATTATTCTCCTGCTTCTATCTGAAAGCTACTTCTTGTTAGAAAGTAGCAAAGGCACTATCACAAAGAAAAGAGCTTTTTCTATCTAGCAAAACTACTTACTTAGTTTACTTTAATGGCCTGTCCACACTTGTCGTGCGGGCCCCAATTCGACCATACGTTGCGGTTTCGGGCAATCATCGTCATCCATGAACGTCTTGGCAGGTGTCTGCGATTGTTGGTTGATTCTGAACTAGATTCCAGAGTGCTTCGTCCAACGTCGTGGAGATGCGCGACTTGACGATCTTTGTGAATAGTTTGTAAGACACACTTAAAAGTTCATCGGTCGGTGATGCTTTAGATTTTCTTTCCCGCCTTTTTTGTTTAGGAGAATCGTGCGGGATGTTTTTTACTGGTTGTTTCTCCTCTCCTTTTTTAGGTAGTCCGCCATATGAGTTGCCAGTAAACTTTGCAGCTTGTGATTGCCGGCAGTAAATTTGCGGTGATTCTATCGGAATCCGGGGCTGTTTCACGCCGAGAGTTTACTAATTTTCTGTCTTTACTCAGTAGAGCTTGTATCGATACTTAAGTCTGCGTAGATCTCTTCAACATTTTTTAAAACTTCTTCTGTTCCGTGCTGCTTCGAGTAACTTCATGTGTCAATATCGTTTCAGATCGTCTTGCACGGGAACAGCACTTGCTCCTGATGTGGCATGCTTGGATCTGCGTCAAACTTTTTTCTATAGGAGTTTGTTGGTGTTGCTCGTCAATCGTCCACAACCTCTTTTCACGGTGAGAGCTGCCTGCTTAGCACAGCTGTGTAGTCCTTCCATCAGCTTTCCTAGATCTTCTGTTGGATCATTGCCCTTCCATTTGTACCTGGCAATGGTGTTCTCGAGAATGCGTTCGTCGTACACGGCCTCTCTTCTGAGCTTTTAACGATGGGAGAATCTCCTTTCCATTCTCTGACTTACGGATCTTCGCTCGAAATAATCGGTGATCCCGAGCCTGTGCAGAACGACGAACTACTCCGACTGACAAGTATATGGTCGATTTCCGCATGCGCCTGCCATTTGGTGACTCCCTTGTCCAACGGCGATGTTCTTTCTTCTAAAAAAAACTTTCATAAAATAGTCGAGCCGCTGCGATAAGCCACGAGTCTGTCTCCATTCTCATTTCGACTTCCCAGACCAAAATTCCCAATTCTGTCATCTTCTTGGACTTGTGTCTGTGCTATCTGAAGTCGACGACAATAAACTTATAGAACGACTTCTTTTTGTAGATGGTGTTCTGAGGCTCTTTGTAGAACTTGTCGAGCTCGCTTTCGTCTACTGCCTTTGAAGGTGATGGCAGTTGATGATACTTATCTTCTTCTGAAGCGTGCGGCAAGTCGAAGGACTGCTAGTCGTGATGACAGAATTTCGTAAGAGCCGACGAACTGGCGAACGGATGGATGTAACACAAACCCCATTCCTTCAACGTTCCGTGTTGGAACATTCTCTCCTAGTACGACAAGGCTTCCATCGTTCTTCTCGAGTGTGGCCAAGCTTCTGTTCTTAATTTTCCTTTGTGCAATTACATCGTACTCGATGCGAGTTTCGGCGTCTAAGAACATGAAGCTCATAGGTTGAGAATGGTCTTTGCATTATAAGTGCAAGGTCGAAAACAACCTCCATATTTTGTCGTATCCGTTTTGTTGCCGAAAGGATCTATGAACGCCACGCTTTTGCACCTGAGATTTCTTAGCCCTCACCGGGTCGTACTGCCATTCAACGTCCCATGCGGCAGAAAAACATGGTGCGGGATACTGGATCGATTGGTTTAAAGGCGGCAAAGCTATTGGAATATCCCGCCGCCGCACCCTGAATAGCCGGGCTGGGGGTTTTGGGGCTATATCAAAACAGTCCTGTCCCTTAGGGTTTTTGTCTGGCAACGGATCCTACGCGTGAGTCTAGGCCTTGCTGCTGCACCCAGTGGCAGCCCCTCGAAAAAAAACAGCCACCCCCCCCCCCCCGAAAAAAAATTTTTTGTAAGGCTAATTTGAATTCTCAAAAAATTTTACAAATATTTACAAAAATAAACAAGTCGTTTGCACATTTTTATAACCCATATAGGTAAGTTCCAAAAATTTCGCGACCCATTCTCGGGAGGGGGGGGGCGCCCCCCCCCCCCGCCCCCCCCCCCTCGGACCGCCACTGGTAGACATACGATTTGGGTGCATTCAAAAAAAAATTCCAAGGCTGCCGTCATTCTGCTTTTTTTCCTGAATTTTGTGTTCAAGGGCACAAAATTTTGGCTAGAACGTTTTCAAAAGCTAACCGCCCTTCTGCTAGGGATAATTCGAAAGTAAAAGGACCTTTTTGCTCCTGAAAGACTTTACTGAATAACGGTAGAAGCCAGCAGTGTAAACGTTTTGTATAGAGCAACCTTGGCATGCTAGAAGCGATTTTGGGATTTTGGTGCTCCTCGCCTCCTATTTTTTTTAAAAATAGCGATGTTGTCTAGTTCTTAGTAATATCGCTCTACGTTTGTTCATAGCAACGCCGCTCTGCAAGCCATTTCGAAAATGTTGGATAAGTACACTCCACCATAGCTATCTTTGGGTTAAGCGTGCCTACTACTGATCCCCACCGAAGAATGTTTTACTTCTAACATTTCTAAGTGGTTTGCAAACTACTTTTCCAAAGCCAATCACCTGCAAAAAGACAAAGGCTCGCGCTTGTCTTGACGCTTTATTGAGGAGTCGGTATAGCACGCTTGCCAATAATATACTGTCGCTCTAAATGACTGCTTCATTGTCACCTCAACGCAATCCGAAATTGATGAGTATTTTAAATTTTTGAATCAACAGTGGCACTATATAAATACATGTGGAACCTTTTGGTGGCTGGCTTCTTTTTCACACTCAGACAATTACTGCGAGCACCCGAGGCCCCTAGCGGTGCCTTTCGGCGGTGCGCGGGCGTTGAATTCTTGGAATGACCATCCGCGGCCCCGGCCCTAGAATTATTTGCATGGCGACCCGCGGCTCAATGTCATCGCTAAGGAAGGCCGCGGGCCTTAAAAGTTTTATCGGAACACCCGCGGCCCAAAAAACAGCACCCGGGCGAGCCCCGAGCCTTAGTGGACGCACTGCATATTCAGCTCTCGGGCAAGCTCCGACCCTTAGGCACGGCCCAACAGAGTCACTCCGACGAGCCCCGGGTCTTGCATGAGCACAATTAATACACGCTATAAGAGAGAACGTTACTCGCGTGAGATACGCCGTGGTAATAGGGTTACCCTCAACGTTTGTGTCTTACTCAAAAGTGAAAGTAGCATCAAGTTCTTGTTCATTAATAGTGTCTCGGATGAGCCCCATTGGACTATGGACCGTCGAAAACTCTGTTATGGTGGTGTAGATGTCGCGAAATTTTGGGAATGAAAGATATGAACTCATTAATCCTACCGAGGTGTATCGCTACCCCCCCCCCTCCCCCCATGCATGTTGCGCACCCATCGGGCGCTTGCCGGGCCACCCGCTGGCGTTGTTCGGGCGCTCATCGGGTCACCCGCGGGCATTGCCGGGCGCTTACGGGCCCCTATTGGCGCGCCCTCGAGATGGGCGTGGCGTCGCCCGTGGGTGGCCGGCGGGTGCTCGCCATAATTGTCTGAGCATCCAGATAAATTTATCTAACAGTTCTGTTCGGATCAAATGGTTAGAAAAAAAATCTAGGAACATCCTTGTCCATACCACGTCAGCGCATTCTACAGCTCTAAAGCGTTCTGTCACCAGCAGTACATGCGAAAGTGCTGCAGAGACTTATACACGCGATAATGAACGATTAGAGTTACACAATCGGCATTTGAAATTTCCTGCAAATGGATACACAATTATGCAATCACGATCAAGATTATTTAGGTACGTAGACTAATCTTCGTAAAGCAATAACATCAAGATTTCTTTTTGCATGCTTTTTACTTCGATAGAATTGTAAGCCAGGAAGTCAGCGGTGCTAGAGAAACTAAACGAAGTAGAGAAAAAGATTAAGTGATAGATTAAAAGAAAACTTTGTTTATGAAGAACGATATTTACGAAGCTGTATTCGTATACTGTATCTGTTCAAGACTAATCGAGATTACAAGTTAAATATGCTAATGTAGTGATAACGCCTTCTGTCCTTCGGCGATCATACGCATATTTATACAAAAGTCTTTATGTAAACATCCCCAATTTATCATTTCAGGATTTCAATTGAAAACTTCTTCTTGTAATTCGACGTCTTCGAGCTAATCAACCTTAATCTTCCACATTAGTCACCCTTGTTGGCTCTGTATTCAAATCTAGTAACAGCGTAGGTTTTGTTGAGAACATTCTGACCTGCTTTTCCGTCCGTGTTTGCCGATATCCTCTATCAAACAAAAAAACGCGGCATCAAGCCACTAAATTTAGACGACTTACCGGAACTTATGTAGGACTGCTTTTTCGTCGGGTCACCCGCAGAAATCATGCAAACCCAGCAACCACTGCAATGACTCAGCACTTTGTTACGGTTCAGCAGCTCTGCATGAACGATGCTCTGTAAGTTTCGGATTCCATCGCTCTGACATCAATTTTCTGCGGAAGCGCCGCATCTGTGCGCTTTTCAACGGTTGAGAGAGTGCTGCGAAAAAATCGTAAATTCTGCTTGTTCTGCGAAAATCCAGTGAGGTTACAAAGAGAGGAAGTTTAGTCGAAGTCGTTGTTCATTAATAAATGTTTACCGCAATTTTTGGCGTTCAGATGGTCATCATAAAGTAGATATGTTTAAACTGATTTTATCCTAGCTGCACATGCCAATATTTTCTCCCATAAAAATCTTTGACGACTCATCGCTCAGAGACCCGCAGTCGATAAGGAAGGTAAATTTGAGATCAGCTTTTTGTACCCTTCCAGGCAAAAACCATCTCATGTTAAAAGGCTACCTCGACTAATTCTTCCTTCCTTTGTGAGAAAGACTATAGAATGTTAGTGCAACTAGTCACATCGCTTTGATCTTGACCTCTGATCTGTAATAATGTCAATAGGCTGTGTCATCAAAGCTGTACAAATGGGTAGTGTGGAATAACGAGAATTCAGTTTTACTTATTAATGCAATTTCGCATTAAATGTACCACAAATCAAAATTTCGTCTACTATTTCCACGGTGACGAAAATCGACGGTCTGGGTAGACTTCACGCCACACTTGATTTGGTGGCGGGTATCCGACGGTTACTACTCGAATATGGAAATCTTTTCCTACGGGTGGCCAAGCCATTGGAGGATGCCACCGCGGGTAAGATGAATATGGATAGGCAACTTGCACGAGGGCAATCAGTACCGCCTGAAATCCCCATTTCATCTCGAAATGCAATTTTAGGATGTGATTGCTGTACCGTGAATATTGTTTTGAAAAGTAGCATCGTTGCTAGCAACTTTCGCTTGCTACCCTAAAATAAAAATTGTTATATGTAAGGTAGATATTGGCGAACTAGGACGAGGTGGGGGAATAACGGCATAGCAGTTTGCAGATGCAAAATGTGAGCTGAATAAGTGGATGCTACGGATGCTTTATATTTGAACGTATACTGATGATTGGTCTAAAAGGCTTTGAGTGCCATTTTAGCACGTAATGTTTCCACTTTGGCTAAAAGCATTTCTGGTTTGCTGATTGGCCTGTATACTGCGTTCAATTAGATAACGATGAAAGGCTGCATTTTGTGCAAACGTTCTTTTCCTCTGCTGTTTTGAATTTCTCGTCTAATTGTTGCCTAACTGATCGGATGGAAATTTTACGCAGTTTTTGGTTGATTTATATGCTATTGAAGCTGCCATATATGCAAACTTGATCAAGTATTAGTATTTTCTTTCATCTGCTGCCTCTATGGGTGAGTAACAGCTGACGATGCTTATCTTCCTCTGACGCGGAGCCGCAAGTCCAAGGAATGCTAGTCGTAGTGACAGAATTTCCTAAGAGTTGGCGAGGTGGCTAACGGATGGGGGTATGACAGAAGCTACGCTTCCGACTTTTTGTGTTAAAACTTTCTCTCCTTATGACAAGGGTTCCATTTTCCTGCCAAGTGTGGCCGAGGTTCTGTTCTTGGTTTCCTGTAGTGCAGTTACATCGTATTTGATGCGAGTTCCGTCGTCTAGAAGAACATAAAGCTCATGGGTTGAGAATGGTCTTTGCATTATAAGCAGAGGTGCGATAGTCGGAGCCGATTCTCCGCCTACCTTCACTTTTGAGCTGGTGCAGGGGTGACCACCTTCACTTTTGGGTTTGAAAATTTTTTTGCTAAAGCTCAAAAGAAGGAAAATAAGCAAAAGGAATGTAAAAGAAAGTATCAAGAGCATATATCTATGTAGTAGGTCGATCCAGGCAGTGACCGCCGAGAACCAGAATTTCGAATGATAAAATAATGAAAAATCGTGAAAAATCATTCCACTGTTACAAATCTGCTGGCTGAAGACCTCTGCAGTTGCGACTTCATAGGGTTTGAAGGTAAGTGTTGTTCTACCAGACAGTGAAAGGATCAGTTTGACTCGAGGAGTGGCCGCCGAGAACGAGAATTTTGAAAACCTTCAAAAATCTTCTCAATTTTAGGTTGCTTAATGACAACTGACATTTAGACTCTTATAAGTCCGGACTTTGAAGGTGTGTGATGTTGCGACTTCTAGGTTTTGTAGGGTGAGGTTTGCCCTATCAGAATATGTCTTAGCTGTACCGATCCATTAAAACATCGCCGAGATCCAGGCTCTTAAAAAAGCGGGTAAAAAACCGTTTTTCAGCTCATAACTTCTTCAGAACTGAATAAATCATGTTGCGACTTCATAGGTTAGATTCTCCTCTTCAAGAGCTTTCAGATGATATATAATATGTGGGGGATTCAATGTTTCTTGCGGCTCTAACCCGGGGTGGGGTACTCCTCTTCACTAATTCTCCACCCCGCCCATTTCAATGTATTGGCGGGAGGCCGCCAGTGGAGAATTAGTGAAGAGAGGTACTCCACCCCCGGGCATATGCCGTGAGAGGCGTGAATCCTCCACATATTATATATCATTTGAAAGCTCTTGATGAGGAGAATCCAACCTATGAAGTCGCAACATGAATTATGCAATTCTGAAGAAGTTATGAGCTGAAAAACGGTTTTTACCTGCTTTTTCAAGAGCCTGTATCTCGGCGATGTTTCAATGGATCGGTACAGCTAAGAAATATTCTGATAGGGCAAACCTCACCCTACAAAACCTATGAAGTCGCAACATCACACACCTTCAAAGTCCGGACTTATAAGAGTTTAAATGTCAGTTGTCATTAAGCAACCTAAAATTGAGAAGATTTTTAAGGGTTTTCAAAATTCTCGTTCTCGGCGGCCACTCCTCGAATCAAACTGATCCTTTCACTGTCTGGTAGAACAACACTTACACTTCAAAACCTATGAAGTCGCAACTGCGGAGGAACAACACTTACACTTCAAAACCTATGAAGTCGCAACTGCGGAGGTCTTCAGCGCCAGCAGATTTGTAACAGTGGAATGATTTTTCACGATTTTTCATTATTTTATCATTCTAAATTCTGGTTCTCCGCGGTTACTGCCTGGATCGACCTACTTTCTTCGCTGTACATTATAACAAAATTCAATTAATGAAATAAGTACTGTTCCGCTGAGTTTTACTTCCAAATACACTATTTGATAGGCACGTTTACTTTAGATATTTATGACGCTGTATACATAAAAAGGTGCTTTCAATGATCCCTTTTGCATTTGTTTTGCTTATTTTCCGCGCACTAACGGCATTGACCTGGAAGGATAGACGTTAATGCCCCCCCCCGGTCGACGTTTTTTGGAGGTGAGTGTCCGGCACTACCACCTTCACTTTTGGCCGGCCAGTGGTAGCTGGGACCACCTTCACTTTTGGTGGGCCCGGCTCCCCCCATCGCACCTCTGATTATAAGCAAGGTCGAAAACAGCCTTCGTGTCTTGTCGTATCCGTTTCGTTGCCGAAAGGATCTATGAACGTCACGCTTTTGCACCTGAGATCTCTTCGCCCTCACCGGTCGTACTGCCATTCGACGTCCCAAGGACACGGTGTGCAGGGTACTGGGCGATTGGTTCAAAGTTGACAAAGCTATCAAAATTTCCCGCCATACCCTAGGTAGCCGGGCTGAGGCGCTCTGGGACTGTATTGAAGCAATCCTGTCTCTTTGTAACACTGACGGTTTTTGTCTTTTCGCGAATTGACTGACCTTGCCAGGTAGGTGGCAATGGACCCTGACATGATGACCTGGGGTAGTCTGCTTCAGCTGGGGTGACGCTTGAGTCCGGACCTTCTTGCTACACCCAGGGGCACTGGTACAGTGATTAGAAATTTACAAGCTATGATGTTTTGCTAGTGTATGATGTTTGCAGAATGCACGTGCAGAAAAAGCATTGCGCAAAAGAGATCACGAACGACGCAGCAAAATCGATCAGGATATAGATGTGCTTGAACATTTATATCTTTCTAATCTTTGAAAACAAGTGTGATCAATGATTTTTGCAGCAAGGTGTCGGAATCTGTGTTTTTGCAGCAGGGCGTCGCAATCTGTATAGAAATTATCTGAAGTCTTCACCTTTAGATATCATAGAACATATATAAATATATGAAACATATTCAAAAGCGTGCTTGGTAATTGATTGAGTGATTGAGGAGTTATGGTTGATATTAGAGCCTCGCATGGATGGTCCGGGGTCAAACTGGACTTTTTTGAGGTTAGGAGCAACAACGGGGATATCGTTTTCATGAGGTCCTGAGGAGAGTTCACATGAGTTTTAAACCTTTTTGTTTTAGACGATTAGAACGCTCAAACGCTCAACGCTCTATCATATAGCGAAGAGATCGAATCAAACCATTGCCTCTCCTCTTTTTGAGCCAAAAATAGTCTAAACCTACGCCTTGAGAGATATCGCGCTCCAAAATAGTGTCCGTTGGATTATGTGGTGAAGAATGCATCGCCACATTGTTGAGGCCACAGATTTGGTTGGCCTAACAAGGCA
Source organism: Cylicocyclus nassatus (assembly GCA_958299035.1). Lineage (NCBI taxonomy): Eukaryota > Metazoa > Nematoda > Chromadorea > Rhabditida > Strongylidae > Cylicocyclus > Cylicocyclus nassatus. Next base: position 63,073,438 of record CATQJL010000223.1, read on the forward strand.
AGGATATTAACATTAGTTGGCGATTGAAGATAAGATATACATCAACAAACGCGTCTTTGAACGCTAAACCAAATCTGTTTTTATTTTTTGCGGAACAACTCTCCGAAAGAAATTGTGGGCGTTTAAATGTCCAAATTTGCCAAACATTGAATGGCTTGAAAATAGAAACTCTGAAACGATACCTAAACAATTTCAACTGACCATTAAAGCTTTCTTGCAAACAATAGACTTTATACAAAACTGAATTTCTACTTTTCGGTGAGTTTCAGCTTTTTGCCAACTTTAGGCCACTTGAATCTTGAGAACGTTGGACATTCACTCGCTCACAACTTGCTTCGGAAACTTATTCCGCAAAAAAGGGAAGCAGATTCGGAATCAGCGTTCAAGATCGCGTCTAATGATATGCATCTCATCTTCAACCGCCAACTAATGTTGGTATCCTTCCCTTGTAAGTGGTTTTCAACATCCTGAACATTAAAATGGTTCCATACTTAATGACGGGTGCCCTTATTTCACTCAAAATGTTTTTTTTTGTTTCTTTGTTATAATAGACACCTCACATGCGCTTTTTTTCGCCTTTTCATTGTATGATGTTTGAATAAGGGCTTCCATACTAGCTTTTATATAAGAAAAGGAATTCGTGAATTCTCGCCAGTCACAGGGGACTGCGTTTTCAAAAATGCTCCAAACCAAGGAGTGCCGGGCCCTAGTTGATATGATAGCGCATAACATGTTTTGCACTCCCGTGGCTGTTTTGCCCGAAAATTTGGTCACAAGCTCACACTAGATTTGGGAAAAAAATACGGACCACATGTTTAAGATTTCTATTCTAGGAAAATGTTTCGGGTTTTTTAATTCCGAGAATATGTTCAAAAATTAGTTGCTATTGAATCGCACAAAACATATACCGTTAAAAAATGGTATTTAGAGAACGTACACCGAATTTGGGTCTTGTCATAAAAAAAGGAACGTCGAAAACTCCTAAATTCGAATCCTAATCTAGTTGGATTTTGGTGCTAGACCTTGAATTCGCAACGAACAAATCTCTGTAACGAAGCAACCTCCCTTTAAAGCCAAAGTTTGCTCTTGTTGGAACAATCTCGCAGCTGGACTTCAATCTTGAAACTTTCTATGATTTCCGGTTTCAGCATTTGAACAGGCACTGAATAAGGGGGCGGGGCTTGCAATGTCTTGGCATCCTGAGGGGCTCGTGATTATAGTGAGTCCTCGGATGAGAAACTTTCCGCACCCAGCTGTTGAAGTGTCCGTTGCCATGGATCTGCTTGGAGTGTTTTTGGTTGAAATTAAAAAGATATTATCGAGCTTTTGCAAAAATAGAAGCATGTTGAAGAATGAAACTACCACGTACATTAATTAGAATTCGCAAATGTATGATTATTGCGGAAAATAACGAAAATTGAAAAAACTCATGCGATAACTTTATATACTTGAAAAAAATAGTAAAGCTCTGACTATTCTTTTATTAGATCTGCGATGTTTTGTACGAACATCTATTCTGTGAGGAAGCATCTCTCGATGGTGTCCTCTTACTCACTTCTCAGAAACCATTTTGAGGAAGCATCTTCTGAAGGTGTCCCCTTTCTCTCTTCTTGAAATTCATTTATTTATTGAGGGAAACATCTAGTTGAAACTTCATAATAATCTATGCAGATAGCTAACCGAATTGAGGGCTGTAAAATTTGTGTGCGCGCTCTCTGAAAATTCCCTTTTGAAGGCAATTAAGGAGAAAATCGAAAATAAAGAGGATGAAATTGTGGATGGAAGCTGGCTTTGTGTAGTCGCTTCGCAGCTGGAGAGTTTGATTGTTCGTTTGCACCATATCCAAAATTCCATAATTTCTGACTTCTCCAGCTGATTTGGTTACATTTATTTTTGTTCGGAAGAGCAATCATGCTTTTGCTAATAATATCTTAGCGGATCACTGTTGGTCACACATTGCGTAGATAGCAGCGATAAAGATATAATCAATTTTCAACTTTCTGTATACGGTCACAACCTTAATCTGGCAAAAAAAATCAAAGCTGTCAATTTTCTAGGAGGTTTTGTTGCCTATTCTTTTTGTCAGCAATTTGGCTGATTGAAAGTCTCTATCAAAAATCATGTTTTTCGAGAAAATGTTCACAAAAATCAAATCAGCTGATTTGTACTGCTAGCTTAAAAATCATAGCTTTTGATAGAAACCTTCAATTAGCGCAAATTCATCGTTTCGAAAGAGCAAGTGAAACATAACCTAACGACTGCTCCGATTTTCATTGCAATTTCGGATTTCTTATAACTCTGCATTGAAAACACAAGACTTGAGTATTCTCTTTCACTGCTCCTATCTATGCTATATGTGATCACCGGTAAGAAAATCATTATGAGGAACAAAAATTACTTTTTTGAACAAGAATAGATCCAAATGATTGGCTGGGAAAATTAAAAGTCATGAATTTTTGAAGATAGTGCGAACAAACTTTTGAACTGACCTGATAAATAAATTCGCTTCGAAGGACACCAGACGCTGTTCGCCAGACAAAAACACGACTTCCTCCCTTGTCAATGGAAATTCTCAAAATTAATAGTTCCTTTGGAAAAAGAGACATCCTCGATGTTGCAATGTTTGTACTATGTAATACTATCAGATAATACATTTTCAGGTGTATAAGTCGCACCCTGTTTGCTCTAAAGGCGAACACGCTAAAAGTTCGGCTTTTACCATGGTAGGCATTAAGTGTGCGATGTGCGAGAAATGGACCGCATTGCGGAACACATGCGCAGCGGCACGCCTGGGTCTGCTCTCATTTAAAGCAAAAAACGATACCGCTTGTACTATGAAAATAGGATAGAAGCATTTAGAAGAAAAAACTCAAGGTTGGCATTTTGCAACAGGATCAAGAAATATTCTGAAGGCATCTTTGTTTGATGGAGTAAATCCTGCGCATGCAGTACCTCTGCCAGCATCAAAGGAAAATTATTTATTATTTCAGAATTCGGACTAATCAAAAACAGGTTTTTCTCTGGTGGAATTCTCTGATTTCTGTGTTTGCGTTTTCCTCAAAAATTAAACGCACTCGCTTTCTAGCACTAATTTTTTACGGCTAGAAAAAAGTCATGAATCCCATGTTCAAAATTGATTTTCTCTCCGCTGTAGCGTTAATACATATTTACGCATGTTCAAAAATTGCAGTACGAAAGTAGTTCCCTTGATTTGTTTCCAACTTTCGAACACTTCGTTCAATGGCAAAGGTACTGTAGTAGTCGCATAATTTTTCACGTGAACAAAGTACTTTCAAATTTTTTCTGTGATCCTTCTTGAAAATTGCCATCTTGATAATACCTTCAATTAATTCCATTCGAATTTTCTCACAGTAATTCATGGCAGCAATACTGCAGTAAAGAGAAGTAACCTCTTTCAAGAAAAGTTATTTTAAGAAATTCCATTGACAAAAAAGGAAGTTAGTAGGCTGGCTAAATAATTCATTCGCACCATTTTCGAAAAATTCATAGCTTTTTGATTTCTGAAAGTATTTGCGTACTTCTGATTTTGTCTCAAGAGGAAATTTTCTGCTTTACAACTGCATTCAAATAACCTTCTAACTCACAAAAAGTACGGTGATAAAAGCTTTCGAAAGAAATTTCTCAAATTTTGATTTTTCTGTGCAGAATTACTCAGAATCTGAAACTCGCACCAAAAATCGGAACTGTTGGTACAATAAATCTGCCCTGCTCTTTTGCTGAGCAAGACTTGTTCTCATCGAGCTTTTTTAAAGTTCTGTTTTGAGTAAGGTACAAAACGGCAAATTTGATTCTTGCCATTTTTGAACATCATTTGACATATGACTTTACGCTTCTATAAGGTTGGTAACCACTTTTATCAGGTGGGTAGAAAAGATTTATGCCTCGAACAAGAGCGAAAATTAGGCCGTGAAACACTCACGCATGTATGTAGCTCATACTTGAGGAGGTGGAAGGAGTCAAGGCTCGATAGAAGCGGAATTTGCTGCTTTTCAGTTTTTATTTCTGTTTATGTAAGTGTGTCTACTATATATTGAACCATTCGAGGATGCCATAGGTAATACGATAGATTAGATCGGACCTTGGTCAAGATCCCACGTCTTCGAATTGCATTTATTTTCACAGAAATTATTATTCATTCCGCTCTTGGTTTGCTTTTCCAGAACGTACTTTCCTCTATCCAATGGTGTGCTGTATGCCTCTTTGGTACTCTCTCAAAGCATAGGCCTTGTATTGCAATGTCTTTCTTGGAAATCTTATATTTTCCAACTATTATTCAATAGCTGGAATTAATGTAGAGGATAAATAGATAAATTATGGAAAAACCGCCTTGATGATGACGCATTCAAAAGTTCTACTTCGACCTTCGACTTTTTGTATTTCGAGTAGCTAAACAGTGGTACGGATCACTAAGGCTCATGTTTGCAGAAACGACTGTTTGCAAGTTTTCTTGTTTTATTATCTTTTGATTGATTTTTTGTATTGATGATTTTTGATGATTGCTGATTTTTTGTAAACTTAAGGCAGTTGAACCAAGCGCAGTAAACGGAAACAACACGTTTATAGGGCGTGACGGAATATTGAGTTTTATCACGGGGTATGTCGGTAACGGTTTGAGCTAGTATGTCACTTAGTTTCCTCGTGGCAAAGCATCGAAGTTAGTTCGCCAGCAAAATCTTAACGAATGGAACTGATCTTGAAATTTTATGCACACCTGCTATGATTTCCAGGTTCGAAGTTAATAAATCTTAGAATGATTTGAATGTTTCATAAGTTGTTGTAATTGCTGAGAGAGGCAACAACTTTCGTACCTGCGTCGATTGCTTATGAACATCAGATAAAGTGAATGAATTTGCCGCAACTGACATTGAGTATCTTTTTTTCAGAACTCATAAAGTGCTGACAAAATTATAGGTCCACTCTAAAAAGTGCCATAACTCATTCTGTTGTCAATAAAAGAGAATTTGGTACAGTTGTGTGTTTACCAGCCTACTGTCAGTCATCAATATGGGTTTCGTTTTCGTTTGGTTATTAGAGAAAAAATTGAAAATTTTGAAAAAACCAGACTTGAAGGCTGGCCAAAATTATAGGTCCACCTAGAATTTTTACTGATTAAAGCACTTCTTAGCTCCCGAATTCTTTTAGATAGTTGCACATCTAAAAACGTTGAACAGCTATCTTAGTCAAGCTGTGTCATACCTCCACAAACAACTTATTATCCGCTTTTTTGCCTTGAAAATGCTCTTACATGTATTTCGTTCTACAGACCTGCGTTGAGTAATTAAGTAAGAAATTTTTCAGCTGCATCGAAAGGGACGGGGTTTTATCTACCTTGTGGACGCTTTTTGACGTGAGCATTGAGGAAAAAATCCGACTTTTGCTGCTGAAGCAAATCCCACATCGGCTTAATCGGCAGAGTAAGCCTCAGTTTCTGCCCTAAAACCCTTTATGCACTGTCATTATAACCTCGATATTGTAGAAGCACTCTTTACATTAAAATAAAGCTGTTCGCCATACTTGCAAGTGTCCCCAAAGCTGCCTTGCTTCTTTTTCGAAACATGAGTTGTGTGTGCAACGTAAAATGGTGTTACGCGATCCAAAATAGCTTGTCAAGTGCTACCTCACTTAGATTTTTGACAGTAATTATCTACTTGATAGTGGATACAGCTTGCGGTGTATGTTAGCACATGATTCTTCTAAAAATTTTGGTCGGAGCCACAAATAGCTTTGGTGGTTGCCGTAATCATTTTCTGTAGGGTGATTTCACTAATTATACTCGAATGCTAGGATCTCTAGAAAGTTGTAACCATGGAATATGGACTTCCCTTTGTAGGAACACTGCCTTTACCTTACTTAATGCTTCTGAGAACATTGTAAAAGAAGTTTGAAGGCAGAAGTCGGATTTTTTTTTCAATGCTCACGTCAAAAAGCATCCAGAAGGTACATTAAACCCCGTACCTTCCGATCCAGCTGAGAAACTGAAAATTTCCTCAACGCAGGTCTGTGGGAAATACATGTAAGAGCATCTTCAAGGCAAAAAAGCAGATAATCACTTCTTTGTTGAGGTATGACACAGCTTGACTAAGCAGCTGTTTAACGTTTTTAGATGTGCACCTATCTAAAAAAATTCAGGGCTAAGAAGCGTTTTAATAAGTAAAAACTCCAGGCGGACCTATAATTTTGGCCAGTCTTCAAGCCTAATTTTTTCAAAATTTTCAATTTTTTCTCTAATAACCAAACGAAAACGAAACTCATATTGGTGGCTGATAGTAGACTGATAAACACACGGCTGTACAAAAATCTGGAACGTTATTGACAACAGAGTGAGTTATGCCACTTTTTAGAGTGGACCTATAATTTTGTTCAGCACTATCAAACTCAAAAAATGGCTAGCTACGATTTTAACCAACGCGGATTCCTCCCTTGGATAGACGAACGCATGCTTGGAGAGAACTGTGATTGCAAAACAGAGAATCTCGCTATGCTAATTTTGATCGTACACAGCGGAGTGATACCAAACTTCATTTCATTGTCAGACATCGCTTGACAAACAATGAGTTAAAAATGTGCTTCCAAAGTTCGAGGTCGCCCAATTTCTATGATTTCTTGCATGCACACATCTCTCACGCATCTGAAGGAAGGACGGCCACAATCAGAGTCGAATTTGCAACGCTTAGCGTCGTCCACACAATAACCAGCTATGCACGTGTAAGGTTCGGGACAATGACCGTATACGCAATCGATTGGTGAAAGTGGTGGCGACGGTAAAATATCCGGAGAGAGGCTGGGAAGTGAAGTATTGGATTCATTCCTCGATGCTGTTAGTGGCATTGCAGGTGCTAAAAAAACTTGCTTTTTGACAACGCTGTTAAATTCGATACATTTAATTTGTAGATTTCTAAATTCGTTTTCGTTTTCCACACATTCTTCCCTACTTGCCAAATCAACACATTCGATAATGTCATCTTTATGGAAGAAAGGTAGTTTTGCTGTAAAAGTGACACAGTGCCCTTGACAATCATGAGATGACGCGATGGCTAGAGAATCTTCAAATTTTTTATTTTGCATTTTTTGGACAACAAAAAAGTGCTGTGCAAACGTAATCGAGATTACGGTTGTTGAGAATGTATCGTCAGACAACAAAAATTTGTCAGACTTTATTCTTATAATAGTAGTAAAAGGTTGTCATCAAGGAGCTTCAACCAGCGGATCGATTCAATGCACTAGCTTTGTATATTATGGATGTCTTTTTCTGGCAAATGTCTCCTCACTTATATGGTAATATTGCGCAAGCCCTAAAAATCTGAAAAAAGGGAGAACGAGTATAGCAGTAGCCACTGACATTGAACAAACACTTTGCTTTGCATGCAGCCGGGTCCAATGAGTATGGCAGCTGAGGCATTTGTTTTAGGCTAAAAAATAAACAACATGGCGAAGTTGGTCGAAAGTTCTTATAGCCTACTGATCAGTGAAGATGTGGATCTGTACTACTATTTCATGCACCACACCAACTTCACCCTTGTGCTGCAATTCTGTTTGCATGGCGTTTTCTACCTTTACAAAAACTTATGTTACTTTTTAGCCTCGGGCATACTCCACGCGGTTTCAGTCGCCACTCGATCTGACAAATTGCCAGATTTTGAAATCCAACAATGACAGATTACAAATGCATAGCCAGTTCGACCCTCATAAACTGATATAATGCCCTGCTTTGTCACATTTAGAATGCGTCCGAGATGAGTTAAACATATGGAATATTGCCAGTTCGCCTTGCAACTGAGTCGCGTGAGGTGTCGAGGCCTTACGACAAAAATTCATGCGCTCAGCCTTTAGATGGTAAGGGTTTGTGTTTTTCCGGCTCTTTCTTCACATAGTTTTTGGGCCGATCAACCCGTTTACAGAAACGTTCAAAATTTTCTTATATGTACTTACCATGATCAAGCTGCCCAGCAAAAAAGCCGCTCACAACTATGGCGAAGGCCTGCAAAATAGAACTAAATTTGGCGCGAAATTAGTGATATACTCCTATTCGGCTGAAACATTGTTTCGAACAGGAGCGGAATAATGGAAAGAAAAGGAATTTCTTACCAGAAGCAAACCATACATCGTTAAATATGTTCGTTTCACCTGAATAGGATTTAAGAAATGTGTGGCCTCAGCAAAACAAATTTATTAGGTTGGAAATTAAGTTTTGCAACTGGTCTCATAACTTCCCTCTCACTCAACATGGCGCACTCGAATTTTGCCACTGCGTTGGATATTACGTAAGCTACAAGCGCAGCTCCTGTCCTACCAAATTCTGACGTCGCAGTGAGGATTGGTAGGTGCATGGTATGAAGGGAAAAATTCAAAGTTTTATGGATTTGGCTAAAACTTGGCATAGAGGTGTTATCCGGAAAACGATAGTAAAATTGCGTGATAAGGGCTTTTTTGTAGGATTACTGTAGGTGTACGATATGGGGTGTCACCCTAAACAAGGAAAAAAGCGTTGATTCAACAAATGAATGTGATATTCGCGTTAGGCAGGTCAAATACCTAAACCTTACTATAGACTTGTAGACGAATCCTGATTACTGCGCATGGTCTAGGCTGCCAAAGGCTTCATTTTAGCTTGAAACCCCAAAAATTCTCAAATTTCGCTAGTTTTCGAAAAACGCCTGAAACTTTTCTATTTCGTGTTCAAAATTTAGACAATTTGTGCCCATTTGTAGCTCACATTGCCTTCTACATAATCCCTAAGTTTGAATGCGCCAAATCCAATGAAAGTGAAGTTATGGAAATTAAAATGAAATTCAGACATGAAAACCTTGTTTTTTTTGGCAACATACATTGTTTACTGATAATGCAATCCAAATCTTGTATGCTGCATCATCAGCAGCGACCCGTACAAATAGTAATTCTTTTTAAAACAGGCTCTACTGGAAGCTTAAAGGCACCGTCTCAAAAATTTTTTTTCGAGATTTTTGCATATTTCTCGTCTCTTCCTATCTGTCTAAACCCAATGCGAGTCCAAAAAAGCATAAAATGCACAAAAATGCTTTTTTGAAAGCCCCTGGGAACCAAGTTGTGCCTTCTCAGCCTAGCCTCCGCCACATTAGCGGCAACACCATGGAGTTGGACGCCAGTAGAGAGACATGCTGAAACGCATAACGGGGAAGCTGAGAGCGTCGGCCGTGCGGGCCAGATAGCGCTTTGCGGGCCACTCTGAGGGCGAATTTCTCGTTGTAGAAGGACCCGCGTCGAGTCGAACTTGGAGCGTTCGTCTAGAGGTCCTCTAACAGAACATGTGGGAACCCGCACTACTCAAATTTGGTAAGATACTGCCTTTAAAGTCACTGCCCGCTCGAATTGAAGTCGATGAGATTTTCTGCACATGTTCTGATGCTTAACAGTAGCGTGGCCCTCAACTGAACTGCTAAACTCGTGTTGCCAGAAGATGTTTCCAGAGCGAGAAAATTGCTTCAAAAATTGCATCAATTGACGGACTTGTCACGTCAGCACCTCTTTGAGTGGGCGCGACCTTTGCCCCACCCGTGCGTACCCAACCAAACTCTGTTCCTTAGAACTCGCCCTGCGTGTTTGGCAACAGGGTTTGTCGGGTTTTCGCAGAATCTGGAGTTGATTTACAAGCGACATGAGAAGGCTTTGAAAAATAAACATAGGAGTTAAGTGGACGGTGCCTGTGAGCATAAAAGCAGGATTTTAGGAGAGGTTTCCAATAAGGTTTCCAGACTCCACATTAGTGAATTCAAATTAAGACTATGCTTTGACGCCTGGAGTAGTTATCGTGCAATTCTTTAGCAAGTTGCTAATTAACAAATCGTGAAACGAAAAGAGTTCAATAAAAAATCATACAAGAAGAGCTTTTTATTGGGACACATGCTTCTAGCCATGCTCGAGATGCGCATAACAAATCATACAAAATCGTAATCTAAAATCTATAAAGCAGAGAAAACCTTTCATTTATGCAGCATAACTGCATTGATTTGGGAATAATCTCGCTGAAATACAATAAAATGATGCGTTTGTCCTTTTATGCATATGATTTAGAATGTGTGTTTTCAAACAGAGGCTACAGGCAACTGCATATTTTTCACAGCATCCATCTCATTCCGTAGGCAATGAAATACTGTGAATATGAATAATTTATAAATACATGATAATTTTTGAACTGAGCTTTGCTTTGCTGGACATCACGCCAATTTCCATTACGGCGCAATGGGATCAATTTACTTTAAGACTGCCAAGTCTGAGAGCTTTTTTGTAAGTAATCGAAATTCTTAACTCTGCAATATGATGTTATATACTGATGTCAACTTTTTTACTACCCTCAAAGAGCACCATACAACTTACAATGCGCTTAGAACGCTTAGGCTGTAAGAGACAGAGACTTTTGCTTCCTGATAGATATCCTATTCAATAAAATTTTAAGATGAATTTCGTAGTCTTTTTCTGCTATGCCGAACAGCTTTGTTATGGTGATAAGATTGTTCAATCGGTCTGACATTTCAACGGCTTCATCTCCCTCAGAGACCTAAAAGTTTGAAGCAACAAAGATTTGAAGAGGCATGGGGGCATTTTGCAAATATCTGCACGCGGAAACGAACATACTCCTTGACCCGTTGTGTGACGCCCAACGGAAGTAAATGACAGTGGCAGGCGAGTGCACACTGTAGAGTGGTGCTTGGATTGTCTACCCTTCATAGCTCGCATAGAGATACGATGGGAAAAACTTCAGCAGTTGTCAACAGACAACCATTTTTGCTATTCATTCCTGGATTTTTGGCAGAAATTCAAAGCCGATTGCCTTCCTAGCTAAGATCTTTGTTTTGATTATTACTGTGAATTAGCTGGCTTACCCGGCTCCGCCGTATGTTCCGAATAGAAAATTCCATTTCTCAACCGATCCGGACCAAACTTGGCACACATACACTTCGGGCCCCGGCGGTTGTCACAGTCCACTTTTCGTTATCGATCGATGCCGATTTTATCGATTTTTTGCAAAATTTGAGCTAGAGGCTGAAATTTGGCAGAGGGGTGTAATCGATTATGCTGATCACTCCCACGGGGTGATCAGCATTTTGCAAAAAATTGATAAAATCGACATCGATCGATGACGAAAAGTAGCCTATGACACCCGCCGGGGCCCGAAGTGTATGTGTGCTAAGTTTGGTCTCGATCGGTTCAGAAATGAATTTTCTATTCGGAACATACGTACACACAGACATACGGATAAACAGACATTCAGCTTTATATCTAAGATTTGACTTCAAAGTCATTTCCACCATAAACATCATTCGTGTCTCCCGGTGCTACCACTTGTCGTCTCATCACTTGCCAAATACTTTTCTATGCAATCGTTCAGCAATGGCTTGTTTCACCAACATACGGCGCATTGCAGGGGCTACTACTCGATTTACAACTCCCATTTTCGCGCAATTTTCTACCCTCCTGGAAGAAGCAATTTTTTTTACATCGCGGTCGTAAAGTTTTTGACAAGCTGCTTCTTGATCCTGTCATTCGACAAAATTACATCATTTTGTGCTGCGCTCGAGACATACACTGGTGGAAGGAGAAATCGATTTCGACCAAAAAAACGGGGAGAAAAGTGAAACTTTACATATTGCTGTGACTGGGTGCAAACATTATACTGAGAACGTTCTGAAAGTGGTGATAAAGAAGAGTTGTTGCATGCTTTCTGAGGAGATGGTTTTGCAAACTACATGCAAAAAGCTGCTTTCGCAGATCGTTTCCTCAAATCAAGATGGGGCCCACTTGACCACGTCATACTTCGAGGGCCTGACCGAAATCGCTATGGACATTATTTACGCCCTCACATTTTTCGTAGTTCCCAAGAACAAGATAACGCTCTGTAAGCCATTGACATGACGAATACGACAACGTCAATTTCTTTATAGAGTGTGTCCCAAAAAACTTTAAACCTAATATTTGTGCTCACATTATACGAACCAACATGAATGCATTGAACTCGCCATGTCGAACTGAAAGAAAGCCTACAAAAACAACAATGTATCTCAGGCTTCAGAAAAACCTCTTTTGACCTTTACACGCCTTCAGACACTCATGAAACCATGCAAGGTGACCAACAGTTGATTGAGGTTGAACTTATACCTGAAACACGCATTTCAGACTGTTCAAATTTTAGTGCGGAAGAGAGCAGCAGGCCTCGTTACGAGGTAGTTTTGTTGAGAAAAAAAAAGAAGTTCCCTTCCTATATTTGCAAAAAACCTACGATGTCCCCTTCGAAGCACGAAATTGACCGGATCGCTGTGAGGCTGAACGCAGGCAAGCGTGCCTCCAACGCGACTGCCGATTACTAGTACTGTGATGACTCATGCGCGCGACTGCCAATGTTAAAATCAAGTATTTCTGCTTAATATAGTGTGCTTGCATTGAAAGTGAAATGCGATAAAATTTGCGCGTGAACACATAGTCACGCCAATAATGCCGGCAATTTGCGCACGCAATTGGACGGCGTTACAGGCGCTGCTTATTGGTCACGCGCAAATTTAGCCGCATCTCACCTCTAGTGCAAGACACTAGAGGTGAAGCGGTTAAATATTAAGCGGAAAATCTACTCTACTGTAGATCGCAAGACACACGCTCGTAAGCGTTCAGCCCGGTCAATCTCTGCAGTGAATCATGTACATGAAAGAAAACTCTTTTATTCGAAAATAACAGGCATAAGAAGACAGAATTTGTAATCAAAATAAACAAAATGGTGTAAATGGTGTAAACAAACTTATTCTTGTAAGACAGCAAAATGGAAGTTGCAAGTGAACAGCGTGATCATGTGTTTGAGATGAAATTTTGAGAAAGCAGATTTCGTGATGATCTTGATGAACAAAAAGTGAAAAACAATACTAAACTTAGAAACATGAAACCAAAACGGCTCCCATTTTCGTTTTTGCGGGAAGTGATCGCGATCGCCTTTTGCGGGTAGTGCGAACTGGCGTTAGGGACAAATTTTTTTGTAGCGGCTTCAAAGACAGACCTCTTTCGAGGTGTCAATCTCATCATCCAGTTTGTCGAGAAGAGGAGTGCGGCATTTGCGGCAAATATACTTCGCACCAAGAGTTTGGCCACACCGGCGCTTGTACTGCTTGTAAGATTTCTGCGCTTTCTAAATCAAACGAAGGAATTTGGCAAAGAAGGAATATTATAAACATATTATGCACTCACCAATGTTATGGCTAAATCCCTTGAAACCACAATCCCAAGATGATCATAATGCAGTAGTTTCGCGGCGGAAGTCCGGTTATTCTGGACTTCCGCCGCGAAACTACTGCATTATAATCATCCTGGAAGTTAGTCTGCAATATGTAATATTTCTTGGAACCAATTACGGCATGGAAACTCACCTTTCTTCATTTTCTTTGTAAAAATACTGTGCATTTGCACATGTCAAAACAGCCAACAGTGTTAGTTATGCTTGTCTATTTTGGAAACCGGTTCTTCCAGGAATGAATAGAACTGTTGTCTTAATTCTGTCACAATAAAACGATTTGCATATGTCACTGTAGATTGCATAACAGCAGAAAATACGTAAGAAGAAACATGTTGAGCAGCTCCAACACCTGAGTGAAAGAAAGCGCTGGGCATGTCTTGACCGTAAAATATCTTGTTATTCTTGGCCGTGGCTTTGATTCTTTTCAGCTTCAGGTGTTCACTGAACTGCAGAGCAACAGTTTGTGAAATGCAAAAACTATCATAAGCAAGTATTATGAAGGAAAAATAAAACTTATGGCATCAGCAGCAACTGATCTTCCTCGGTCTCACTTTGTGCGCCATAAAATTCTGCGTCAGTCTTCGCTTTCTCCGAGCTTAAAAAAACTCACCCTTCGAAAGCAAAGTTTGCAGAACTACACAGTGAATGAACTGAACTTTGCAACAAAGTGTGATGAAAATCGGTTTTCTAAGCAAAATAACCTATAGATCATTTTTGGAAGCGTGACGACTGATTTGACTGCGGCCTTTGCGCCCACAAAAACATAAAACTCTTATACAAAAAGGCATACCTAAACTCAATTCTGTCCATTGTGTAAATACTATCATATATAAGCAGAAAACCCATTCAAGAACGCTGAAAACCGAGAAAATGAGGTTGCCGGAATATGCGTGCGCGTTGCGCGCGGTCGCGCCATCGTCACAATTTTTCGAATGCCCTACACCTAGATGACTACCGTCTTCAAGTTGACTAATTTTTTCCTTGTTTCCCCTTTCGCTATCGCTTGCTTGTGCATGATAGCCAGGGTCAAGCAAGAGGTGTGGCACACGATCGCTAGTTACGTCCCCCCCCTTCAGTTGCTGGTTCAATAAGACCCTCCCCCTAAACTAAAGACTCAAGATAACATTACTTGAAGGCCCGTCAAACATAACGGGCAACATATCCATAATCATCATGTCAATAATTCTTGTAGAAGAAGTTTGTGCTAGTTTGGAAATTTCAAGGAACTAGACCACTTAAGTGGAATCGTCATATCTTAACTTTCCTTGACTTCATTTTGAAAATGAACTAACTACTTGTCTTGCACTCAATCCAAAGCACTCCTATGAATCTACGAGATTTAGGCTATCGATTCATATAAATACTGTTCACTAAAATTATTTTTGGATATAGTAAATGGGGTGTGGACAACCCCTGAAATGCTATGGCTGCCACATCTTTTGAGGTGGGTAGGAACCACCCCAAGCGATAGCTTGTTGATAGTTGCTAGTTGACAGATTCACAGATAAAAACGTACTTCATTTTTCTTAACACGGGGCAGTGCGGGAAGTGCGTTTCATACCGTACAAAGTACAAAGCTGATACATGCATTTTTTTCCGCGGCTCCGGCCCGGACCCCTCTAAAACGATGTCCCCTTTGCTTCTTACCTCCAAAAAGATATCCAGCTTACCCGGTAAGCCATCTGTCCCGAACCTTGGAAAGGCCTCGTTTTTCACGACTAATCACAAAGAATAGCCAAAGACTCATGATCTGGCTAAGCTTGCGCTCCTCGTTCCGCGTGCACGGCCAGCACTCACTGTCATACAGTGCTGCTGGGCGGATAACGGTCCGGTACAGTTGGGACTTAAGTTGCACTGGCCACTTCCATATATCCTGTCTTCTCGGTGTTGAACTTCAGGCCATACAACTCCAGCCTTTCCAGCTTTGCACCTCGGGTAGCTCATTTCTGGTATTTGCGATCAAGACCACGTCATCTGCGCAGACAAGTGTCTAAGGGGTTCACTCTGAGTGGTTCCATCACGGCGTTCATCCAGTGATAAAGAGCAAGGGAGAGAGAACTGAACCTTGGTGTTCTCCAACCTTTTAGAATTTTTTTCGATTGCCTTGCAGCTGTTTGCAAGTGGCTTGACGCGTTATGGAGATCAACTTTATCTATCGAGATCTTTGCTGAACGTAATCCTCTGGCCCCTGTGTTTCCTTAAGGCCCACCATATGACTTCAAGGGGCACCTTTTTTCGAAGGCTTTCCCCAGGTCCAGGAAGGCTGCATGCAAACCACTCTGCTTCTCCCTGCATTTCTCCATCAGCATTGGAGCGGAGTGGATTGCATCAGTTGTAGCTACTCCTTTTACAAATCCGCACTGATTCGGTGACAACTCCATGATATCTCGAAGACGCATTTCGATCACTCGCTCGGAGATTTTTAGATTTGGCTCATCAGTCGGATTGGTTTGTAAGATCCGCAGTCTGCTATGTCTCCTTTGTTCTTCCATATCGGGATGCTGATATACCAGTCGCGAGGCATACTCTTGCTTCTCATGATTTGCTTGAGGAGACTTGTTAGCCATGTGGCTCCGGTCTGGCATTTTTAAAAAATCATAATTTTTCAAAGAAAACTTTCATCGGCACAAAGTTTGCTCAGTTAGATGGGAGACCAAAAACTTTTGACACTGGTTGTTTTGGATTTATGAGTCATTTATAACGTGCTTGCTTTGACTCGTCTAACATCAAAAGATCTCCTTTTCTATTTTATCTCTACAATCAAGGTATGGTAGAAAGTGAGTAACGAGTTATTGGAAAAAGCATGATGCGTCCTTCCAAAAATTGATGCCAAAAAGGAACATTGCGTCAAGAAGAGAATGCGATTTTTGAAGGCGGTGCGGGAGAACTTCCGGACCAACCTATATGTTCAGAACATTAATAGCGATTTGATTTTCTGAGTATTTGGGAAGACAAAAAAAGTTTTTTCCACAAAAATCTAGTTACTTCCTTAGATTCGCAGCACGTATTTGATTCCGTATCAGTTTTTTCTTTTCAAAATTAGTTTTTAGGTTATGGCAATGTACAGCACTGACGATGACCCGAACAAGTATTTCTTGAACTTATGAAATATTAGGGTAAACGGTTTAAAAATGGGACAGCTTGATTTTTTTTTACATTTTGAGGTTTTTTGTTCTCACCAACAACAAGCAGGCTACAACTCAAACATCGCTTACATAAACGACCTTCGCCTGTTATTCTGGCAAGCGTTACGGGTGGAGGAACGAACAACTCAATCAGGCACCGCCTCCGTGGACCATTGGTCTCAACACGATACACAACGGTAGGACGGAAAGACCAGCAGCCCGCGGCAACGGTGCCGAATTGAGGTGTTCGTTCCTCTGCCCACGCGTTACCGCTCCTCTCAACCGTATGCGTGGTGCCATGAAGAACTCAGACAGGGTTTTTGGAACAATTCTCAATATTGTGCTGCTATACGTAAAGTCGTAAAGCAAATGACATTCCATTCGGATGAGCTTTTCATGCTCTTTCAAATGATGCGTTAAATGCGCAAGATTTCTTTTCAATTTCAGAAAAGAAACAAAAAACTTGAAAGTAGCTATTTTTGGCGCAATATAGAACCAAAAACTCATGTTTTGCCCAATATTTTCCGAAGGTAGATAAAATTTAAGGTAAGTTGCATATGGATGGGTAGAGCGTAAAAAGCTCTATTAGATGATACCTAGAAACGCGTTTACTTGCAAAGAATTGAAGAGCGCTTGTCTTTCTCGTCAAAGCTGCCATTGGCCATATCTCCTCACTTTGAAAGTTGAGGCCACCAAGCCGTCGTGGGTTTAGTGACTGTCTTACCACCCAACCCACTCCAGCAGTGGTACTTTGGGTGGTCTCACATGTTTCACGGCGCAGATACTGCTCAAAATTGATAATTTATCAAAGTGACTAACTTAGCATTTCAGCAAGCATAAAAATTGTTAATTGCGTAAATGATCTTTATATATTATTTGAAAGAAAATAACATATTCTAACATCTACCAAAATTGGAAAGTCTAATCGCCGCTCATTTTTGAGAAACTTCCAGTCATTTTGTAAGTGTCCCATTTTTTACCGTTCACCCATATCACAAGTCAGTGATCCTTGAGGCTGGCTTAACGCCAGAAAATTTCGTAGTAGTCTTAGAAAGTTCGTGGTGTCAAACAACAAAAAAACACACCTCTATTATCGTGAAAAAAAACCAAAGTCAGAATTATGCTATTATGCTATGCGGATATTTTTTCAATAGTTGATCTATAATTTGAGAATTCGTAAACCTATTTTAACCTTGATTTTCAGAAAATGCAAAATTTAACCCCTCAAATCCGAATTCTGATTTCGGTTGGGCAATATCGGTGTTGAAACTTGATTTTGCAACAAACAAATTCCACTACTAAAGAGCAACCTCGAACCCACAAATCCGAAACTTGCTCGGGTGCGATTTCGCTGCTGAACTTCTTAAAACTTTCTGTGAAATTCCGGTTTCAGCATCTGAACCGGCATTGAATAAGGGAGCTTTGCTTGCAATGTCTTGGTAACCTGAGGAGCGCGTCTTTATAGCGAGTCCACGGGTGAGAAACTTCCCGCACCCAGCTGCTAAAGTGCCCGTTGCCATGGATTTGCTTGGAGTGTTTATCTTTAGTTGAGATTAAAAAGATATTATCGAGCTTTTGCAAGAGAAGCATGTTGAAGAACGGAACGTTTTATGTACACTAATCACACTAATTGGAACTTAGAAATGCATGATTATTGCGGTAAATGACTCAAAATTGAAAAGAACTTACGCGATAGCCTAATATATTTGAAATAAGGGTAATACAGCTCTGACCATTCGCTTTTCAGGTCTGCGATTTGTTTTGTACGAATGTGTAAAGAAGTATCTTTAAGGTGTACCCTTACCCTCTTCTTAGAATTTATATCTTGAAGAGGCATCCTTCAAAGAAGTCGTCTCACTCTCTTCTCAGAAATCATTTTGAGGAAGCAACCTTGAATATGTCCTCTTATTCTCTTCTCAAAAATCATTCATTTTGAAGAAGCATCTTCTGAAGGTCTCCCCTTCCTCTCTTTTTAGAGTTCATTTATCTACTGTGGGAAACATCTAGTTAAAACTTCATATTGATCTATGCAAACAGCAAACCGAACCTTGGGCTGTATAATTCGTGTGCGTACTCTTTGAGAATACTGATATAAATGCATTGTAGCAAAAAATCTAAAAAAGAAAATAAAATTATGGATTTGTGCAGATTGTGCAGTCGCTTCGCAGCTGGCGAGCTTGATTGTTGGTTTGCAGCATATCCAAAAATCCATAACTCCTGACTTCTCCAGCTGATTTGGTTGCTTTTGTTTTTGTTCCGAATAGCAAATCATGCTTTTTATTATGATATTTTAGCGGATCACTGTTGGTCATACATTGCGTAGATAGCAGCTAAAGAGGTATAATCAATTTTCAACTTTCTGTTTACGGTCACAGCCTTAATCTGGCAAAAAAAATCGAAGCAGTCAATTTTCTAAGAGGTTTCGTTACCTACTCTTTTCGACAGCAATTCGGCTGGTTGAAAGTCTTTATCAAAAGTCATGATTTTCGAGAAAAATGTTTAAAAAAAATCAAGTCCACTGCTTTGTACTGCAAGCTTAAAAATCATAGCTTTTGACGGAAACCGTCAATCAGCGCAAATTCATCGTTCGAAAGAGCAAGTGAAACATAACCTAATGACTGTTTCTATTTTCAATGCAATTTCGGATTTCTTATAAATCTGCATTCAAAACACAAGATTTGGTATTCTCTTCCATTCCTATCTATGCTATATGTGATCACCGGTAAGAAAATTATTCTGAGGAGCATGAATCATTACACTTTTTCAAACAAGAATGGACCAAATGATTTGACTGGGAAAATCAAAAGTCATGAATACTTGAAGATGGTACGAACAAACTTTCGGGCTGACCTGATAATTCGTTCGCTTCGAAGAATTGTTCGCCAGACAAAAACACAACTTCCTCCCTTGTCAATGGAAATTCTCAAAATTACCTTTCTTTGGAAAAAGAGACATCCTCGATTTTGCAATGTTTCTACTATGAAATATTATCAGATAATACATTCTCAGGTGTATAAGTCGCACCCTGTTTGCTCTAAAGGCGAACACGCTAAAACCGCTTTGCGAGACAGATGCGCAGCGGCACGCCTGGGTCTGCTCGCGTTTAGAGCAAAAAAGAGTGCGGTTTATATCACCTGAAAATAGGGTAGAAGCAATTAGAAGAAAAAGTCAAGATCGGCATTTAACAACAGGATCACGAAATATTCTGAAGGTATTTTTGTTTGACGGAGAATATTCTGCGCATACAGTACCTCTGCCGGTATTAAAGAAAAACTATTCATTATTTCAGAATTCGGACTAATCAAGAGCAGGTTTTAATTTTGTGGAATTTTCGGATTTTCGTGTCTGCCTTTCCCACGAAATTTAAATGCGCACTCGCTCTCTAGCACTGATTTTGTTCGCTAAAAAGAAGTCATGAATTCCATGTTTAAAATTGATTTTGTCTCCGCTGTTGCGTTAATGCATTTTTCGCATGTTCAAAAATTGTGGTACGAAGGTAGCTCCCCTTGATTTGTTTCTAACTCTCGAATTTCTTTAATTCCGACAAAGGTACTGTAGTAGTCGCACGATTTTCTGTGTGAACAAAGTACTTTCAAACTTTTTTGGACCCTCCTTGAAAATTGCCATCTTGATAATACTTCAGTTACTTCTAACTTTCGAATTTTCTCACAGCAATTCATGGCAGGATCAGTGCATTGAAGAAGGGTTTTCCTTTCCAGAGAGAATTTAAGAAATTCCATTGACGAGAAAGGAGGCTGGCCCAAATAGTTTTTCAAAATTTCGTTGATTTTTGACTTCTAGAAGTATTTGCATATTTTTGATTTTATCTAAAGAGGAATCATTTGCAATTGCCTTCTAAAGACTTTCTAAAATGCCAAAACTACAGCGATAAAAGCTGTAAAAGGAATTCATTAGAACTTTTGTTTTGTGCAGGGTTGCTTAGAATCTGAAACTGGCACCGAAAGTTGGAACAAATGGTATTGTAAGTTTTATGCCCTGCTTTTTTTAGAGGAGGTCCAGGCAAATCTGGACCTATGGTGCTCTCACATGGAAGGTAATCTTAAAGCCCTAAATAAGAGCTCAAGCGGCAGCTCAGATAGTGCAATTATGGCTAAGATATTGGGCTCCAAACTATGCCCCGTGACCGTATCCGTGTCCATTTTTGCCTGGACGCTGCCTTAAAGTAGGTAGAGCAAGGAATGTGCCCATTGAGCTTTTTTTTTCTGAATAGGCTCAATTAGCACAAATGTTCTTTGGGCAAGCGGTACAGCACGACAAATTTGATTATTGCTGATTTTGAACATCACCTGGCATACGATTCTCCGCTTTTATTGAGTTGGTAAGAAGGTTTTCGAACATTTTTGCATATGATGTTCTCTGAATGTAATGCCTCTACAAGAGCGGAAATTTGACGGTGAAACATTCGCGCATGTACGTATGTAGCAGTGGCGTACCGAGGGGGCGGGGCGGTCTCCCCCCCCCCAAAAATGGGTCGCCAAATTTTTGAAAGTTATTTATATGGGCTATAAAAATGTCAAGTGACTTGTTTATACTTGTATATAATTAAAATAATTTTTAAAAAAATTTTAAAAATTCAAATTAGCTTTGTAAAAAAATTTTTTCGGGGGCGTGGCTGAGATCCGCAAAAATTTTGAAAGGCACCCCTAAAATTTTTTCGGAGTGAGTGGCTAACGCCACGCACCGTCATTTGAAAAGAAATTTTGTCGCCCTTCCCCCCGAGCGGAAATTCTGGGTACGCCACTGGTATGTAGCTGTAGCTCGTGTATGTAGCTCATACTTGAGGTGGTGGGAGGAGTCAAGGCTCAATAGAAGGGAATTTGCCATTCTTCAGTTTTTCTTTCTGTGTATGCAAGTGTTGCTACTATATATTAAACCATTCGAGGATGTCATAAGTAACACGATAGGTTAGATTGGATCCTGATCAAAATCCTACGCTTTCAAACTACATTTACCACAAAAAATTACTATTTATTCCATTCTTGGTTCGTTTTTGTAGAACATGCTTTCCTCTATTTAACGGTGTGCCGTACGCTCCATTAGGTACTCTCATCAAAGCAAAGGCCTTGTATCGCAGTGTCTTTCTTAGAAGCCTAATATTCTCCAAATTTTATTTGAGAGCTGGAGTTATTGTAGATAAATAGATAAATTATGAAAAACCGCTTTGATGATGACGCCTTCAAAATTCTACATCGATTTTTTGCATTTCTAATAGCTAAAGTGGTACGGATTACTAAGGTGTTATTCTGTTGGCAGAAACAACTGTTTGCAAAATTTCTTGTTTTGTTACCTCTGCTGATTTTTTTGAGCTAACTTGAGTTAAGCCAAATCTTGGCAAGTGAGGGGCGGAGAGGGTAAGAAGTATTTAGCAGCACTTTCTGGCAGGAGACGGAAACAATTCGTTTGTAGGGCATGACGGAATGTTGATTTTTAACATGGGGTATGTCGGTAACGGTTTGAGCTAGTATGTCACTTAGTTTCCTCTGTGGCAAATCATCGAGGTCAGTTCGCCAGCAAAATCTCAACGAATGGAACTGATTTTGAAATTTTCTGCACACCTATGATTTCCAGGTTCGAAGTTAAAAATCTTGGATTGATTTGAGTATCTTATAAGTTGTTATAATTGCTGACAGAGGCAACAACTTTCGTACCTGCGTCGATTATAATGAACATCAGATTAGATGAATGATCCTGCCCCAGCTGACTTAAATTATCTTTTTTCAAAACTCATATCAAACTCAAAAAATGGCTAACTATTTTTTCAACCAACGTGAATTCCCCCTTTAATGGCCAAACGCAGCTTGAAGAGAACTATGATTGCAAAACAGAGAATCTGTTTATGCTTATTTTGATTATACATGTAGCAGAGTGATACCAAACTTCATTTCATTGTCAGACATCGCTTGATAATCAATGAGTTAAAAATGTGTCGTGAATTCAACTAGCAAGCACACACTTTTCACGCATGCGTAGGAATGTGGGCAATCGGAGTTGAGCTCGCAACGCTTACCGCGCACACAAGAACCAGCTATGCATACGTAAGGTTCGGGACAATGGCCGTCTACGCAATCGAATAGTGGAGGTGGTGGCGGCGTTATTGTATCCGCAGACTGGCTGGGAAGTGAAGTATTGGATTCATTTCTCGATGTTGTTAGTGGCATTGCAGGTGCTAAAAGACTTGCTTTAACGCTGTTAAATTCGATACATTCAATTTGTGGATTCACATTTGTTTTCGTTTTCCACACATTCTTCCTATTTGCCAGATTAACACATTTGATGTTGTCAACTCTATGGATGAAAGGTAATTTTGCTGTAAAAGTGACACAATGTGCTTGATAATAATGGAATGACGTGAAGGCTCGAGAGTTTTCTAAATTTCTTATTCTGCAATTTTTTTGTAAAGCCAAACATTGCTGTGCAAACGTTAGTCGAGACTACGGTTGTTAAAAATTTTATGTCAGAAAAAAATTTGCCAGTTTTTATTCTTATGATAGTTGTAAAAGGTTGTCATCAAAAAGCTTCAACTAGCAGATCGATTCATTGTATTAGCTTTTGTATATTATAAATGTCTTTTTCTGGCAAATGTCTCCTCAGCTATACGATAATATTGCCCAAAAGGCTAAAATTTTGACAAAGGAAGAACAGGTGTAGCAGTAGCCACTGACATCAAACAAACGCTCTGCCTTGCATGCAGTTGGGTCCAATGAGTACGGCAGCCAAGGCTTTTGATTATAGAATAAAAAATAGACAATATAGCACTGGTCGAATTTTTCATGGCCTACTGATCAGTGACGATGTGGATCTGCACTACTATTTCATGCACCACATCAACTTCACCCTTGTGCTGCACTTCTTCTTGCATGGCGTTCTACCTTTACAAAAACTTATGTTACCTTTTAGCCTCGGGCATACTTCACGCGGTTTTAGTCGCCACTCGATTTGGCAAATTGCCAGATTTTAAAATCCAACAATGGCAGATTACAAATGCACAGCCAGTTCAACTCTCGTAACCTAATATAATGCCCTGCTTTGTTACATTTAGAATGCGTCCGAGATGAGTTAAACATTTGGAATATTGCCAGTTCGCCTTGCAACTGAGTCGCGAGAGGTGTCGAGGCCTTACGGCAAAAATTCACGCGATCAGCTTCTGAATGGTAAGAGTTTGTGTGTTTTTCCGCCTCTTTCTTCGCATAGTTTTTGGGCCGATCAACCCGTTTACAGAGACGTTAAAAATTTTCTTTTATGTACTTACCATGATCAAGCTGCCCAGCAAACAAGCCGCTCACAATCATGATGAAGGCCTACAAAATAGAACTAAATTCGGCGTGAAATTGGTGATATATTCTATTCTCAGGTGTATAAGCCGCACCCTTTTCGCTCTAAAGGCGAACACGCCAAAAGACTGACTGGCATTATGGAGCGCGTTAAGTGAGAGCACTATGCAATAAGGCGACCGCTTCGCGAGACATATGTGCGGCGACACGCCTGGGTCTGCTCGCGTTTAGAGCAAAAAGGGTGCGGCTTATACACCTGAAAATAGGGTACTTCTATTCGGCTGATACTTTGTTTTCAACAGAAGCGGAATGATGGAAGAAAAAAGAAAATCTTACCTGAAGCAAACCATACATCGTTAAATATGTTCGTTTTACCTGAACAGGATTAAATGAAATTTGTGGCCTCAGCAAAACAAATCTATCAGTGAAATTGGCAACCTCGTATATTAGAAATGAAATTAAAATTCAGATATGAAAACCTTGTTCTTTTAGCAACATACATTGTTTACTAATAATGCGATCCAAATCTTATATGCTGCATTATCAGTAGCGACCCGTATAAATAGTAATTCGCTTTAGAACAGGCTCTACTAGAAGCTTAAAAGCACCATTTCACCAAAATTTGGTCGAGATTTTTGCATATTTCTAACCATATTTCTATTTCTATTTCTTGTAGAAGGACTCGTATCGAGTAAGACTTGGAACGTTTTCCTGTTCAGTGAATCCCTAACAGGACATGTGGAGACTCGCACTACTCCAGTTTTGTTAGACGCTGCCTTTATAGGCAGCGCCCACTCAAAATGGGCTCATTGAGATTTTCTGCACATGTTCTGACCTTTAA
This sequence comes from Cylicocyclus nassatus, assembly GCA_958299035.1. NCBI lineage: Eukaryota > Metazoa > Nematoda > Chromadorea > Rhabditida > Strongylidae > Cylicocyclus > Cylicocyclus nassatus. The sequence continues at coordinate 63,097,963 of CATQJL010000223.1, forward strand.
CAGTAGCGTGGTCCCCAAGTGAATTGCAAGACTCGCGCTGCCAAAAGTTCCGAATTGCTTCAAAAATTGCTTCGGATGATGAATTCGTTTCATGTCGGCAATTCTTCTTTGTGGGCGTGACCTTCGCCCTTCCCATCCGTGCGTACCCAACCACACTGTTCCGGAAAACCCGCCCTGCAGGTTCTGCGGAATGAGGTTTGTCAAGTTTTCAGAATCTGGACTTGATATATATATATATATATATATATACAGAGTGTCCCAAAAAAATGTGAACACTGTTTGATCGTTAATAACTCCCTTGCTTTTATGTCTTCCGCCGAGCTTGAGGCACCATCCTATAGGGCGAGGCCTAACTTAAACCTACAGTATGGAGCAAATCGTCGATCGCTCTTCATTACTGTAGGATTACGGTAAGAACTTCGACAAGGATTTTAAGCCGTTGAAAGCCATATTCTGCTTCGGAACAAAACCAAACAGGCCAAAAACTTTTATAAATGGGTAATGGAAGCCGCTGAGTTCGAATATGAAATTTTCACTTCACTGTGACGCTTCTTTTCAAGGTTATCCCAGGTAAACCTTAATAACCGAATTTTCAGCATTTGTCAAAAATGTGATTACACCGTCAAAAAAGCTAAAAACACCCGTAAAAAGGTGCGCTATGGAATCAGCGTGCGCGAAACCCTTAGCACACGATTTTTCAGATTTTTTGAAAAAAATTTTGTCAAATGGCATATTTCACAATAGATCCACATGCCAGAAGTTCATACCGTAATCCTACAGTAATGAAGAGCGATCGGTGATTCGCTCCATGCCACAAATCTAAGTTGAACCTCGCTCTACAGAATGGTGCTTCAAGCCCGGCGAAAGAAATAAAAGCAACGGAGTTATTAACGATCAAACAGTGCTCACATTTTTTTGGGACACCCTGTATATATATATATATATATATATATATATATATATATATATATTCGGAATCAGTTACATTGAGACCATGTTTTAACGCCTGGAGTAGGCATCTGCAATTGTTTTGAAGAAGGTGCTAAATAACAGATCTGAAACGAAAGGTGTTCAACAAAAAAATCATACAAAAAGAGCTTTTTGTTAGGACGCATGCTAGCCATGCTCGCTATGCGCATAACAAATCATACAAAACGTATCTAAAATCTTTAAGGCAGAAAAAACCTGTCACTTATGCAACATAACTGCGTTGATTTATGAATAATCTCGCTGAAATACAATAAAATGATGCATTTGTGCTTTTATGCATATGTTTTAGGATGTACGTTTTCAGGATAGCTATGGGCAACTGCATGTTTTTCGCAGCATCCATAATCCGTAGGCAATGAGATACTGTAAATATGAATGATTTATGAAACTTAGATATAAAGTTGAATGTCTGTTTGTCTGTCTGTATGTCTGCCTGTCTGTATGTCTGTACGTATGTTCCGAATAAAAAATTCCATTTCTGAACCGATCCGGACCAAACATGGCACACATACACTTCGGGCCCCGGCGGGTGTAATAGGCTACTTTTCGTCACCGATCGATATCGATTTTATCGATTTTTATCGATTTTTTGCAGAGTTCACCTACGGGGCTGGGAGTTGGCAGAGGGGGGGGGGGGTAAGTGAGCTTGGCGATTTCGAACACAGTATTAGTTTCTAGGAACACCCATAACTTTTATCGATTTTGTCGATTTTTTGCAAAGTTTGATCTACGGGGCTGGGAGTTGGCACAGGGGGGTAATCGAGCATGCCGATTACGAACACAATGTTAGTTTTTTGAAATCATATGCTACTTTTATTGATTTTATCGATTTTTTGCAAAGTTCACCTACGGGGCTGGGAGTTGGCGCAGGGGGGTAAGTGGGCATGCTGATTTCGAAAACAACACAGGGAACGGGAAATGAAGTGTAGAAGTGTGTACAGGGATAGGAATGGGACCTCTATTGCAGTGTTTTGACAGGCCCGAGCGGAGCCGAGTAAGCAAGCTAGTACTTGATAATTTTTTGAAGTAAGCTTTGCTTTGTTGGATCATAACGCCAATTTCGTTACGGCGCAATGGGATCAATTTACTTCAAGATCGCCAAGTCTGAGAGCCTTTCTGTAAATAATCGAAATTTTCAAACGTGCAATATGATGTTAAATACTGGTGTCAAGTTCCTTTAGTGCCCATAGAGCACCATACAACTTACCATGCTTTTAAAACTCATAGCATCTGGAAGATTTTCGCAGTTTCAAAACACTTTTTAACAGATTTCCTATCCAATAAAATTCTAAAATATTTTTGTAATGTTTCTCTGCTTGTCGAATAGCTTTGTACGTGGTAAGTTTATTCAATCGGCCTGACATTTCAACGCTTCGTCGTTCCTTAGAGACCCAAAAATTCAAAACTACAAAGATCAGAAGACGCACGGATGCACTGCAAATATCGGTACACGAAAACAAACATACTTTTGCTCCACCCTTTGTGTGTCACCTTTCCGTTGGGCGTCAAGGTTGCTTTATTATCGATGGCACAAGATGTTATGCTAGAGCTGCAAAGGAGCTGCATTTGCTCAACCCCCTGCTGATCATGTTCAAGACTGCCTTGACGGATAAATAGAGATAAGTACAAAATCGTTATCCGTGCTGACAAGCTGCTGGTCAGCACAAGCTACGGTTTAATGTCTGCAAGCGAAATGGCGGTGGTCTTGATTGAAGAAGGTTGCGAGCGTGGCATTATCATCCGAAAAGATTGAAATAGTCGAAAACATTAGCGCATCCTTGAAAACCATAGCTTTATTGGTCTTACTACGAGGTTCCAATTATGGCGAAAAAATTCCAGTACTAGTGCTTTCACTGATATGGTATCGGCTATGGATTTTTATGCGCATCGGATAGTGATTGGGACCACGTCCTTCAATCAGATGTAAGATGCCGCAAACATTTCATCAGTTTACCGTGAACATGTAGGTTAAGATCGAAAGCAAACAACTTCGCTTTAAACGGCTCATCATCGAAAGTGCGTGCAGACGTTTAGATTCACCTACGGGATGCCGTGGCGGAAATGTCACTGACCTTGAACAAATGGTCCTACTATCATCTCCCTTCACGGGCGGTCACCACATGCACCAGTACATTAAGGACGCCTTGGTTCATGTTGAAGTGTACGGGCGTCGTGATCTGTTCGTCACGTTTACATGCAACCCAAAGAAACCAAAATTACGGAAAAGCTTCTTTTTGGTGAAGTATCTTACCGCCACAACATCACGACAAGATTCTTCAAATAGAAGTTCACGCAGCTTATGGGTGTGCTAAGCAAGAGCTACGTCTAAGAAAGTTTTCGCTCTAAAGTACACTGTGGAATAACAGAAACGCGGTTTTTTGCATACCCACATCTTAGTGTGGCTGAAGGAGAAAACAGCCCAAATAGGATTTACAGCATCATTTCGGCGGAGTTTCCAGTAAAGAAAAGACCCTCTTTCACTCAATGTTGTCCTCAAAACATGATCCATGCGTCATGCGGACCAGTAAATCCGAAAACACCTTGCATGAAAGCAGTGCGCTAAAAGGTACTCCTTGGCAGTTGATTAGCGAAACCCAAACTGGAACTGGTGGCTATCCTCTAAAGAAATCGATTGATATCGATTAAGTGTTTTTGCTTATTACTATTCGATCCGCATTATTCGAATAAGGATTCAGTATTTTTCATTCAAACAAGTACGTGAATTATGTGAAGAAAAGGCAATGCCATTGTTATGACTTAGCGATTCGGCAGGCCTTCAGTAATACATCGGTAATTTCGCAGCTTCCCGGAAGCGCTTGTTGTTAAGAAATACCGAAACTAGCTTTTTTTGCTAAGGTATTACGTGTTCAAACTGATATATCTTGGGAACTGAAGTTTATATAAAGCTGGAAATTTATGACTGTACTTTTATAGGCCTGTAGTATACATTTACCTGTGTGAAAACAACGCAGCATCGTTTCTTTATAAGCTTGAAAATTTTAGTTTTCTCGGTTTCTAGCACGAAAACAAACACAGCAACGGCAGTATAAATGTGTTCTGTGGAGTGTATATGCGTGAATAAGTTTGGTAAGTTTAATTCGGGCAAAGTTACAGAAAATTTTCGATTTTTTGAGCATCCAGAAGTTCTTAGATTTCGGTTTCTAACTCGTGATGTGCTGAAGCTGGTGTAAACGCAATAATCTTATAGAGCTTGCCTTGCTCTATCGAACGGTATCCTGCATTATAATCAGAATTGAGAAATTTGTGAGTTATTGCTTCAGAAAGTTGAATTTGAAAAAACTTATGAAGCAACCTAATATATGCCCATCTAAAGGACGAATAACCCGCCTACGTCATGGCTGATAATGCGCGGAAAAGAGCTGCGCAGACACTTTAAACAATTCTAGCAGCATTCTTCCTTCTGTGCCAACATGACCCGTTTGCACGGACTTTGTTGCACTCGAAAGTTCCAAAGTGTTCTCTTAAAAAAATCAGTAAGAAAGTGGGAAAGAAGAAAGCAAGGTGCTGATGTTTCGGACACGACATACGAGCAGCAGGAAACGTCAGCATGTGTACATAATATGACGCTAACCAAGCCAAATAATTTTATTTCAGATTATTGTTCCACTAACCAAGGACCGACGCCATACACACCATTGATCATCGATTGATGTCTGTGAAACTTACAGAGAAGCATGACGAAGACTTGGCTTGCTTGCTTGAGGATGATCAGCACTGGAACCGGGCTTTCGCCGGGGCATCTGTGGCAAGTTTCGCTGTTCAGCTGCGAAGTTTTTCGCAGCCTGCACATCGCAATCTTCAAGCATTTTGAGAGAAGAACAAGGAGACTTTGAGTGAAGACGTACTGAGAAAATGTTGCAGAGTGGCATACTCTGCAGACATCGACTACTCTCCTGAGATATTCAATGAAGCGTTGATACTGCTTGAGCAGACGTGCACGTCAACGACAGGTCAGAGCTTCAAAGACTCTTTACCGTCACCATTACGCGGAAAAAGATGACAACCCTTGAATGATGTTTCTCGAGAGAGGTCTATGATATTGATCAGCTGTTGATATCTGCGAGTCTAGCAGACCTTCTCGCACAAAAAAAATCCAGAGGTTAGCTTATCGCGCTATTATGAACACGATTCCCGATAGTGGCTCTTTCTCGACTTTTCAAAAGCAGGCAAAACGTTTCTCTTCTAGTACTTGTCGTGACTAGCGGAGGAATAATACTAGGGCCCGTAGTAAACCCCTCCTGTTCGTCGCAACATAGACGGACTATGTAGTGATGGTTCGAAGTGCCTCGCAAGGCTGTAGCGAGCTATCCGCAGTGCGCTGGAAAACGAGCGTCTTCGCGCGTCACAAAACTACTGATGACCACGATAACAGCGCTCACACGCGCTGGGCTATGCGCAGAGACACTGTCATGTTTTACTAAAACGAAGGATAAGATGCACGTAGCAAATGGAGAATTGTAGCAAAACCAGTATCAACTAGTATGCAAGTTTCTTCGCAATATGCCTGATCCGTTAGTACTGAAATACTAGCATGTGCAATTGCTTTTGAAATTACAGGGTGTTTGAAAAGTTCGTGTCCTAAAGTACTTCCAATACGAATTTTGACGCGCTCTTTGTTTTATTATGCTCATCAGACCTAAATACCATAACTTCAGTGAAATCAAGTTTCTTCGCGGTTTCTTTGATTTTTTATTACACTGAAACACATCAGTGTAGCTTTTCAAACCTCTTTCCTTAAAACGCTTGTTACAAAAAGGAAGCATAATTCACAAAAAATTTGGTATACCTGTTGAAAGCTCTTTCTTTGAGCTTTCTTAAATGTGTTTTTACTTCCGTAGAGGTAAGTTCTTTTGAAATATCGTGCCTTTGAAAGGCAAGAGATCCACTTTTGGAATTTTTTTGTCAAAAAGTCCAGCACCAAAATTTTTATATTTTATCTTCATAACCTTTACAAGCGTGCAAAATTTTTGAAAACAAATATAACAAAGGTCAGAGAGTTGTGCTACGAGTTCGTGCTGAAATACTTTCAAAATTTTTTCAAACTGAAAAAATATCAACGCAAACGGGTGCCGCAACTGCCTGCTGTGATTCAGCGCATAGAAAAATCTTCGTTAGCAAGATACTAAAAAACTTTTCTTATATAAAGAAAGTGTAGATCTAGGACTATTTGTAGTAAGAAAATTAAAAGCTGTTTCCCTTTTCCGGCATTGAAAAAAAGAACAAATCAGGTAACGCACTCTCCAAGGAAGCTGAAAAATTGTTTATTTTCAAATTTTTTGGGGTGCCTTGAGGCAAAAAATATTTCTCTTTATTGATTCAGTGGTTTCTAGGTCTGGCGAACACACGTAGCAAGAATTGAGTCAGCGTTCCCAGTTGAAGTGGCTTAAGGACACGAACTTTTCAAACACCCTGTATATATCACCCTGTCGACATGTGTAGTTAGCACAGCGCCAGTGTCATGTCATGGGCGAGTGTGCTGAAAGTGCGGATCGATTTCTGCGCGGTGCCGTCGTTTGCAGTTTGTCAGGTAGTCATATTCTCTGGCAAATGACGTAAATCAGGAAATTTCCTATTGGTAAAAAAACTGGCATTTAAGACACGCAGTATGGAAATAGAAGAATCAGGATATTATAAAACATTTATTACCTTGGTCTGTTCAAAAAAAGGCTGTTCTCTTGAAAAACACGCCAGACGACCCCTTCTTTCAAAAAAGGAAGGGAAACGAAAGGTGCACGGCTCAAATAATTCAGCAAAAATATGTGTTCAAAACTGTTGAGAATGAAAGAAAGATTAGATATTTGACAAATTTTGGCATGAGGAAGAGATTTGTTACACAAATGAGATGCAGCGTGGGAGTAAAAAAGAAAAATAGCTAAGCACGATAAACTACGACCATATACAAATCTAATTAACTTTTCAGGTGAAATAAACTTACTTTTCTCTGAATTTTAAAGCGTACAGCAGCAAAAATACCAGGAAGTGGGGAGAAGCACATTGCTTGGACAGTTGGGCGCTTATCAGCTGTTGATATTGATTGCGCTTTGACGTGCGCTACAGAGAACTGCGTGCATGTGCGACCTAATGCGAGGTTGGGGTAGACGAGCTCTAGTCTCGGACTATGTCTCTGCGTCTCCATGTTGGACAAAGTATTGCGTCGTTCCGAAAGTAATGTCGCTTTTTTCAAACGTATGCCACATCTCGTGGAACAGAGATGTGTAAGAGACTCTGGAAGCGTTTGATGCAGCATTTCATTCTCTTTCTAATGGTTGTGGAATTGTTGCAATCGAATCAATGAGCTTCCAAAAAAGAGTCAAAATCTGCGACCTAGGCTTTTTGAGATAGCCAAGTTTCACAATTTTTCTAAAATTTCATAACAAACCTTAGAAGGAGTTTAAGTAATGGATGGTTGGAAACCCTACAGGAAACAGCACACCTTTTTTCTACTTTTCAGAACTCTCATAATTTTTGTACAATTTTTTTGATGGAACCACCGAATTTTAGCAGGCTCGTCTCAGACACAAGTGCATCAAACGCCAACAAGTCTTCGAATTTTGAAACTTACAAAGATGTGTTATGGTTTGGCAACAACTTTACAAATTAAACGAGCATTCACCGCTTCGGTTTAGCAACTTTTGAAAATTTCGGGTACACCTTGAGGGTGCCTTAAAAAAGTTGAATTATGATGATTTTATCCCGGAAAATTTGATGAATCGGAAGCGGCACAAGAAAAGCAAAAGTGGCACAAAAAACTTATAGTTTAAGACAGAAACCACATTCCTAGTTTGGGACAAATGCACCATGGCGCATAAGAAGTCCCTAGAAGCGTTTACTCCACACTCAGAATATAAGAAGGGCAGCAGGCTAATGGGCGGCAGTCGTGCACTAGCACGCACTTTGGTCAAACTCTACTGTGATTCCGCTGTCGATTCAGCAGATGAGCTGAATGCTTGTTTCAGAACTTCTCAACTCTGGAGACAGTTCGATCGTTGGATCTCACGACGAACATGCGAAACCTCTTTGGCGGTAACTGTAGAAAATTTGCGCAGCAAGTGTTGCTTTTTGGCGGATACAGATCTCAAATAAGGCTAAATTCGGGCATGATTATTTTTGCTCAAAACCTTTGTAATATGGTTCAGTCGGTTGAATGGTTGAAAAGGTCTTTATGAGCATTGTCTCCAGCTTCAACAATTAGGAATAGTCTGTTAACCAGCAATTCTGCCAGCAAGAATGAGCAAGTGAATTCTACCAGTGCTCAGATACTAAACAGGGCAGTCCATGCAAGCATTAGGAGTGGTCTTGAAAGTTCCCTTTTTTGCACGGTTAACTGTACGTGGCGAGTTCCCGGATTGGGACTCTGGCAGATCTGTACATTTATGCTCACAAAGGGAGCACTGCTAACGTAATGTATCTGAGGGTGTAGGTGCGGTATGTACCTCTTCCATGCCAATTTGTTGGAAAACTCAAAATCAAAGAGAAAATTAGAAAACTCAATAAAACAAAGTGAGCGGTGGTTGGCGAAGGTGCATGGAACAAACAAACTAGTCAACTAGTCAAGTTATCCCTCCTTACTGCTGAGTTTCGGAGAAAGCCTAAAACTGCCGAACCGTCTGAGGGTAAAAGCAAGCGGTACAAACTGAAAAACCAAAATTGTATTTCTTTGTCGGAGGAATCCTTTGATTTCTTCCTGAAACCGAGATTATGTGGTGCTGGGAGAGGCCGGATTACCCAATTAGCATTTATAGTAGATTTGTTCATTAATTGTTGTAAGTGAGAGGAACGAGACTTGTTCGTTATGGATCAATTCTGTTTTGTTTACGAAGACTATTTGGATTGTAGGAGTTATTTTTAAAAAATAGTTCCCTAATTGGCGAAATTGCGTAAAATTAAATAAGATTTCAGTATTTAAACCTTGAAAATGACAGTCGATGCGACCTTATGGGTATCGAAGGGTAGGTTCTGCACTGACAGGCAACGATAAAAGAGACAGGATTTATCGAGAATCGGGCATTTGAAAAGAAAATGCCATGCCATGGATTATTCAGTGACAACTAACATTGTTTGAGGATGAGATTATGTCGTTAAAGGCCGTCTATTTCATAAAATGAAGTCTGCTCTATCAGAGTGAAATTCAGCCACGCCAATCCAGAAGATCACCGGGAATCTTATGATAAAGCACCTGAAAAATTAATTCTGAAACCCCGTATTTTTGAAGAAGATTTGAGACTTTAAATGCGACATCTTGAATAGGATCATCTCTTTCAGAAACTTTCGGATACATTATGTACAGAGTTGATGCCTCGTACGCTTGAAAATAGGGAAAGTTGTTTTTACCACAAAGTCCGATCCACAAACTCAATGGCTTTGTAGGCTGCCAGATGAGAAAGCGTGACAAAAAGTCTTCTCTTTTGATACCTTGAGCCCATAAAATTCCACAACTCTCCTTCCGCAGGTTATATGTCACCTAAAAACTTTTGAAAACAGGATTTTTTATTTCAGACCCGCAAAGTCGCAACGCCGTACATTCTCCATCTTTACACGCACGATTTATAAGTCTCGAAAAATCAGCTGTACAAGCAACACAAAATAGCAGTTTTTCACTTTCAGTACACTTGTTCCAACTTTCCTTTGAATCTGAATCACTCTAAAACTTGTCCTCGCGTTGCTGCCGCTTCCGCACACGATGAGCCCAAATTTTGAATTCGCGCCGTTTTACCAGGCAAGATTCTAGTTTTCAGTGATAAACCTATGGATTCAAGATTTTTGAATTAAAAAACATCGACTCTTAGCTGATCTCACTTATCATATTTTTTCAGCCAATGATATAAGTTTGTCAAACGCAAACTGAAGGCAATCATCACTGGGTTAACTCAAAAGTGATAGAGGGGGAGAATCCGCTCTCACTATGCATCTAGTAGGTGCATAAAAACTTCGACATGCAGAAATTGTGTAGAAATAACGGATTTTCGTGAACACAGACTACTTTTTTTACGCACCGTCACAGTCAGAGGGGAGCCATTCAAGCAAACCGTAACTTTTTTCTTTCTCAATGTGAATTTTGAAATTATTCAAAAACATCTTTTCTTTTCAAAATCTGCCCATTTGTTGACAAAACTGATTAACATAAACTCAGCTTTGCTTTCGAGCTTGCTAACAAAGAATTAACCACGCAAACTAATTTTTGCACGAGGTCAAAAACGTTAAAACCTAATTAAAGTTTTTTTTGAACCAAAAGATCAATTTTTCGCGAAGCCCTTGCGTTTACAAAGTGCAAGATTCTTTCCATATGGACATTTGCAACAATGCTGGCACCTTAGCAGCTTATGCTTAGGCTTGCGCCACATTTCCTTTTGTAAGAAATGGATTATTATAGTACACCAAAGTTTTTAACTGGATTGTATGTTTCTCCTTTTGAGAGCAAAAGGCCTGAATAACAAAAAAATAGTATCTTCTGCTCTTTTGAGGTCTCTTCTATTTTTCTTTACTTTATTTACTGCCTTTGAGACCTCATCGGCATCACCTCGAACTCTTGCCATTTGTTCATCAATCCGGATGTGCCTCTGTGATTCAAACTACGCAATTTATAGGCTAACTATTGTATCGTACAATGCTATCCGCGATTAGTAAGGAATATCAAGAAGCAAAGAAAGCATCCTTGCAAACAGACAAGAGCAAGATCGGAAACAGCTGAAAGAAGACAGAGCCTACCTTTATACAAAATCTTTTGAACAATTTAGTTTCCATGCCTGAACTCTGCTGTTTTCTATCTTTGGCAATTTTAAACCTAATCTTTGATGCACTGTGGTTCTGGACCAACTTTGGTGCTTATGAAAACGAAACCGCTCTAGTTAATTGAGTTAATGATGATTCCAAATTACGGATTGAAAAATCACGGGCCCGCAGTGATCCAGCTGAAATCCCGGATCAGAGTTGCGTGTCACCTCATCTTTTGACTAAGTATTCACATTGAACGTTCTCTCAAATTTGGGTTTCCTTCCGCTATCAAAGGCAAAAAAGCATCGTAGTGAAATGTGAAGAAAGCAAGAATTAAACCTCCTTCTGAACGCAATGTGGCTTTCACTAGAACGCTAACCGTAAAGAACCTGAACTCCTGTGACGCTTTCTTTATAAATCTCAGCATCTTACACGCCACGAATGGTGCTAAAGCATTGAGCATATCTCACACAATGCATATAAAGTATACAAGGTGCCCAAAATATGAACACTGTTTAATCGTTGATAACCATTTGTTTTCATGTCCTTCGCAGAGCTTGAGATAACACCTGTAGAACGAGGACTTTTAAGATATACAGTATGGAGCGAATTATGCATCGCTCTTCATTACTGTAGGATTACGGTAAAACCTTCGACAAAGATTGGGTCGTTGAAAACTATATTTTACCTCGAAACAAAAAACAAGCCAAAAACTCTCATGCTATGATAATGGAAGCCGCTGACTTTGAATATAAAATTTCCACTTTACTGTGATGCTTCTTTCCAAGGTTATCCGAAGTAAACCGTGGCAAGTGAATTTCCAGCTTTGTCAGGAATTTGATTAAACATCAAAAAAGCTGAATACTCTTAAAAAGTTGTGTAAAGGAACGTGCGCGAAAATCCCAGTACACAGTCTCTCAGGTTTTTTGTAAATTTTTTTTGTCAGGTGATATTTCATAATGGTTCCACACGCTGAATTTCTTACCGTAATCAGTAACTACAGTAACGAAGAGCAATCGGTGATTTGCTTTATACTATAGAACTAAGTTTAACCTCGCTCTAAAGAATGGTGCCTCAAACCCGGCGAAAGATATGAAAGCAAGGGAGTTATTAACGATTGAACAGTGTTCACATTTTTGGGGACCCCCCTACCTATCTATCCTACTCTATATAAAGCGCAAGCAACCCCATATGAGTCAGCGCGTTTGTCGACGTAAACAAGTGTGTTTGTCGGCTCCGAAGAGCGATCAAGAAGTGATTTTTGGCATTCACTAGACGGCCATATACTCCGTAAACAACTGCTTGCTCTGAAGAGCTTCTAAAAAATACAAGACGGTATGATGGCTGCGGGCACAATACAGTCTAGAATACATGTAGGCTGATCAGTCTCTCTGCATTACTCCATCTGCGCTTCAAGCCACCAACATACATTATTTCATTTATTAGAATCTTCATTCAATTTGCTACAGTTTTTTTTTCAATTGTTCTGGAGTATCAACCCAGATCTTAATCTCGCTTTCAAGTAACATAGCGAAGGTATGAGTTTCTAAAGTTTCGAGTGCAATAGTAGTCAATGTATCCTGGCTTCATCAACAGATTTTACGCAGAAAAGCGATTTCAAAAAAAAAATCACTGCGTTTGCTTCAGTCAAAACATTGAACCTCCTTTTTTGATTTCTCTGTCAACTCTATATTACTCTGAAGTTCCCAGTTGCAAATTGCTTCTCGGGCTGTTGCATACACCATATACCATCTGTAGAGTATTATTCGATCATATGCTTCAAAGAGAAAAGTGCATCGATCAATAGGTATAACATATCCGTCCAAACCATATGAAAGCTAGTTGATCATTGTCTCAGCAATTTTCCCCCAAGATATCTCATGTGTCTCCCATCAGGGAAAACAATCTTTCACAATTCACAGACTGAATTTGTTCATAGAAGCATTTTCATGCTAAATTACAGCCAGATAATGGTTTCAGGAAACATGTATCGATAAAAGTACCAATCAAATATTTCTTATGTCATATCCTTTCGCTTGGAATCCTATCAGAGATTCTTCGAACTCTCAAGCACAGTCCTCTACCGACTTTTCTATGATTTTCAAAATCAAGCCTGAGCTAGCTCAAATCACTCGCCTCCCTGTTTATACGTTTCCATTTGACGCGATTTTGAGAGTCTTAGTATGATTTGCTCATCTAGCGACTATTAGCAGTGCAAAAGTGAAATATCGAGCTGTTAATTTTCCAGCTTGAAAATTTAACTACTTTCTCGGAAACTCCCACAATGTCAGTGCCTCTCAAAGATTTACGTACACGTAAAGTTCAATCTTCAATTACAGTTTTGTACGAAATTTGCTTAACAAGCTGCTATTATCTATTCTTTAAAAGTGAAATGAACTGTCATTTCTCAAAGTAGAGAAACCAGGAAAATTCTTCGAATAGATATACAAATCCAACGCTTTCCAAAAATTTACACATCTCACACATCCGCACAAATGCTTACTTTTGTACAAAATTTGCTTAACAGACAACTATCACCTGTTTTTTGAAAAAGGTAGTCGAGCTACTGATTTGAATCCAAAGGTACTATATCGTGGACTAGAAAACAACCATAAAAGAGAGACGAATTTGGATTTTGCCAGGGAATTTTTGTGCATGGAGAAGAATTGTGAACACTTTCATAGGGTACTTACGAGAAAAGAAAAGGTGCCTGGATTCCAAAAACCTGGATGAATGGAGTCTTTTGACAATGAAGAGCCCAAAGTATGTGCTACAACTCGGGAAAGGATAAAAGCACTTACCCTATTCATAAGAATGGAAGTCGGAGGAATGTAATTCCGTTATCACAACTGAACAGTAACGGAGGTGCATTTTGCCCTGGGAAGTGTGGAACCTGCGGGTCAGATCGGAGTGTGGGACTCTGAGGGGGTTGGAAACTCATGGCAAAGAGTAAATATCTCAGATGCGAAACTCTGAGGCAACACATTGCGATTAAGACAACTCAAAGGTGGAAAATCCCAAACTAGGGCCAGACCGAAGACTATGTAGAGCAAGATAGGTTGAAGACTTTATCCAGAGGAAAAGCTTTGGGAGGCAAATAATTTCTAAGAGAAGGTTCTGCCAAAAAATACATTTATTCAATCTCTGCTCTATTCTTCTCTAATCTTCTGGGAAGAGGAGGAGAGATTGGCTAAGAACTTTAGCATGGTGGGAAAACGGCAAATCTACATAACAAAAGTTACGGTCCTTTTTATGGATTTGCGGGAATGAGTGCACGCTAGGAACTAAATTACGACTAATCAGTGCTCTCTACATGAAACTATGCGTGCTTCAATGACTAATGTTACACGTTTTGCTAGAAAAAGGTACGCCACAAACTCCAAAATTCTAACTTTAGAACATGTCCTACTTTGCACACACAGCCAGTCCAAAGCGCCGCGAAGCGGCGCTTTGGACTGGTACGCATATAAAGTGCTCCTCAATTTTTGCAGTCAAAGGCAGTGCTCGGCAAATCCTTGACCTGAAGTTCTTTCACTTGCCTAGGGTAAGTCGACGCGCTGATTCCGAAAATACACTTTAAAGAGCGCGAAAAGGCGAAAACTAGCATTTTCCGAGGCTCATCATTATGAGTTCGGACGAGTGCAACGCTTTACGTCATAGTTAGAGACGTAGAGTTGTTGCGGGACAGTGAAACACTGGACGATGACGATGCATTCACCGAGCTGAACTGCAGAATGATGTGATATTGGTTGAGATACCAAATGATAACATTGAGAAACAGCTAGTTAGGAATAGACTCTACAATTACGAATGCATAGTAAATCAATGCATTGTATGCCCGTACCGCAATGTGGTGGACGGTGCAAAGGCAGGTGTGATATATCAGTTGGAATGTTTGAGCTGCCAAGATTGCTAGAAAGAGGGGTAGAGCGTTTGTGTAAGGTTAAAGGAGCATTTTGCTAGCAAAAGTCCTGGAAGATTAACATCACCGCTTGAAAGGCACAGAGCTACGGCACTTGGTGGGAATGACTTCAAAGTCAGATGTACCAATCTGTCTTACGAGACTGGAATTTGCGCAAGAAAGATACTCGAGGCAGCATGGATATTTACGATGAATCGTAGAATGAATGCTAAGTATGAATGCGTGTCAATCAACAGTGATCTTTTGCTGTTTACACCGCTTTGCAGTCTGAACAGCCGGACATGAATACCCTTGACTCACTGGATGACACTCAGTGACGTCCGCTATTGTCCCATTTGTGCGGACTTACTGGTATGCAGTGAAGTTGAGTTTGGCTCGACTTCGATAGTTTCCTGCTGCTATTCTCCGATAAGGTCTAGACTAGCACTTGAGGAGGCTCTTGGCGGCGACGGTAGCCACCGCCACGTACGGTGGCGGTCAGATCCAAAAACCTATAACATACGGTGACCTCTTGAAAAGGCGAGCACGTTGAAACGTCGGCCGTATAAACGTCTGCCAAGAAACCTGGTTTCGGCACAACAAGAAACTACTGACACGGATTGAAATGCCCAGGTTTGAAGATAAGAGAGCTTTCAATTTTTTAACAGTGAAACACTTAGCGCTCGAGATTATTTAGAAGTTCCAGGATTTATTTTGTACAAAAACTCGAATAGCTGAATATGGGTTCTTGCTTTTTCTGCGTCTCCTCTTTGTTTGAACTTCGAAATCCGCCTTCATTCTGCCGGTTTGCAGCTACAAGATAAGCTAATCGTTAGCTTTTTAAACAAATTTTGAAGGGATTTACCGTCAATAATGAAGGATTGTGTACAGTACCGCATTATTCGTCAAAAAGACGTCGCACTCCAGCAGAGTACGCCACAGTGCGCTGCAGTGCGCCTAAGTGCAGCAGAGTGCGTCGGAATCCGCGTCGCATCGCCATATCTCCCTTCAGAATGGATGTGTTCTAAATCCAATGAACCGTCCGATTCAGCTTGGCAAGACGCATCATCTAGCAGATAGAAGTGGCACAATCTGTTGGGGTAGGCATGCGGTAGACAGTAAGTTTTGATTTTGCAGATTTCTGTTTGACTGGATTGTTCAGTGTGCTGATGACAATATTGCCAATGAATTGCTGCTGATGGCACGTTGTAAGGATAATGTAGGAGTATGGTAGAAAGTCACTTTGATCGAGTTTGTTCTGAAATCAGCTCTCAAAGTACAAAAGCGCTCGTGGAATGTGCAAAATTTCCTTAAACGTCGCGAAATTCCTGTAACTTAGCTAAAGTCTTTACATTCACGGAACTACGCGACATTCCAGAAACTCCAATCGTAGGAATAACTACGCATGCAATAATCTCCTCCGGAATGATTACACCTCAATCCGAAAGCAGCATTGCGTCCAGCTCGTTAACACGTTTCGGACCGCGAAATCGCGCGCTGCGAAAAAGAGGGTTTTTTCAGCCGTTAGCCAGCAGAGGGCCTTATTTCGTAGACCGTGTGCTATATCTGTAATCAGCATGTCAGATAAGAACCATACCCAAAGTTCCGAGTGAATTCGAGGTGTTTGTTTTGTCGCCTGAGAAAGACTTGTATGCTTTTCTGAAAGATAGGAACAAGAACTTAATTTCTAATATTGTTCAAAAGTATCTGTGTTGCACACGGTACAGATCACTATCGAGACTACGATTCTCTTTGGAAATTGAAGAAAGATAAGTCGCGACGTCGCAATCGTCGTTTGCATTGCCGCACTCTACAGTTGTGACCGTGGAATTTGTCCAAAATTGCGGGATTTTCGGGATTTGCGGGATTTTCGGGACTTGCGGGATTTAGCTATGACTTCTTTTAAATCCATTTTATTTGCAATCTGCGTGTAGATTTGGCTTCAGCTTGATGAGAAGAATCGTGAGAGATTGGGTCGATCGATCGAATTTACACTATGATGAATGTTCACAAAAGCCTTAACATAGAGAACAACAAGGTATCATTGTAAGTCTACCACTTCACCATGAATTACGGACACACTGTATATCAAACGATTCGTCTCATCAAGCTGAAGCCAAATCTACACGCAGATTGCAAATAAAGTGGATTTAAAAGAAGTTATAGCTAAATCCCACAAGTCCCGCAAATCCCGCGAATCCCGCAAATCCCGTGAAGTCGCGAATCCCGCAAACATCGCGAATCCCGAAAATCCCGCAATTTGGACAAATTTTACGGTCACAACTGTAATTGCAACTGTTGTTCGATTTGACTTATATCTCCTAAACAAATTTTGGGGCACAGCTCTACAGAGTCATTCGAAAAGTAGGAAGTTAGGCCTTTGACTTGATGACCTTGGACTAAAAGAAAACTTCCTTCAAACGCCAATAAACATCCTTCAAAGCAGCGTGCTGCACCATGTGCAGCACCGGTCCAAAACGTGTTAAGAAATCTTCTCATAAAAAGTTGTTTGAGTGGAATAAAAAAGCCGTTTAAGTGAAATCACAAAGTTAGTGATGTGTGATTTCAACAAAATAGTTGCAAACAAAATTATTGGAGAATGAGAAAACTGCGATTTATCAAGAACAGTGCAACAGTACTTTGTATTAGCCTAAAATTTGTTTGCTAAATCAACTGGCTAGATTTCGAAAGCGGAAAAAGTAGTGAGTAAGATAGAAAGTTGTAGAATTGGCTTTTGTGTTACTGGATAAACAACGCAAAGCGTTGATGTCTATGTAGTCTGTATCAGCTAACGAGCACGTATTGTCTTGCGCGGCTAAAGAAATGACGCACTTATCAAACCATCCAGGCCTGTTTCAGTGCTACCAACATAACTTAATAATGGGAAGATTGCAAATTTGGGCATCGTTTTCTTGTTTGGTTCATTACTGTCACAATGCTGAAGCAAAAATTTTTTTTCAGAGGCAAAACATACAGAACCTGCGTCAACATACTGAGACCGCTTGACACACACGATATGTCAAGCAATGACTACCGCGTGGGACCGCTTGACACACAGTTTTCAGTTTGCGTGAATTGATTCAAAGAAGTAGCCTGATCCGTGGAAGACCACGACCCCAGAAGGCAAATCAAAAATCTGCATGATCGTCGATGTGCTAAGGGCTCAACTATTTTACTTTCTGACTTTCCCTCCGCATTTCAGAGAATAGCGAGATTACCACGAACAGCGAAGACAGGTAAACACTTATATATCCGAAAGTACTGGGGTGAAGGAAGATGTCGGACCGCTTTTTTACATTCTAGAACCTTTCAAAATTTTTGCGACCAGGTAATCAAAACGTCACTAATACTAGCGACGTTCGCTATCTTCTGGCAAGAAACTACCATTTTTTCGGTATTTTTAGAGATGCACTTCAAAAAAGTCGCAGAGTTTTTTTTTGGTCCTTTGAGCTTGCGCTGCTAAACGACGATGTTGTTGAAAAAATTAATAGACAAAGCTTTTCAAACTTTCTCCAGACAGTTCGTCAAATATGCAAAATTTATTTTTATTATGAGGTATAAAATTTATAGACTTTTAAAATCGCGATTTATTGGCGCGTGTTGTTTGTTTTCAGTCTATACATTCCGACATGAAGATTTTTTGCCGCTTGCTACACATATATGAATAGGACGTAGAACTCTTTTATTTTTGCCAAAAAGTTCACATGCAAATAAGTAAATAACAAGTATTCCCTTGTTCGGAATTGAATATAACTATGGCCCGTATGCATCAATATCCTTGCGGCAAAAGGCGGGGGCGAACTTCGCTGCGGGGTTTCTCATCACTGGGGACGCCGCTCCTCTCGCCGCAGGGATATCAATGCATACAGGCTCCTGACCTAAGCCTCGGTACTATAAAGAATTGATAAATTTGATGAAAGTCACTTTCCCTGCAGTATTAAATACTTTAGAGGCCTTCACTTGTGTTACTTCATAAATGCTGATAAGTTCATAACTGCTGGAAGTAATTAACTTAGCGTTTCAGCTCATAAAAAAGCTTTTAGATTATAAAAATTACTACACATGCAAATGGTTTTATATAGGTTACGCTTAATGAAAATGATATTTTTTATTTATTTTATAACTACACTCAAAGTGCATCAAACGGAAAAAGATTAAACAGAAAGCTTAAACAAAGCACAACACATAAAACTAGCCTCCCAGTCACAGAGCAAACAGAAAACAAAGGATGGATAACAAAACACGAAGCTCTAGACCCATCTAGCAATGTGAAAAGCACTTTGAACAAAAATCTAAAAACTTGTTGTATCCTTAAAAGTCATGATGACTCCCTTTTGGGTGTCAGCGAGCCTGCCCGGTGAAATAGCTGACCAGGCCCTGATAGGACTTTGCTTTGAAGGAAGCAAGAATCCGAATCGGAGTGGTAAGGACAAGTACCTACCAACTACGTTAGAACGAATCAAACCAACAGACGAAAACTAGCAGAGTATAGATGGGACCAGGCTACAATGAGGTAATGGAATGTTATCAACGTAACCCTGATGAAGAGACTCGCTGAAGTGAACGTTAGTAAGGCATGATCATGGTTAGTAATAACAAAACAAAAATTTTAAAACTGAAGATAACGGCCTCTCTCTAATTTTATGTAGCCGACTATCAAGACGTAAGCAAAAAGATGTTAAATAACATCAGCGACGACTATGTAAGCAGCACGCAGTAGCCGCCACACAATGCAACATCACCGGTATTAGAACCACATGTAAGGTAGTTACCAGAGATGAACTGAAAAAGACTAACGACAGAAAACATCAATGAGAAAAAAGTCGAGTAAGCTCAACCCGTTTCAACTTAGCACTGAAGCGCCGCGCATCCTTTGATGAAATGATATCCCTGGGCAACATCTGAAACCATCGAGCACATCTACAGAAGATATTATTGTATATCATAGATGAATTACGATTAATGGTTCTATGATGCAAATTAAAGCCTCCTAATCTCTCACTAGTTGGTAAGAATATCCAGCACTTACTTGCCATCGATCTATTTTCTTTCTTAAACACTCGAAAGCAAAATACTAGATCAGCAATATTACGGCGACAAATAAGGCTTTGTAAATTAAACTTTACAATCAAGCTTCATAATTAGGTGGCCTGTTGTTAGGAGAGAGGCGAATACACAAGAGACGAGTAAAAGTTTTTTGCACCTGTTCAAGCTTTGCAATTTCTTTTTTACGTTTGGGATTCCAGACCTGAGAACAATATTCAAGATGAGATCGAACAAGTGCTTTGTACAAACACGTCAAAATAATGGGTGATTTGCTTTTGACAGTACGGAGCAGAACAAACAAGGACGAATAAGCTCTCCTAACAGCAGCATCAACATGTTCCGAAAACCTCAGCTTTGAATCACCGATAACCCCTAAATCCCTAGCAGAGCAACACAACCTCAATGAACCCCATCCAGAGTTCCAACTATGCAGTCACCCATATGCAGTACACAACTCTTGCTCAGATTCAAGGTCAAGCTCCATGCGAAGCCCATTCAACTAAGGTCTCTAGTGACCGCTGTAGGGCAGATTGCACTTCAAAACAGTTAGTAGCAGTATGAACTTTATAAATTTTTATGTCGTCAGCATACATCCGTACCTCAATATCCTGAGTGGTTTTGAGTAACGATGGAAGATCTAATGTGTATATGAGAAACAATGTGGGTGATAACACTCCTCCCTGACGCACCCGCTATCACATCGGTATGCATCCGAAAACTTGTAATGAACCTTGACTGTCATATAACGGTCTTGTAAGTAGGAACAAAACCATGAAAGAAGTGATCCACTCACTCCAATAGCTTCTAGTTTACTGATTAGTTTCGCGTGGAAAACTTTATCGAATGCTTTTGAAAGATCAATGTAAAGCACATTAAGCAATCAAGCACATATAACTTCCAAATTTTCTTTTCATAAAATCTGGGCATGTTCGTATCTTCTAACTACTTCTGTGCCACACAGGTTTAATAGGTGGTCTACAATCCAATCACACGGCCTAACGTTTCGACGCCTTCGTCTTCCTTAGAGGCCTGAAAATGGTTCAAGGTGCCACCCGTAACTCAACACACACCAAACATCGCCTCCAAACGAGCTGGTTTTCGGCTTTCTCTCAGTTTCGCTAACGGAAAGTGAGCAAAGATGACCTACCAGAAGATCACCGATATGCGTGGAAGCCGCATAGGAAGTGATTAGTCCCGGCGGACGAATGAGTCATTCTACAGATACACATCCAATGTGATCTATAGCGGCATAGCGATACGAAACGAAGGGAATTAGCAGTGATTGACAGGCACTTGTTTTTGTTATTCATTTCTGGATTCTTTGCTGATATTCAGAATGCTTCCAACGCTTTCCTAGCCGAAATCTCTCTTTCGTGAGAAAGAATCTTACATCCGATGTCGAAACTGTCTTCTTTATGCATCTCGTTTCTGTGCTTTCCTATCTATGAAAAGAAGCTTTGGCGCCTTTTATCTGCTAAGTGTTCCTTCATGCAAATGCCAAGTGATTTTCCAGTTTCTCCGATACATAATGCTTTGCAGCTGAGACATTCAAGCTGGTACACCACCCACACTTTCGCACAGTCTCCTAAGCTACCATACGGGTATACTATGCATTGCTCTGATGTATTACGTTGATCGTAGAGCATAAGTGCGATAGTGTGAGAATTTGCTCACCCCCCCCCCCCCCCCTTTTACCCCTGAGCCAGGACAAGGTGACCCCCTTCACCAAAAGCCAAAAAAATTCAACGGTTAAGTAAAGTTAAGCAACGGAGATATATGTACGGGAGTTGTTTGTGCATCGGAAAGGAGGAAGAAGATTTATAGGCATTCATGTACTTCTAAAAGGAAAAAATAGTAGCTTCTGTAGCTGCACAGCAAGTCAGCAAAGAAAGTTTCCACAACGTTCTTATCTGGTTTCAGGGAATAAGTTGCTTGCCTAAAGTCCGTTCATAGAAGTATCTAATGGAACGAGTCCTTAGTATTTCTAGACACTTACGAGTTTTCAACATAAAAAAAATCATATATTTTGTAGATGAATGGTTGGTACACGGAAATAGCCACCTTAGAACCGTCTCGTTTTCCGCTTTCAGTAAGTGCAGTGACCGCCAAAAAGTTGCGGACAAGCCTCCCTCCCAATTTTATCGCTCTATTTCAGAAGGAAAACAAGGATAAAAAAATGTTATAATTGCATGAGGTGATAGAGCTCTTCAAGATCTACAATCTACACTTTGCGTTTTTCGAAAAACATGTATTCTAAAAATTTTAAAAAACTTTTTCTTAAAAAAGTCCGAAAATGGCCGCGCCACAATGTCGCGGACAATAATTCTTCGAACGCAAACATTTTCTTTTGAGTCCTATTCTGAAGTGGAAACACAAGTAGTCCAAACGGGTAAGCATACTACTATACAGAGCTCATCAAGAACTACACACTGGTTATGATTGCTTCCCAGAAAACACAAGCTTGAATTTTATTTTGCTTCTTTTCAAAAAACAACTCCTAATTCCCTGCTTCAAGCCAAATTTCTTGACATGGAAAACCATGCAAGACATTCAAACAAAGCTATTCGGATAAAATGGATGCCCTTTGCCATCTTCTATGCATCGAACGTGTGCTGGTGAGTTTCTTTGCTGAAAATGGCTTCTGACAGTGCGTGTACATGACCCCACCTGCACCTCACCACTGACTTGTACCGCTTTGCAGGCTTGTAACTCGGCTTGTAGTCAATGTGTGAGCCTGCAATTAGGCTCATTCGAAAAAAAGAGACTTCCTCTACACGATGGTATGCAAAAGAGATGGGTATAAGAAACAGGGGAGATTTGGCGGATGGGGTGGAAAAACGCGGCCTCAGTGGTAGGGTGAGGATATCCAGCTAAAGTTGAATAGAGCTTCTTTCGCTACCAGATCAATCCTGGAAGCTTAAAACTGTCAATGTTCTTGTAATAGATCCATTTTGAAGCTATAGAACTGTTTTGGTGTTGATAAGAGCCTTCACTCCAACCACCACTGAGGCCGCGTTTTTCCACCCCATCCGCCAAACCTCAGCTGTTTCTTATACCCATCTCTTTTACAAACCGTCGTGTAGAAGGAGTCTCTTTCTTTCGAATAAGCCTAATTGCAGGCTCACACATTGACTACAAGCCGAGTTACAAGCCTGCAAAGCGGTACAAGTCAGTGTGAGGTGCAGGTGGGGTCATGTACACGCACTGTCAGAAGCCATTTTCAATAAAGAAACTCACCAGCACACGTTCGATGCATAGAAAATGGATGCCCTTTGCATAGATGGCAAAGGGCATCCATTTTATCCGAATAGCTTTGTTTGAATGTCTTGCATGGTTTTCCATGTCAAGAAATTTGGCTTGAAGCAGGGAATTAGGAGTTGTTTTTTGAAAAGAAGCAAAATAAAATTCAAGCTTGTGTTTTCTGGGAAGCAACCATAACCAGTGTGTAGTTCTTGATGCTCTGTATAGTAGTATGCTTACCCGTTTGGACTACTTGTGTTTCCACTTCAGAATAGGACTCAAAAGAAAATGTTTGCGTTCGAAGAATTATTGTCCGCGACATTGTGACGCGGCCATTTTCGGACTTTTTTGAGAAAAAGTTTTTTAAAATTTTTAAAATACATGTTTTTCGAAAAACGCAAAGTGTAGATTGTAGATCTTGAAGAGCTCTATCACCTCATGCAATTACTACATTTTTTTATCCTTGTTTTCCTTCTGAAATAGAGCGATGAAATTGGGAGGGAGGCTTGTCCGCAACTTTTTGGCGGTCACTGTATAAAACATGGAACCGTCTCGTCTTCCGCTTTCAGAAAGTATATAAATTGCTTGGAGTCCATTGAAAAAAGTGCCGGGTGAATGTGGGTCAGACTCTCATAACGGGAGTGCACAAGTAGGGCTTTTTTACCATTGTAAAAAGACGTCTACTTGAGCTCTCCAATTATAAGAGTCTCACCCACCCTTCACCCGGCACTTTTTTCAAAGGACTCCAGGCAAAGTATATATTTTCTAAAAGCGGAGATCGAGACTCCAATGGTGATTATCTACTCTGATGATCGCGGGGGGGGGGCAAGCGGTCTCAAATTCGCGTTTTCTTGCAAGCTGCCAGCAGAATTTCGGAGCGTGTCCAAACCTTCAACGGGCGGTACCTCCTTTACTGTCGAATGTCCTGCTAGCGGGGCAGAATGCAAAGTTTTCTGCGGGCGCTCGTCAAATAATCTCTTTAAGCGAGCGCTGGCTAAACTTTCAGCAGGCGCTCGAAATTTTTTTGAGCAGTTTCGGGCATACGTCGAGCAAATGAGACTCTATGCTGCAGAGGCATCGATGGTTTAATTACTCAAGTTTGAAGTACTTTCTCTTAGCGAAAAGTATAGGGGCCTACAGGATCGCGAGAGTCGGACGTGCGTACGGCCATTGCGCCGCGCAGGTCTGATGTCACTAAGGCAGGTGCCAGACTTACGCTTCAACCGGTTCGTTCGGTTCATAGCTCAAATCACTACACTGTCCAACAGAAAAGTGGTGAACCGAATGAACCTGTTAAACAGGATAAGTCTGGCACCTATCTGAGTCGTCGGACGCGCATCTGACGTGCGCGGCGCAAGACCGTACGCACGTCCGACTGTCGCGATCCTGCAGTCCCCTATACCTGAGGGCTGTGGGGTCCTTCACAAAGGACCGCATTAATTTTGCATCTTCTCGCGGACAGTCCGCGAGAATGCGGCCACTGGCCGCAACTAATCTGTAGAAAACCGCGATTGTTCATCGAGCATTCGTCTAAAAATTGGCCAACATTCCTCCAAATTTCTGCAAGCGGCAAGAAATCAGCGAACTATTCTTCCGGTGCCAGCTTGTTCAAAATTCGCATG
Organism: Cylicocyclus nassatus; assembly: GCA_958299035.1. Taxonomy (NCBI): domain Eukaryota; kingdom Metazoa; phylum Nematoda; class Chromadorea; order Rhabditida; family Strongylidae; genus Cylicocyclus; species Cylicocyclus nassatus. Next base: position 63,122,494 of record CATQJL010000223.1, read on the forward strand.
GCCGCCTGCCCCTCGCGATTATCTGAGTAGGCGTAAGATGTTTATCTGCAGAAGTTATGAATTTTTCTATGTTAAAAACTCGAAAATCCCCAGAAATCACTATGACATTCTTCACCCAGGCACTTTTGTTGAAGGCAGTGTCTGGGCAAAAAGTCGATTTTGAGATTTTTTGCTTACCCGGGCCTATTCACTATGCTGAATCCGAAAATCTACATTGGAAAGCGCAAAAACGGCGAAAAAGGGCTCTAACGCAGGAGGGAAATCGAAAGTGGGCAGGGTCCTCCCCACTGTGAATTTCGCAGTCCCAGCTTCTGGAGCGATCTTCCCAATTCCTTTAGCGCCCTGAGATCTCCACCGGTCAGTTGCGAATGCATGACTTGAAATTGGAACCGAGAAGATCGCTCTGGAAGCTGGGAGCGTGAATTCACAGTGGGGAGGACCCCGCCCACCTGCTGCTTCCGTACCGAGTTAGAGCCGTTTTTCGCCGATTTCGCGCTCTCCAATGTGCATTTTTGGATTCAGCGTAGCGATTAAACCCGGGTAAGCAAAAAAATCTCAAAATCGAGTTTTTGTCCGAACACTACCTTCAACGGACCCCAGGCAAAGTATTTTTCTAAAAGCGGAGGACGAGGCGGTTTCAATGGTGACTATCTCTACTATCTGTTTATCTTCAGAAGTCACAAATTTTTTTTATCCCAAAAACTCGTAAATATCCAGAAATTACTACCCACACCCTTCACCCCTTCAACAGACACTTTTTTCAACAGGCTCCAGGCAAACTTTATATGCTCTTAAAGCGGAGGACAAGATGGTTTCAAAAACATTTTCCTGCTGACGTTGGTGTTTATCTACAGAAATTACAAATTTTTTCTTTTTGAAAATTCGTAAATGCTTAAAAATTATCTGACTCTTTCCGAAACAAATCTTCTCGCATGAACATACTCTATGGTAATTTTAGAAACAGGCAGGGTGATGTAAAAAAGGAAAAGGAAAAATGTAAAAAAATACAAGGTGCCGGTCAGAAACATAATTGTGTGCTAATCCAGCAGCACATCGGTTCTCATTTCAGAAAAAAGACAACCAGTGATGGCAAAGATTTGAAAATTAAGTTTTGACTAAGAAAAATGACAAAAGAACGCCATGACTTTCCCCCCCCCCCTTCCCCGTCAACATTTTATAATTTCTCTACCAAGTAAAACACCCTTTACCCTGGAGGGGCTGCGACCACTGTGACCCCCTTCACCCTGGAGGAATCATTCTCATTTTATTGCACTTATGTTTGAGAGATCATTAGCAGATATTACTTACCTGTTTCCCATATTCAATCCATCTAGAGCTTGAAGCTAAAATCTGACTGCAAAAAGTTTTGGATGCTCAAATAACTGAAGAGTTTGAATTGTTCAAAAAATCTTACGTATCTCTTACTCTTCACGCATGACTTTACATCAGACATGCATACAGACATAGACACTGTGCGGTAATTTTTTTCTACGGTAGAAATGAAAACGAAGTCCTCATGTTTCTCCCAAATCAGGCCTGTGATCATCCTCACAGTAGTTGAAGACGAGCATGAAGATAAAGTGAAAATTGGAAAGAGAGACTGAAGTTGCTCTGGTTGAAGACAGCAGCTCGGCAGATTGACCTACCTCAGATTTTGACACAGATGGATAGGAGGCCCTCCAAGTGAAGCAAAGCAGCCCCTTCCTCCTTTCGCTCCCCTAACACTTTGTTCGGACGAGTATTCCCCGCTAGACGGCGCGGGACCCCCTAACCGCTTTCCCGCATTGTGCATGCTATACAAAGCCAAAATTACAGGCAGCAGGGTCTTCGTGCCAGGGCCTCCCGACTTTCCTTTGAAAATTCTCGTCCGAGCTGCGTTTTGAAAATTGAAAAAACGCCCCGAAAAAGGCCTTTTCATCCCTTTTAAAGCTCAGATTCGGGATCTACGGGTCGAGAAGGCCCAATACATGCAAAAAGATGGAAATGCAAAATCTACCTGGACGCTGCCTTTAAAAATCAAAACGAGAAGAAGAGTATACAGAAGTGTAGTAACAAACTCCAACAACACAAGAATACGATGGACCTTGGGTGACCCAATGTAAGACACATCCGCAATTCGCGCATAGAAGGAAAAAGAACACATTTTGAAGTTAGCATTGAAGGCGTATGCACCAAGCAAAGATCCAATGGTAGACCCAAAAATGCGGTTCATAAATAACAAGGTCGAGCTGTGTAGTTTGAATAAATACTTGCCATAAGCAGAAAAAATGCATTTGGCAGAAAAAACAGATCTTACATGAGAGGGTACATGCGAGATCAACAACAAAATATATTCAGTTCCACAAGTGTGTAGAAGGTGACATTATCGTCTGACCGACTCAAGCACATTTGAGCTATAGTCGAGTAGATTTCCCCTTAATTTAATGTGCTTGCTGTGTAAATGAAACGCGGTAAAATTTGTGTCTGAAGAGATAGCTATCATTCATTGATAAAATCGTGAAAGGGATTTGAGTGGTCTTTGTGACCACGAAAGCATAACACCCTCATACGAAAAGGCATCATCTCAATGGACAGATCATTCACTTCCAAGTACTACCGTACCTAAGCAGAAGAACCAGTCGAAAAGAAATTAAAATTAAGAAAATGCGGCTGCCGGAAGGTGTGTGCGAGTCACGCACGGTCGCGCCATCGTCACGATTTTTCGAATGTCCTATACCCTGTGACGCCCCCCAATTGCGCGCGCAGAATGCCGGTAATCTAGCGTGGTTAATTTTTTCCCGCGCAAATTTTACCGCAATTCACCTACAGTGCAAGCGCACTGTATTTAACGGAAAATCTACTCGACTATATGAAATGAGAATAAAACATGACTTTTTTTAAAAAGGAAAGTTTGTATGAGAGCGGATGAAGTCCTTTGAACAAAGATTTATCTTAGTTTTGCTTTCACGTGGATCAACTTTGAGCCCGTATGCATGAATCTTCTTTTCTGTTAGAGTTTGCATCTCACTTTAGTCTTCAACGTTAATCACTGCGGAAGACAGAAGATGCAGACCAAAGTTTGTTCTTCTTATATTAGGACTTCCATTCAATCATTAAGTTCAACCTTTCACTGCCCTTGCGTAATGATTCATAATTTTTTTGATGCTGTACACCAAGAGGGAGCAACAGGAGGTGGCTTATGTTATGACTATATGAAATGAGAATAAAACATGACTTTTTTCAAAAGGAAAGGCTGTGACTGTATGAAGAATATAAATGTATGCGATTGTGTTTATGAAAGTGCAAACGATGAAGGCTATGCAGCTGTTTCCTATATCATTAGTGTACAGTTGAACTTTATTGCCACAAGGTTTATTCAGTGTGTGGGTGAAGCTGATATAATATAATAATACGCGGAGAGTAACTAATGTTTTTGAGTCGCAGACGAGGAAAGCCACGCATCTGTTTCCTACATAAATATCTAGTACCAAAGGACTAGATTCTATTGTCACAAGGTTCAAGTTGAAACGTATATAAAGAGTAATTCCCTTCCATTCGCTGAATTATCTTGCTGAATAAACTCCCGTACTCGTTTGACATTGTTCACAGGTCGGCAAACGTTTTTCGCTTTCATATTCTGAATACAAAACTCAATTTTCGAGCAGACAGCATACGGACAAAAAATCTAGAACAGAAATTTCACAGCTTGATACTTTTTTCCTGCGGAAAGTTTGTTGCTTGCTTTTCATGCTTATTCTCTTGAAACGTAAGATATCTGTCATAGCTGCCTAAGCGATTGATTGTGTCATTGCTTTTGAGTTTCGGACTGTCTCCCCTATGGTACAAAAATTTTTGTTTCCGACTCAAAACATGTGCCTTAATCAAGGAGCACAAATTCAAATTAATTTGCCAATCGTAGGGCAACATTCGGGAGTAAGATAAGCAATGGCATTGCAAACTCACGTGTACGCTTAATTTGTTTTGGTAAGGAAGTATTATTTATTACAGCGTGTCAATGCATTATGGCTACTGTGAGAGCTCACTTTTACACAGACTGTTTTGAGGATGATATTTTGAAGTACTACTTATCAATCTATTCACCAATCAAGCTTTGCATGCAAGATCTTGTCTCCCCTATGGTACAAAAATTTTTGTTTCCGACTCAAAACATGTGCCTCAGTCAAGGAGCACAAATTAAATTAATTTGCAAATTGTAAGGCAACATTCGGGAGTAAGATAAGCAATGACATTGCAAACTCACGTGTACGCTTAATTTGTTTTGGTAAGGAAGTATTATTTATTACAGCGTGTCAATGCATTATGGCTACTGTGAGAGCTCACTTTTACACAGACTGTTTTGAGGAAATTGATATTTTGAAGTACTATTTATCAATCTGTTCACCAATCAAGATTTGCATGCAAGATCTAACTTTATGACTTACGTTTATGCTTTTGTACATTAATGCTTTCACAACGCTGAATGATTTCCGTGAAAGTGTGGCTCAAGTTTTTGCAATCTTCTCTTTGAGTAAATCTGCCAATCAGTGCAAATTTTGGCACAAAATATTATTTTTCTAATCACTCAAGTCATAGTTAGGAAGAGATCCCTCAAAAAGATCTTGATTGGCCATTATAAGTTGAGTTTGAAAAAACTGACGGTCTGTCTTATGTAAATATATTTCAAAAAACAACCAAGCGTTAGCCTTTTAACAGTGGAAAAATCTTCCCTGTGGTTTGAGAGGCTCAAAACTCATGTTTTTTTTGCGAATTAGAAATGTGTAAATTTGTACAATTTTTAGAAACAATGCATATGCAACTGCATCTATTCCTAATGGTGTGCGCATTTTCTGCACCGACTGATGCCGGCCTGCCCCTGCCCAGTTGGTTGACGTGCTGCCTGAATCCAAGCATTCTGAATTCGTGTTCGAGCTCGAGCTCTAGTTACGAAAAGTTGACACCTGATTCTGAATCAAGCTCAAGCTCGAGCTCGAGCTCGAGCTCTAGTTCCGAAGAGTCGACAACTAATTCTGAAAAAAGCTCGAGCTCGAGGTCTAGTTCCGAAGAGTCGCCAAATGATCTTACCACCCCTCTACCTATGTGCTGCTGCATGAAAATGACTTGCAGTTTCTGCAGAGAACAATTGGTATGCTCAACTCTTAAATTAGTTGAGGACGGCTGCAAAATATTTGCTCATTTTTTACAGTACGAAGACTTCTGCTCTAGAGCTAGCAATTTTTATCTTCGCAATCAATGCAAGGATTGGTGCAGAAGAATGGGCCCTGATACCATACTGTCTTTCTATACAGGAATAACGGTGGTTGACATGGATACATTAATGGAGAAGATTGGGCGCTTTTGAGAAGCAAATAAATGTTGATACTGTTTGTCTGTTCTTCCCTATTCATTGATTAAAAAATCCAAATAAATAACCTCTTAGATAAACATTGTCAAACTTAACGGTTGCCGAACAGGCATGAATAACCTTACATATCGCAACTGTAGTTTACAGATAAACTGAACTTCTACACCTGAATAATGTTGAATGAAGAAAGCGGCCATTTTGTATAGAAACAAGAGAATGGTTGGTTGAAATCAATGAAAATAGTCCTCTACTTTGAGAGGAGGGAAAAGGAGGAAATAACCAAGGCTCGGCATGAAATGGCTTTTTCAATTTTTTTCAAAAACGTCCCTGTAGACTTGGGCAAAGTCCCTGTAGACTTGGGCACAAAATTACGACATCACCTATGCCGCGATCATGAACGAATAAAAACGAATGAGGAAAAATAAAAGAACAAAACATGAAAGCAACATCGAACAGACCAAAGAAACTAAAGATGTTTAAATTCGTCGAATTGGCGGCATGCTGTGTCTGGCGCGCCCCTTTGCGCGCTTGGAGCAGGCTTGCTGACGCCATACAAAATATTTAAAGAGCTGTAACTAAGAGAGGAAGAGGGGGTTTGGGGAAATTCGAAAACTCGGTTGCAGGGTTTTTGATGTAGAGCAAGGCTGTGTTAATCATGTGAGAAAGTTATGTGAAGGAAGGAAAATATACGACTTTTTCTTTCCACAGCCATCTCAGGTGGCTGTCCAAGTGGCCGGAAAGCCACTTAACTCCGAAAAAAGTTTGCTACGCCTTCACTTCCTTTTTCATAATTTTTTTGCTCATAGTCCCAACTCCCTGTTGCCCATCTACACACCAATTTTGACACCATTTCATATTCTCTTCGCTGTAAACAAGTTTTTAATTCGCGCGCTTGACCGGCGAACATGCGTGATACCTGAAATTTCTGGTTTTTGCAGATCGATAAGGCATAGATAACAATTTGCGTCTCCTATGGAAGATGTGACATAATAGCAGAAGGCGACTGTATGTGTAAAGTGGGGCTGGAGTTTTTGGATATCTCTTTGCTTTTTATTTCAAAACAATATCCAGCTTGCCCCGTAAGAGTTCTGTGCTCAATTTCTGTTTTTCGCCTTCTTCTAGCAAAGCTTTTAGCTCATGAAATGACAAGATCCTAAAAGGAGTATTAGATGTTGAAAAAGTAGTGTAGTCGACAAAGGCGACTTTCAGAGGCAAGTAGAGCAAAGCGATGGATCCGGCGTACTATGGATCCTGCAGGCTATATAAGGAGGCGCCAGTATTGCAAAAACAGTTCGCGGATCAATGACAAGTCTCACATGTTTATTGAATTACAAGTGAATTTATTCATTGTTGCATTTGTATCTTGAGATTGTTTTGTTTGTAGTTGTTCACACAATTGTTCGTTGTTATCGTTGTGCATAAGTTTGATAAAGGGTTTAATTACCCAAGTTTGAGGTATCAACGTTTAAGGCAGTCGAAGAAGCGTACGAAACACAAACTTTTCTACAACTGGTGCATCGGCTCAAAGGAAGCAGGCTTCACACGGAACCAGGTTGGTTTATGAATTTCGAGCTTCTACCATAAGCAGTGGTAACCCTCTTCTCAAAGAAGCAGATACGCAGACCTGTAAATCTCTTGATGCCTTTTGAGCTAGAGGCAAAACGGTAGCGGAAATTGATGCAAACAAGATTCAAGTTCAGCAAGAAACTTCTCAAAACAGATAACTTGAGGTCTAGAGATAGAACTTGCAGCTGTGCTGTGTCTGTCTCGCAACAAGTAACATCGGCTCCCCGATTGCTGCGAGGGCGGTCGCGATGGTCAACCGACAGTGGCGTACCCAGGATTTCGGCTCGGGGGGGGCGCGACAAAAATTTTTTTCTAAAGAAGGTGCGTGGCGTTAGCCACGCACTTCGAAAAAATTTTGGGGGTGCTTCTCAAAATTTTTGCGGGTCCCCGATCCCTAAAATCTGGAAAAAGGGGGCGTGGCGTCAGCCACGCCCCCGAAAAAATTTTTTTTACAAGGCTAATTTGAATTTTTAAAAATTTTTAAAAATTATTTTAATTATTTACAAAAACAAACAAGTCACTTGCACATTTTTATAACCCATATAAGTAACTTTCAAAAATTTCGCGACCCATTCTCGGGGGGGGGCGCGCGCCCCCCCCCCCGCCCCCCCCCCTCGGTACGCCACTGTTAACCGATTATCAATTCATCAGCTATATTTCAACACAGGGCAACCGCACCGCTGATACGCTCGCCCGGGTCCGCCCTCGCAGCAGTCGGGGAGCCGATGGTACTTTTATAAAAAGCCAAGCTCATTGTAGCCGTATATTTATCCTGCCTTTAGCACAGAACTGTACGACAACCTTTGCTTACATGCTGGAATACATAAAGTCCTGAGCACAAGTGTCATGGTGCTTACGAAAGAAATCCCCAACAAGATTGTGCTCTCATGCGTACACAAAGCTAATACATTTTGATCAAAAAGGTAAGTCAAACCACATCGGAAAAGCATGTATCAGAAACAAGTGTTGCGAAACAAAGTGGAATTTCACTTGTACCAAAAATAGTAAATTCGAACTGCCTCTTTTCAGTATGTCCCTCGATTGAAGAAACACATCAAGCTGACGAAAAAGGCGACCTCGCGAAAAGTATCTATCTACAGCGATCTCCATCGAAGATGATTATGAACACCTCAAAAACGAACAAGTGTTTGAAGAAGAGCCACGAGAAGCTGATAATTACTGGAAGACTACCTGGCGACGGAAGTGAGCAAGGATCGTTTCTTGCTGTATGCATACGTTACTCATCCTTAACAAGTACTACGCTTTTAGTCACCAAAAAGCAAGAAGAAAGTGATCGCAGCTCCGACGAGTCCGCATTACGAGAGATGAATGCACACATAAAAGGAATGAATGAGCTCATCAGAAAAATCGAGAAGCGAAATCACATTGCAGAAGGGAATTTTCGCTCTACAGCGAACAGAAAGGACGAAGCAGACAAGCGGATCAGAATCCTCAATGACAAATTAGTAGAGCGGGACAAAGAAATCTTCCGTTTGAAAGCCGATTGTTAATTCAACTTCGACGCAACCCATTTCCTGTACAATGCGAGTTTTGGATGTCAAGTTGGCCCCGAAGTTTCCAGCGCTAAAACCCAAACGGAAGCAGCTTAAAGGCAGCATGCGGGCAGATATGAAAATGTAGAATACGGGGGGCTCGTTTTGGTAAGGCTCTTGCCCAACTGGTAATGCACCAATTTGCTTTGAAGCGAGAAATCCGCTTCAGAAGTGGCGGCCGGAACGCCGCGATCGGGACGAGCTAGTTCGATAGCCAGAGTGCGCATACCGCACAGTCAAGACGTAGGGTCCCGCAAAGACTGCGTCTTGACCTTGGCGGCACGAGACAAAATTCAAATTATGAGCTTCTGGAAAAGCGCGTTTTCGGCGCTTTTGTGCCCTCCAAGCTTCATTTCCAAAATCAGCGGGAGAAAAAAGTCCAGGTAAGCAAAAAAAATTCCATTTGAAATTTTGCCCGGACGCTGCCTTTAAGCAGTCGATGTCGGACCTGCTCCGTTGGCAGAGGAAAACAAATGGTGGACATGTCGTGTGGAAGAGGCGACTCACTCATTTTGTCAGATGAAGACAACACGAACGAAGACGAGCAGTTGAATGACGAGCAGTATCTGGGACACCTTATACATGAAACTGAAGTTTGAGGAGGCAAGGAGATTGAGAGTCCACCAAGACAGAAAACGAGAGAGGTGAACAAATCAGAAGAAAGAAGAATGCAGCACTCTCTTAGAAGATATGGATCAACTGGAACAAGTTCTGAGCATTTCCTATCAGACGTACGGAGAAGCACCGCGCGAACCCACGTATTCCTACTTTGCGCGTTCTGCAAAGCTCTTGATCAACGCTATCCTAATTCTGCCCAGACATTAGGAACACCAACGAACATAACGAGCGAGTGCGAAGGGAAAATTTATATTTACGCTGCCTCGCATCGTGTCCGCTCGGAAAATGTCAATTTTGAACGAGGCCCTGTTTCTATTGTGAGAAACTCAAGGGTACGATTGCGGCCAGACTTATGCCTTGTGACTCAGGCCATCACAAGTCCTACACCTTGCCGGATAAAAAGGAAACACTTAGGCGAGGATCGGCGAGTTGAAGGAGCGTTATATTAAACTCAGAAGAGAGATAATTGCTATAAAGGAAGACAGCGCCGAGGCGCGAGTGTCGCCAAAGGCGACTTTCACAGGCAAATAGAACAAAGTGATGGATTTGGCGTACTACGAGCAGGCTATACAGGGAGGCGTCAGCATCGCAAGAATAGTTCGCGGATCAATTACAAGTCCAGAAGTTTATTGACAAATAAATTTTTTCATTGTTTCATTTGTATCTTGAGATTATTTTGTTAGCTGGTTGTTCACACAACTGTTCGTTGTTGTTGTTGCGAATAGATTTGATACAGAGTTTGATTTCCCAAGTTTGAGGCACCAACATCCATGTCCCGCGTGGCAGTCGAACTAGTGTACGAAACACAAACTTTTCTACATGGAAATCTACTCTAACTCCCGATTTTGAAAAATAAATTGTCAAAAATCTATGAGCGACACTATGAGCATGCAAGAGTTTCTTTAGTGAATAAAACATCTATCGAAGACTCAGGTGTTGTATTTGATGGCACCTTAAAACCAAACGTACAGATTTCAAACGTTACTACTCGTGCATTTTCGATTCTGTACACCGTCTTTCGTAATATTAGAGTCGCCAATTCAAAAATGTTACTTAAACTCTATAAAGCATCTGTCATTGCTATTGTTGAATATGCAAGCCAGATTTGGACCCCTTTCTGAGGAAGCATAAGCAGGCCTTGGAGAACGTTCAGAAGGTTTTTATCCGCTTGCTTTTCTACAGATGTTATCCCAGTCGTGGTTATCCACGATCGCTTCCAATCTATGGTGAACGAATGAAAGTGCTAGGTCTTAAAAGCTTTTTACAAGTAAGATTCTGCATGATATAATACTTGCTTTCAGGATTTTTAGAGGCGAGACTAAGCTAAGACCTTCTATATACTGGGTGTTCAGGCCTAGTCATGGAAAGACCACTGGTTTTTCTGTTTATTTACATTTAAATGGTGGGCGTAACAGTTATCCTTATCAGAAAACAGTTTTTTCGCACGCACTTCGAGATATCTTCAGTGTTTACTCAAAGAAATTTTGTCTTCTCCTGATAGTCTCATTTTCAAACGAAGGCTTGGGAAGTTAAATTTGACTGATTTTCTCCAAGAAGTTGAGTTTGAGTGATTTTCTTCCAGAGTACTACTTCTTGTCATCACTCGTATAGTGCCACCGTTGTCTACCAACCTTCCTACACTTGCTGCTTCGCGTGTTGTTTGGGCCAACCCCGATACTATGAAATTGACTAACTCTGCCACTCCTAATCATCGCACAGAAGGTCTTCCAGTGATAGCTTTCTCATGTATCAAATTTGTGATCGTTGGAATTTTTATATCACTTTTGTTCCGATTTTTACTTCGTCCTCACGTTGGTTCGGCTCTGGTTCAATCTTTCGTTGTTATTTGGGAATAGTTTGTCTGACCTGACATCTTTTTGCATCACAGTCTTTTATTGGGAGTTCTGCTTTCTCCTCAGAACTTACAAGGAAAGGAAGGTTGGTCGAAGTGGCCTTTTGAAATGAGATGTATACTGCCTTGTAGAGCTTGGAACGCTGATTCCAAATCTACCTTTGCTATCTGCTGCGGGCTTCTGAGCGAGGAGTTATGGAGGTTTTTGTGAGTAAAAATCTGAATGCAAGAGTAGGCTAAAATCAGCCGTAACATTTTTTATTGGGTTTAATTGGTAGTCGGGTCACTCGGTGCAACGAATATTCTTAATTAAAACATACCAGTTCGCTGCTGCCTCATTTGAACATTGGGAAAAGGTTGCGACTGATTTTACCCTATTTTTGCATTCAGATTTTTACTCACAAAGACCTTCATAACTCCTCGCCCAGAAGCCCGCAGCAGATAGAAAAGGTAGATTTAGAATCAGCGTTCCAAGCTCTACAAGGCAGTATACACCTCATTTCAAAAGGCCACTTCGACCAACCTTCCTTCCCTTGTTAGTCGGGCAAAATTTTATCATTACATCCTCTCCCCGCATACACAGTTGCTTAAGTTGAATGGTCTAAGAGCACTTTTGCTGCAAGCAAGGGGCATGAGACAGACTCCACCGAGCATCTGAACCGATTCATACACGGTCTAACAGGCTTTACCCCATTCTAGTCTCAGCACGGTGCTAGACTTGGACTTTTGTGAATGTTTTGTTTGTTGCTGTTTATGCTCTAATATTTTCGTCCTCTGTTTCAAATATGGCACGCCTTGTGCGTATTGAATAAATAAATAAATAAAAATCTGAAATGCTGCAGAAAAATTTGAAAAACATGTTTCCGTGTATGTGTTTGAAAACAAAACAGTGTGACAAAATTATTTCTACGGGCTTTTGCATTTTTCGCAAAAATTATAGCTTTTCATAAACTTTCTTGTGAGCCACGCAGGTTCGTTAAGGTATCTATCAGCTCTGACGTTTCGGCAATAATGCTTTCTTCAAAGACTTGAGAGAAAAAAAAACTCACACTAGCTTTTTGCCCTATACGATCAAATCTGTCCTCTTGACCAGCCTAGTTCGACAGCTTTTAGCAAACAAGCGGAGACATTACACGACAAGTAACATACCAAGATCTCCACTACAACGCAACGACGACTTCAAATTCCACTGGTAGTAAAAGACTATAGCTGATCGATATGGGCAGCTTAAGTAGTGGTGGAGATGATATTTATAACTGACAGTATGACAGAAATGTCATACTGCACTAATAGATAGAGAGCTATTCATTCAAGTCACTATAAAAAGCTGTTCATTCTCCCGTTTAGTTTAGGTTCGCGCGAAAGAATGTATGCCGCTTCAAGCGCTTTACGAGCAGCAGTTTGACTTATAACTCAGGATGATGCACCTGATATCGAAGTCGTCGCCGCGATGTCTACATATCTGTGTTTCCCTAGCAGACTGGCCATGCTTTCCCGCGTCTTACTCGCCAAGTGTTCATAAATACGCACGGAGTTGCCGACTAGTTTCCCTATGTATGTAGCGTGGCATGCCAGACATTCAATCTCGTAGACGACGCCAAACTTAGCTCAGTCTCCTATTTTTCCGTTAGGGCAAATGACGCTATCCACTATACTTACCATTTATTTCCGATAGAGTAAAGCACGCGTTTTAAACATGTATACAGGCTCAGTTGGAGCAAGACGTTGTTCTCGTAAATATCCATTGAAGCAACATTAAGCGACAACTAGTGCGTAATCGTTCTACGATGGGTGGAGGACTATATGTCGCCGAAAAAGGGCGGTCCCCTCGGTCATTTGCGACAAATACGCACCCTTGAACATGCGCGGACATGCGTTCCTGCAGGGAATCCGCGCAGGACTCTTTCAAATTCGGCGACATATAGTCCTCCACCCTTCTACGATACAGCTTACGAAGGATTGCGTCATTTTCCCTAACGGAAAAATAAAAGAATGTGCTAAGTTTGGCATTGTCTACGAAATTATATGTCTGGCATGCAACGCTACCTACATAAGGGAAACTAGTCGGCAACTCAGCGTGCATGTTAATGAACACTTAGCGAGTAAGAGGCGCGGAAGCAAGGCCGGTCCGCTAGGGAAACACAGGAAAGTAGACCATCATGGCGACGACTTCGATATCAGGTGCATCATCCTGGGTTGTGAGTCAAGAATTGCTGCTCGCAAAGCGCTTGAATCGGCATACATTCTTTCGCGCGAATCGAAATTGATCGGGAAGAATGAACAGTTCTCTATCACAAATGACTTGATGCCATTTCTGTCATATTGTCACTTATAGATATCATCTCCACTACTACTTAAGCTGTCCATGTCGGTCAGCTATAGTCTTTTACTACCAGTGGAGTTTGAATTCCTCGTTATAAGACACACCCTTTTCACTTTTTCAAGCGTGCCGCTCAGGCGCCTCGTTGTGTTTCAGAAAACGAAACTTATGCCGCACGATATTCTCAGGCAATATGCAGCACTGTAAATAGTCTTTCGGTCGCAAAGCCCTTCATGTCAGTGCCATTCGATTTCACAAAAAAATCCGCGCGTCCTTTACGCGTGAAATTAGGGTAATATTAGGTTGGTGCAAAAGTTTTGTCAGTTTTTTCAATCCATCGGCAAACACGCTAGAATGAAGATAAACAAACACTTCAAAATGTATCCAGTGAAGTTTCTTCCTTTTTCATGCTGCTAAACTCACATTGTATATCGTTGCGGGAATGACAAGATATTTGCTGGAAATTACAACCACTCGTTTTTACCATGCCCAAATTTCGCTAATTTTCAAAATTTCTGTAAGAGACTTTCGGAGAAGTCAATAACCAGCAGATAGGGCAAAACTTTTGCCAACAGAAGCAATTTTTGTAGCCCTACGGCTTGTCTTTAAGAATTTCTACGATTTATTCTTTGAAGTGACCAAATTTTTCATTCAGCCTATTTTAACCTCGTAGAACACAAAATGTTAAACACCTCAGTCGCCATTCGATGCAAGTTTTTCTCTTCCTTCCATGACTTGTCTTTTTTTTGCCGAGACAGGCAAACTTCACGGGGAAAGTCGCAGTATTTCTAAATTTTACGAGTGCGTCCTGATGTAACCTATGTTTCAAAATCTTCATAATTTGAAGCGAAAATTGCTCATTTACTTTGTTACGGTAGCGGTAGTAATAATCAAGTGTTGAAACCTTAATATTCTGCAAGTTTTGCAGTGTTTGGTGCAATAACGGGTTATGCGACTTTTCCAAAACACAAGACTTTTAGGAAATTTTTTAGCAAAAATCTGGAAAAGCAGCTGAAGAAAAGAAAAAATTGCTTTTGTTGGCAAAAGGTTCACCCTATATTAGGGTTATTAGGTTATTAGGGGGCGCTCGTTACGTGCGGGCTGCCAAATGGAAAATGTCGCAACGCGGCGTTACAGTGACCGCGCGCAGGGAGCAGCAGTGCAGAAAACTTGTCAGTTTATACCATTAGATTACCAATGCTTCTTTTATGTTGTTAGCTTTTTACCTTCTTCAATTTTTGTCTTTTTCGTCCTTTAAATAGCTCATCTTACACCTTTTTGGCAGAAATTCAAATAATTAAGCAAAACTGATATGAGTATAGTCTGTGAACCTCAACAGAGAATGAGAAACAGGAAAAACTATGTGCTACGGATCATGCTGGTTGAATTTTCCGAGTCTGGTCACTGGCGTCCTGTCGCGCGCGACGTTTTCCAATTGGCAGCCCGCACATAACGATACGCCTTTGGGTTATTAGGGTCCTCCAAAAGTCTCATGCAAAAATTTTAAAATTAGCGAAATTTAAACACGGTAAAAACGAGTGGTTGTAATTTGCAGCAAATATCTAGTTACTTTCGCAACGAAACACAATGGAGTTTAGCAGCTGGAAAGAGGAAGAAATTTTGCATCGAATACGTTTTGAAATGTTAGTCTTCAATCTAAAGTGTTTGCCGATGGATTGAAAAAACTGACAAAACTTTTGCACCTAATATTTTTGTTTTGTAGGGAAAATTATGGAAAATTATTGATTATTAAAATTAAATTAATTAAAATTATTATCAAACAGAGCCTTTTTCCACAATTGAACGAGAAAGTTGGAGAGTTAGAAAAAATGAAGAGAATCACTTTAGCATCGCAATTATTATGCTTAAATAATGTAAAAATGTTACAGCGGAGAGGGAACTATTCATAAACGTTAATGATTCTATGATCGGTTTTATAAACTTGCCTTTCAAGCTGAGCAAAACTCGTGTTATTCGAGACATATTTCTTTCGAGTTTTCGGATTCTAGTGCTTGCGTTTTGAGCAAATTCAAAATCTGCTCTCCATTAGAGCGAATTTTTCCAGTTAGAAAAAAGTATAAAAACTACGCAAGCTACTGTTTCAGTCTCCGCTGTGACTTACATGCGCATCCTCAGAAATTGCGGAAAGGAAGTAAATCTCTTCATTTGTTTTTGGCTTTCGAACTCTTCCGTTCAATCCTTGTAAAGGTACTGCAGCTATGCACATAATTCACCCTATCGAACAAAAGTGCTTTAAGAATTTTTCTCGACTCAGCTTGAAAAATGCTGGTCGTAAATAATTTGCTTTATTTTTTTTTCTAACTCTCGAATTTCCTGATTGTAATTCATGACAACTCTGCAGTAAAAAAGCATCGTTTCACTTTTCAAACATAAGTTAACCAAAGAAATTCGTCGACAAGAAAGGAACTTATGATTTTCCAAAGAAGTGGCGAGGATTGGCCCAGAAATTCGCCCGCATTATTTCCAAACATTCATGACTTCTTGAATTCTAGAAATACTTGCGTAGCTTTACTTTGGCAAAAGAAAAGTATGCGCTCCATAACTGCATTCGAAAGATCCTCTAACACGCAACTAAGGAGATGTAGAAAATCCACAATTTGAATTTTCTATGTGATGTCGCTCAAAATCTGATATTTGCACTAAAAATTGGAACAATTAGTATGTGAGTTTTAGTCCCTGCCATAGGTGCGATAGTGTGAGAATTTGTTCACCCCCCTTTCATTCCTGAGCCGGGACAAAAGTGGCTCCCTTCACCAAAAGCCGAGAAAAAAATCAAAGACGAGGTAAGGTCAAGAAAAGGAAATATTTGTACGGGAATTGTTTGTGCATTGGAAAGGAAGAAGAAAATTTGTAAGCATTCATGTGCTATCAGGAGGAAAAATTATTAGCTTCTGTAGCTGCACAGCAAGCCAGCAAGGAAAGTTTCCACAACGTTCCATCTGGTTTCAGGAAATAAGTTGTTTGCCTAGAGTCCGTTCATAGAAGTACCTAATGAAACGTGTACTTAGTATTTCTGGACACTTACGAGTTTTCAACATTGCAAAAATCATATATTCTGTAGATGAATAGTTGGTGCAAGGAAATAGTGACCATCGAAACCGCCACTTTTTCCGTTTTTAGATGTTATATTTAGTATGTCTGAGATCCGTTCAAAAAATACCTGGGTGAAGGGTGTGCTCAGTGTTTTCTGGAAATTTTCGAGTTTTTAACAAGAAAAAATCTATAACTTTCGTAGATGAACATCTTTTACGCCTAGATGGTCACCATTGGAGCCGTTTCGTCCTCTGCTTTAGAAAGTATATATTTTGTCTGGGTTTCTTTACAAAAAGTGCCGGTGAAGGGTGGGTGAGACTTTTATAATGAGAGTGCTCAAAATATAGAGGCTTTTTTTCATTGTAAAATGACGTCTACTTGAGCTCTCCAATTACAAGAGTCTCACCCACCCTTCACCCGTCAATTCTTTTAACGGACCTGAAGCAAAGTATATATTTTCTAAAAGCGGAGAAGAGGCGGTTTCGACGGTCACTATTTCCTTATTTCCGTAGCAACTATTCATCCACAAAATATTAGGTTGGCCCGAAAGTTCTTTCGCACCATATTCAAAAATTCATAATCTGAATTTTCTAACCGATCTGACTGCTTCTATTCTTATATGAAAGAGTAAGTCATGCTCTTTTCAATGCTTACTAATGTTCATCTGCCACATAGCTAGGAGCGATAGAAGAAAATTAGTCCAAATTCGAATTTTCTGCGTATGGTCATAAAAAATCGGAAACTTGCAACAGAAATCGGAGCAGTCAGTATTATAGGTTCTGTTACCTACCCCTCCTAACTGTGCAAAGATTGCATTGATTGAGCGTCTCTTTGAAATATTATGATTTTCGAGCAAGCAATACAAAAGGGCGAATTTGGTTTATTTTGGCATTTTTCAGGGAAATCGTAACTTTTCATAGAGGCGCTCAACCAGCACAAACTTTGCACAGCTAGAAAGAGCTGGTGAAAGAACCTACAATACCGACTGTTCCGATTTTTGTCGCAAGTTTACGATTTTTTATGACTCTACACAGAAAATTCTAATTTTGACTAATTTTCTTCTATCGCTCCTAACTATGCAACAGATGATCATTATTAAGCGGCTAAGATGTCGTTATAAAGAGCATGACTTACTCTTTTCGTTATAAAGAGCATGACCCACTTTTTTATACAAAAATAGAAGCAAGCAAATTCGTTGGAAAAATCAGAAGTTGTGGATTTTTGAAAATGGTGCGAAAGAACTTTCGGGCCAACCTGATATGTGTTTTTTTTCATGTTGAAAAGCATACTTTTCAGACAGTCTCTAGGCAAACTATGTATGGTCTAAAAGCGGAGGATAAGATGGTTTTAAAAACATTTTCCTTGCTGACGTTGCTGTTCGTCTACAGAAATTACGAATTTCTTCCTTTTAAAAATTCGTAAATGCTTGAAATTTGTCTGACTCTTTCCGAAACAAATCTTCTCGCATGCACATCTTTTATTAGAAAAGGGAAAAGGAAGCGTTAAAAAATACAAGCTGATCAGAAATATAATTGTGGGCTAATCCAGCAGCACATCGGCTCTCATTTCAGAAAAAAGACAACCGTGATGTCAAAGGGTTGAAAATTATAAGCTTTGACTAAGAAAAATGATAAGAGAACGCCATGGCTCTTCCCCCCCCCCCTCCCCCTTACCCCGTCAACATTTGATAATTTCTCTACCAAATGAAACACCCTTCACCCTGGAGGGGCTGCGACCACTGTGACCCCCTTCACCCTGAAGGAGTCATTCTCACCTTATTGCGCCTGTGGTCCCTGCTCTTTTGCTTTACGCAAGAATTGTGTTGATTAAATTAAAGAGTTGTGATTTTCAAGCACGCAGTACAAAACCACAAATTCAATTGTTCGGCATTTTTAATATCATCTGACACTTAACTTTCCGCTTTTGATAGGTTGGCAAGAAGTTTTTCTGATAATTCTGTTATGCTATATCTCAGGATAATGCTTCTACAAAAGCGAGAAATTTGTGGTCTCACGCTGTATGTGGCTCGTATCTGGACAGATGGGAAAATTTACGGTCGGTAGAAGGGGTATTGCCACTTTTCAATTGCCGTTTAACTTATCGGGATTTATGGCTGAAACGTGGGGTTTCGAGGCTTAACCAAAACTAGGGAATGATCAAAGGCTCGCGAGAGAAACGCAGACTGATTCTGGGCAAGCGATCGCCTTTTACCCGCGATTTCGATGAATTAAAAGATACCTGGTTTTCATACTCCTCGCGCATTCCGTATAGCCTGCATGAATGTGTGTAAGTAGTAGTAGCGTTGTAGTATTAGCGTCTACCATATATCAAAATATTTGGGGTGTCACAGCTGATACGGAAGGTGGAGATATGACCTCCGCCCTGATCCTACTTGTCCAAATTTTCGTCTCTATTTCCATAAAAATTATTACTGGGTTGTCTCGTAAGTCTTTCTGGATTTGAATTTTTATTGCCGTAATTCAGTTCTTCTTGTATTTCAAATGGATTGCAGAGTACAAGATGGCTTCCAAGTGTTCGCCCAGACTTAATCTGCATTATATTTCAAGTCAAAATAAGGAATAAACGGATAGCCGTATCTAAAGTCAAAACAACTCCGAATTTCCCACTTCCTCACGTACATATCTTCCTCCATCATTATCTTCACATGAATTTGCTGCATTTTTCTGACGGCTAGAAATCAAGAAAAAGCATGATGAGCTAAATTTTTACTTTGCCTGTAGCGGTCTCAATCAGAGATACTGCCAAAAATTTGCAACCTTGTCGGTGTTCTAATTTTTGAAAAATTTTAATTTGAAGGTTCGAAAATGAAAAGACTTATGGGACGACTGGATGTTTAAGTCCATGCTTTGTTTGCTCTTGTAAAACATGCTTTCCTTGAACGATGTGCCGTACCTGCCGTCTTTACCTGGTACTCTACCGAAGCAAAAACCCTGTTTAAATGCAGTGTCCAAGTAAAAACTCATTATTATTGGCACACAAAATTTGCAGCTTTTTCCATAATTTTTCTCTTTTTGAATGAAACTTTTTAATTTTTCGAAATACAGGGTGTCCAAGTACACTTTTTGATCGTTAATAACTCACTTTTCACGAAGTCTTTTGCTTAGCTTCAAGTCTACTTCACCATTCAGTAAAGTATTTCAACCAGATGCGCGGTATAGAGTAAATCACTTAACCCTCTCCATTACTGTAGAAATACAGTAGGAAATTTTAGCATACAGATGAAACAGGCCGTTTCAATGAAAGTTTCAAAAAATTCTCAAAAGTTGTGCAGAGGTCTATGCATGCTGATTCCAATGAACAACTTTTCACAACTTTTTAGAAGGTTTAAATAGTTTTCATCACCATTTTGAAAAACACTAGAAAGCGTTACTGTGGTTAACCTGGCATAACTTGTGAAATAAAGTTTTACAGTGAGCGCAAATCTCGCATTTAGAGCGACTCAGTATGGCCTTATGTTGAAGTTTCCGACTTGTTGCATTGCCAGTCTGGGGCAAAAAGTAGCCACTAATTGTCCAAACCCTCTCCGAAGCTCCTACCCGTATTATTACAGTAATAAAAAGGGTTAAGTGATTTACTCTACACTATAAATATAAGTTGAAGCGTGCTCCACTGAATGTTGCTTAAAGCTAGGCAAAAGACTTTTAAGGAAAAGAGTTATTACCGATTGAAAAGTGTGTGCTTACTTTTGGGACACCCTTGTATGAAATACATTGTAATGCATTCACCATTTGATTCAACTACCTTGGCTTTTAGAAGGCGGGGCTTCGTGACCTAATCAAGGCTTGGCAATGATCAAGAGCACTTGCGCAAGAGAGACGCAGGTGCATCGCGGGCGCGAGCGGCCTTAATTAGGCCACAAAGCCACGCCTTCATGAAGCCAAGCCAGTTCAATCAAAAATTACAAGCCCAGGCAAACCGCTTGATTTTTGGTAACATAAAGGGCAAATCAAAACATTTCTAAAAACTGGTGAAAATCGAGATTCTAGGGTTTCGGAGCAAAAATGGAATTGCACAGTCCGAAAATAACTCATTATATAGAAACTGTAAGCAACGTGTTGCCAAAGATTAACTCATTAAGCTCTTAGAATTTGCCAAGACTTTTGCACGGTGGGGTAGGGGTACTTCAACATGCCCTTAGCATCATAAAAATGGCCATTTCATGCGGAATGGCTATCATTTTTGTAATCAACATGTAGGATGGCCCCCTTAGATCAAGTTTCAGCAAAATCTGTACCAATCTAAAGTCTTTGCTTTTATACCGTAAACTTACCGTAACCATTATAAACATTGGCGAAATCCAGCCACAATCTTGCATTTGTAGCTTACATCATGATTTATATTACTAGAGAATGAATGCGCCCTACATTCAGAAAGACTAGATTTACATGAAAAAGTTGCATTACTTGCGTTCCAACCCAATAGTTATCACCCAAATTTTATTCAGGAGCTGGCCTCAATGCGGAGAATAAATGAGTTAATCATAAAAATTAGTAACATTTTGATGATGAACATTCAAAACTTCGATTTTGACTTTTATTATCGTATCTGAAAAGAGATACGGATTACTAAGGGAGCATGCTGTTTACAGACAACAACTGTTTGGAGAATTACTTGTTTTACTACTGGGACAGTTAAGCCAAATCTTGGCAGGAGAGAGATAAGGCGTATGTAATTAGCAGCGCTTTCCTAAACTAATCATCTGTAAAATGTAATGGAATGTTGAGTCTGGCATGGCATATGTCGGGAATCGTCTAAGCTAGTATTCACTCAGTTTTCTACCAAGTATTCCACCTAAATCAGTTCGCTAATAAAGTTTGAATGAATGTAAAATTAGTTTTGAGAGGAGTTTTTACCGAATAACTATTATGGTTGTTAACAGGAGTAACGAGCTTTGTGTGCTGTTGACATTGCAGATACACATGGGAAAGAGCCTGTCGCAACTTATTTTGAGTATATTTTCTGAGAACTTATACTTTTGAACTTAAAAAATGACCCACTATGATTTTAGTCAATGTTGACTCATTCATTATATGAACAGACACATGTTCGAAGAGATATGTAAATCTAACACAAAAAGTCTCAATGTGCTCACTTTGAGGAAAAGTACATATAGCAGCGTGATATCAAGCTTTATTTATTCGTAAATAAGCATCGTTTGACAAAAAATGAGCTAAACACGTGAAAACCAACGTGGTTTTTTGAAGTTTTGCAAGGATTTAAAGACAACACGCATGCACAAAGTTTTTACACAGTGAAGCCCATTTTTACAATCGGATTTGGTTCTGCATCGCTTGCCGGTTACACAAGAACCAGCCATACACACATAAGATTCAGGACAATCACGGTCAAGACAATCTTTTTTTAATGGATGCAGTGGCGGCTGTATTGTATCTGGAGACTGGCTTGGAATTGGAGGATTGGATATACCCTTCGATGCTGTTAGTGATAGTGCAGGCTCTGAAGAAGCTTGTATTTCAACATAATTTGTGGACTTCTACATTCGTTTTCTTATTTTTCAAACCTTCCCTATTCTACCAAATCAGCACTTTTGATGATCGAGATCGCATAAACAAGGGTGTTTTTGCTTAAAACTGACACATATGCGCGCCTGATGGGTGTGGAAAACGTATTTGTTCTCTTCAATTTTTTTCAGTTGGTCGAATTCTGCACTTTTTTTAGCAAAAAGGCCAAAACATTGTAAACGCGTAAGTCAGGACAACGACTATCAAAAATTACATCGTCAAACATCCAAAAAATGCCAGTTTCCAATCCTGTGAGAGTAACAAAAGTTTGTCATCAAGAAGCTTAAATTAGCAAACCGACTTAATGAACTCGTTTTGTATAAAGTGCGGTTCATAATTATACGAACACCCAAAATTTTGTAAGTTTTCGGACTTTTTGGGAGGAACTCAAAAAGCCGTTGATACCACGCGATAGAACACAGCCGAAAACGGTATATGATCCATAAGAATGGAAACTGATGTCAATCTTAGGAGTGTTTTTGCGCCTAATGCGAATTTTTAGCGGTTCATAATTATACGAACACCTCAAACAAAGGTCCATTTTTCATTCAAAATTGCAATTATTTGAGTCCAAATTTTTTGTAGAGTTCCAGTAACAAAGTCTGACATATCTGCTACACCCTGAACCCAGTGCAGTTCAAAAAGAGGACCGTTACTTTTTTCAGAAGGCTCTAAATGCTCTTGAAATGATTGCGCTCCAAAAATATCCGTTTTTCTGTGGCTTCCGCGCTCTAATTACCTTCGACCAAAACTATGAGATAAAATAAGCTCTTTCGATAGGTATTTTGTTTGACGCTTGGAAAATCTTTGCGTTTTCGTGCCGTTTTTCAACCAAGTTCCAACCTTACTTTAAAGTTAGCACGATTTCGAGCCTCAAAACTCAGCTTCTGAAGCCGTACAATGAAGTAAGCATATAGTATGTAGAAGTTTACAAGACTGTATATTTGGCTAGAAAAAATCAGCAACGTTGAGCGTTTGTTTTGGCCACGCAGACGTCATTTCCCCAAAAACACTGTTTTTACTATTGCATCACATATTTATTTGGTTTGTAGCTCCACAGCCTCAAGAACAGTTCTACAAAAAACCCAAAAACTTTGGTACAGAAACATCATCATGCAAACAATGCAGCTGCTTCATATCAAATGTTTGCACAAGAGAGAAGCTGAGTTTTGAGGCTCGAAATCGTGCTAACTCTAAAGTAAGATTGGAACTTGGTTGAAAAACGGCATGAAAACGCAAAAAAAAACCCAAGCGTCAAACAAAATACCCATCGAAAGAGCTTATTCTATCTCATAGCTTTGGTCGAAGCTAATTAGAGCGCGGAAACCGCAGAAAAACGGATATTTTTGGAGCGCAATCATTTCAAAAGCATTTAAAGCCTTCTGAAAAACGTAACGGTCCTCTTTTTGAACTGCACTGGGTTGAGTGTGTAGCAGATATGCTAGACTTCGTTACTGTAACTCTACAAAAAATTTGGACTCAAATGATTACAATCTTGAAGAGAAATGGACCTTTGTTTGAGGTGTTCGTATAATTATGAACCGCTAAAATTTCTCATTAGGCGCAAAAACACTTCTATAATTGACATGGATTTCCATTTTTAAGAATCGTATACCGTTTTCGGCTGTGTTCTATCGCGTGGTATCAACGGCTTTTCAAGATTCTCCCAAAAAGTCCAAAAACTTACAAAATTTTGGGTGTTTGTATAATTATGAACCGCACTTTATTATAAAAATCTCTTTTTGGCAAATGTCGCTTCAGCTACATGGTAATATTGCTCAAAAAGCTAAAATTATGGCCAAAAAAGGGTCAGAACGAGTATGGAAGTAGCCATCGACATGAACAACGTTTTGCTCTGCATGCCTTCAAAATCAGTATATGGTAGCGGCCTTTCAGAATATAGAAGTGGAAGACATGGTATAATTTGTTGAATTTTCTCATGCGCTGTGAAGTGCTGATCAGTGAGCGATGTGGATTGCACCACAATTTCGTACATCGCACCGGACTTTACCACTGTACTGCTCTTTTGCTTTTTGCAAGCCGTTTTTTACCTTATGAAAGCTTGTACCCGCTACCACACAAAATCATATATGTGCCTCACCGATTGCAGACAAGCGTTTCGAAAATGAGTTGTGTGCGTACTTACCATTGCCGAATTGTCCAGCAGTCAAGCCGCTTATAACTATGATGTAGGCCTGCAAAACAAGACTAAATTTGACTCGAAATTTATGCTATGTTTTATTTGCATGAAATTTTGCTTTTTGTAGGAGTGAAATGATTGAGACAAAATCTTACCACAATTAAAACATACATCGTCGAGTTTGTTCGTTTGTTTATCTAAATAAACCCAAATGACATTTGTGGCCTCAGCAGAGCAAGTATATCAACGATTACCAACCACACTTACAAGGGAAGGAAGGTTGGTCGAAGTGGCCTTTTAGAATGAGACGTACACTTTCTTGTAGAGCTTGGAATGCTGATTCCAAGTCTATTTTTGCTATCTGCTGCGGGCTTCTGGACGAGAAGTTATGAAGGTTTTTGTGAGTAAAAAAAATGCAGGATTAGTATAAAAGTCAGTTGTATTTTTCTGACGTTCAAGTGGAGCAGCAGCGAGTTGATATATTCGAATCAAGAATATTTGTTGCACCGAATGACTCGACTATTAGTTAAGCCCTAGGGGAAATGTTACGACTGATTTTACACTAATTTTACAATTAACTTTTTACTCTTAAAAACCTTCATAACTCCTCGCCCACGAGCCCGCAGCAGATAGCGAAGGCAGATTTGGAATCAGCGTTCCAAGTTCTATAAGATAGTATACATTTCATTTCAAAAGGCCACTTCGACCAACCTTCCTTCCCTTGTTAGAGATTCAAAATCCAAGGATGAAAATTCACGTTCTGGCAAAACCACCCAATATGTTTCCTACGAAGCGATCTAGATCTTGTACGATGTATTGTCAGAAGCACCGTAAACAGTAAGGCAAAGCAAGTATATCAACGAAATTACCAACCCATTCACTTATATTTTTAATGTTAGCACAAGCATGAATATAGGATTTTATAAAAAGTTTTTTGTAAGCCATGTTAATGGAATTTACATAACGACTATCTTTGAACGCTTGGAGAAGTTTCGAAATCGTAAATTTTTTTGAAAGAGTTGCCAAATAACAAATCGCTGAAGAAATGTGTTTGATAAAATAAACATGCGAAAAAGCTTTTTATTGAGGCACATGCTCGCCACGCTTGCTTATGATAATCATACAAAGTGTATTCTACCTTTCAAGCAGAAAGATCTTGCATACGATTGCGTTGATTTGGGAATAATTTCGCTGAAATACAATGAAATGATGCATTTATGTTTTATACATATGGTGTAGGCTGTACGTTTTCAGAACAGAGGCTATCTACATAATTTTCACAGCATTCATCCCCATTCTGTAGGCAAATGAGTAAATATGAATGACTTATGAGTAAATGATATTTTTTGGAACTACACACCAAATTCCGTTATGGCCATGGAATCAGTTGACTCCAGGATCTTCAGTCTTAAAGCATTTCCTATAAATTATCGAATCAAAATTATCTCAATTTAGCAAATCTTAAACATGCTGTCCCAAAAGATGTGCACACTGTTTGATCGTTAATAACTCTCCCACTTTCACTTCTGTAAAGCGAGGTTCAACCTAGATTACAGTATGGACCGAATCACCAATCACTCTTCGTTACTGTAAAATTACGGTATGAACTTTCAGCATACAGCGCCAGTGTGGAATAGGCCTTTTGATAAAAATGATTCCAAAAAAAATTAGAAGTTTGTGCAGCATGGTTTCCAAGCGTGCTGATTTCACTACACAACTTTTTACCAGTTTTTGAGCTCTTTTAGTGGTATAATCACATTCTGATAGCCATTGGAAGAACGGATGCTACCCTAAACTTGAAATAACTTACAAAAGAAGCATTACAGTAAAGTGCGAACTTTATATTCAAAATCAGCAACTTCGTTTAGTCCAGTAAAAGAGTTTCTGATCTGTTTGGTTTTCTTTCTGAGGCAAAAATTGCTTTCATTGGTCTAAAATCCTTCTCGAAATTCCCCAATCCTACAGTAACCAAAAAACCGGAGATATGCTTCCTACTTTGAATCTGAGTTGAACCTCGCTCTACAGAATGGTACCTTGAGCTTTACCATAGACTTTTAAGCAAGAGAGTTATTTTCGATCAAACAGTGTGCACATCTTTTTCGGACACCATTATAATGGTGTGAACTTCCTTTAGTACCTGTAAAGCACCATACAACTTAGCAAGTTGCCTTCAAAACGCTTGGATAAATCCTTCCAGAAAATTTTTCCAGTTTCAAAACACGCGTTCTGATAGATGTCCTGATGAAATTTGAGAAAATTTTCGTGATCCGCAATTTTGAGGTAACAGGTTTGTTACGGGGTCCTAGAACTGATTTGAAGTATAACCTGCGACACCAGAACAAATGCCTCCTCTAGTATTTTATTAGGTTGCCTCATAAGCTTCCAATTTTGACTTTTAACCGCAATATGTTCCACACTTCTCGTTCTGATTAGAATGCAGGGTACCGTTTGGTAGAGCAAAGCCAGCTCTATAAGATGGGTTGATGTGCATGCCGTTGTAATGTTGCCTCTGTGCTAGAAACCAAGAAAACTGAATTTTACAAGCTTCCCAAAAAGCAATGCTGCACTGTTCTCACATGGGTAGATGTATACTGCAGTCCTTTAAAAATACATCGGTAGATTTCCAGCTTTCTGGAAGCGCTAGTTCCCGAGAAATATTGAATTTAATATAAAATACCTTAGCAAAATAAGCTAAACTCAATATTGTTCGGGAACCAGCGTTTCCATAAAGTTGGAAATTTACTGATGCACTTCTGAAGGCTTGTGGTATACACCTACCCATGTGAGAACAGTACAGCATCGCTTTGTTGGAAACTTGAAAGTTTCAGTTTTCTCTTTTTCTAGCACAAAGGCAAGCACAATAACGCATATGTAAACGTCTTATTTGGTATGTGTATATGCGTGAACGAGTTTAGGTCTCGTAAGTCTTCTTTGTACAAAGATAGTTTATAGAGCATAAGCAACATTCGGATTTCAATTTTTCGGGCATCCGGATACTTCAGATTTCGGCTTCTAGTTCGTAATGTGCTGAAGGTGGTGTGAACACACAGCGCCATCTAATAGAACTTGTTTTGCTCTATCGAACGGTACCCTGCATTCCGATCAGAACTGAGAAGTATGTGACTTCTCGCGGTAGCAAACCAAATTTGAAAAACTTATGAGACAACTCAGTAGTTTCGACGTCACTGGAAGTTTACTTTTGAAAATCGGCACAAGGAAATGAATTTACCCTTTCACCCTCCTATGTGTGATGCCCACCGAAAGTAAGTGACCGCGGCAGACTGAGCTACACAGTAGAGTGCACAGTGAATATTATCTATCATGTATAATAACTGGCTAAGGGTGTTTACGCAAAATTGGGTCCGTACTACCACTTATTGCAAAGTAGTGATTATGTTTGGCAGATGAATGTGCTGGCCATGATCTTTAGCCCAAAAAAGTGATGGAAGTCTATTGCTCCAAGGAAAAGGCGCCAAAAGGAATTATTTGCGTAAATTTACCGGAGCATTTACGAAGATTTTTGCACACGGATGTAGCTCACCGTGGACATTATCATTATAGCGACTAACAAGATATGAAAAAAACCTAGAATTGTTCTTATTCTGCATTTGTTCTTCATTTTCCAAAATTTCATCCACCAAAGTACCAATCTCATACGAAAACGCCCAAGGAATGAGCAATTGTTCATTCGCGAAGGCGTGCTTAGTGCGGTATGTTTCAATGCTATATTATGCGGGAACATAGTTGCGATAGGGGGAGTGATGGATCTTACCCCCTTCACTTTGAGGCCAAACTCCCGATGACCCCCTTCACCTGGGCTAAGATTGGTATTGTACTCTGAGAATATGATAAAAATCGTTATTAAAAGGTTTTGCAGGCTAAGTACCTCAAACAACAAGTACACTCATAAATTTACTAAAGAAACGGTATTTATGTTTATTTATATTATTTATTTATCCTCGTAGCATTTTGGAGAGCAGAAAGTGAGGACACATCAGTTAATTTTTGAAGCACATAAAATCACTCATATCTCGCGGCACAGAAGACCTAGAAAAAAGTCGACGGTCTACGTCGATTCTCCATGATCTCAGCTTTCGAATGGTATAAGCATGTTAGGGCTTCTTTGCTTCCCGGCTCTAAAAATCATTTGCTTCGGTGACCGATAAAAGCCAATACATTGGTGGAGCCGGATTGGAGCAAGCTAATAGTAAATATCTCCACCCCATTTTTGAAAACTGGTCTGTTTTTTCGCCCAGCAACCTATATACCATTCGAAAGCTCAGGAAAAGGGGATTCGACCTAGACCATCGACTTCTTTCTAGCCCCCCTCTACCGAGAGATACACCGCATTTTATCTGAAAACATGGTCATTTTCAACAGCAGATTTCTGCCAAATGAAGACCTAATCATTGATGATTATCTATCTATGTTAAAGAGCAAGTCTTCATTAACAAACGTAAACCGTCGACTTTCTCGTAGCATTCATTTGGAGAGCAGAAAGTGAGGGCACATCAGTTAATTTTTGAAGCACATAAAATCACTCATATCTCGCGGCACAGAAGACCTAGAAAATAGTCGACGGTCTACGTCGATTCTCCATGATCTCAGCTTTCGAATGGTATAAGCATGTTAGGGCTTCTTTGCTTCCCGGCTCTAAAAATCATTTGCTTCGGTGACCCATAAAAACCAACACATTGTATAGATCGTCCCGAAAGTTTTTGCGCACGATTTTCAAAAATTCATAACTTTTGATTTTTCCGACCGATTTGACTGCTGTCATTTTTATTTGAAAGGGTAAGTCATGCTCTTTATAATGACATCTCAGCTGCTTAGTAATGGCCATCTGTTACATAGATAGAAGCTCAAAACCAAAATCACTCAAAATTTGAATTTTTGTGTAGGGTCATAAAAAATCAGAAACTTGCAACAAAAATCGGAGCAGTCCAAGTCTCGGATTTTTTATGACCCCACACAGAAAATCAAAATTTTTACCATTTTTCTTCTATCGCTCCTATCTATGCAACAGATGACCATTACTAAGCAGCTGAGAAGTCATTATAAAGAGCATGACTTACCCTTTCACATAAAAGTGAAAGCAGTCAAATCGGTTGGAAAATCAGAAGTTATGTATTTTGAAATTCATGCGCAAAAACTTTCTGGACGACCTATTAAGAGCGAGGTGGAGCAAGTTAATAGTAAAAAATGTGCTGTGGATTGACATCGTTATCAGCACTAACGGAAACGTGAGCGAACGCGTCTATTTGAGCGTCCTTATCGTTGTTATATGCTTATGTGTTTTTGGTAAAAATGCGCTTTTGATTGACAGTTATGCCATCATTATTAGCGCACACTCAAAAAACTATGGGAGATTGGTAAATTTCCACACCTTCATACAAAAACCTGCCCATTTCTGGAATCTGTACTCTGTAAACCTAGTGCTGAAGAAGGTCACTTTCATGAAAACGCTCTAGACTCACCTTACCTAATTTGTAGAGAAGGTGGTTGGGTTCAATGAATCAAAAACTTTAAGACATTCAGAAGAATAACGTGTCATTAAATTATCCCTCAATGTTTTGGAAAGGTTGGCAGTTTGAAGAGGAAACGGCAGGCAGAATACTTTACAAAATCGCAGATGACTCGCATGTGTTCAATAGCGAGGCAGAAGGAGAATCTAGGCTGACGAAAATGTTGTCGACATTGACACAGAGTTGACAATTGAGCGAAACTCTCTGATTTCCTACATAAGGAATCCAAGCAGATTGTCTAGTTTCAATGAGGAAATGGCCAGGAAGTCCATTTCTGATCTTCAGGTTGCTGAAGAATTCAAGGCTGCTAAATTCACAAACATGGATATGAACAAAAGAAAGGTGTTAGTACAAAGCATAGCTACTGCACTTAGATCCCGGCTGGAGTGCGAACCCAACTCTGTGCTTTATGCTTTTGGAAGTTATTCGCCTTGTGACATTATGACCTATGATATTGAAAAAAAAACCAACGCGCAGCATACAGTTGTGACCGTGGAATTTGTCCAAAATTGCGGGATTTTCGGGATTCGCGGGATTTTCGGGATTCGCGATGTTTGCGGGATTCGCGACTTCACGGGATTTGCGGGATTCGCGGGATTTGCGGGACTTGCGGTATTTAGCTATAACTTCCTTTAAATCCACTTTATTTGCAATCTGCGTGCAGATTTGGCTTCAGCTTGATGAGACGAATCGTTTGATATACATTATGTCCGTAATTCGTAGTGAGGGGGTAGACTTACAATGATACCTTGTTGTTCTCTATGTTAAGGCTTTTGTGAACATTTATCACAACGTAAGTCACGAATAGCAGGTTCTGGTACTAAGTTTTCATTATCGAAAACTATCTCGAAAAATTGGGCAGTTTTTATTTACCCTTATCACTGATATAAGCATTTTATCATTTATCTTATATATAAAGCTGAATGTCTGTTTGTCTGTCTGTATGTATGTATGTATGTATGTATGTATGTACGTATGTTACGAATAGAAAATTCCATTTCTGAACCGATCCGGACCAAACTTGGCACACGTACACTTCGGGCCCCGGCGGGTGTCATAGGCTACTTTTCGTCATCGATCGATATCGATTTTATCGATTTTTATCGATTTTTTTGCTGAGTTCACCTACGGGGCTGGGAGTTGGCACAGGGGGGTAATCGAGCATGGGGATTCCGAATACAATATTGGTTTTCAGGATTATCGATTACTTTTATCGATTTTATCGATTTTTTTGCAAAGTTTGAGCTACGGGGCTGGGAGTTGGCACAGGGGGGTAATCGAGCATGGGGATTCCGAATACATAATTGGTTTTCAGGATTATCGATTACTTTTATCGATTTTATCGATTTTTTGCAAAGTTTGAGCTACGGGGCTGGGAGTTCGCACAGGGGGGTAATCGAGCATGGGGATTCCGAATACAATAATGGTTTTCGGGATTATCGATTACTTTTATCGATTTTATCGATTTTTTGCAAAGTTTGAGCTAGGGGGCTGGGAGTTGGCACAGGGGGGTAATCGAGCATGCTGATCATCCCCAAGGGGGGTGATCAGCATGCTCGATTACACCCCTGTGCCAAATTCCAGCCCCCTAGCTCAAATTTTTAAAAAATCGATAAAATCGCTAAAAGTAATGGACGATCTTGAAAACTAATATTGTATTCGTAATCTGCATGCTCGATTACCCCCTGTGCAAACTCCCAGCCCCACAGGTCAAACTTTACAAAAAATCGATAAAATCGATAAAAGTAATGGACGATCCTGAAAACTAATATTGTGTTCGTAATCAGCATGCTCGATTACCCCCTGTGCAAAATCCCAGCCCCACAGGTCAAACTTTACAAAAAAATCGATAAAATCGATAAAAGTAATGGACGATCCTGAAAACTAATATTGTGTTCGTAATCAGCATGCTCGATTACCCCCCTGTGCAAAATCCCAGCCTCGCATGTCAAAATTTACAAAAAATCGATAAAATCATTAAAAGTAATCGATAATTCTGAAAACTAATATTGTATTCGGAATCCCCATGCTCACTTCCCCCCTGTGCCAACTCCTAGCCCTGTAGGTGAACTCTGCAAAAAAATCGATAAAAATCGGTAAAATCGACATCGATCGATAACGAAAAGTGGACTGTGACACCCGCCAGGGCCCGAAGTGTATGTGTGCCAAGTTTGGTCCGGATACGGCGGAGCCGGGTAAGCCAGCTAGTCACTGATAATATCACATTTTTAAATCATTTTTTGCATATGGTAAGGAAAGTACTGTAGGAAAAGCTGTGTGAATTTCTATCGCTCTTTCCCTCGTTATAAGTGATCTACAGGCTTTTCTAGTTCTATCTATTGCTCGGTGCAATTGGTAGATCCCTCGCTGCAGCAATCGATCGATTTTTCATCGGCACATGCCATTGCTGCCAATTCTTACCTAGAATGGCATTTTTGCTTCAACTCGCTTCACGCCGAAGCCTGGGCTGAAATTCTGCACCTATATGGAAGATGAGCGTGGAAATCGACCGCATGAATTTGAGCCATTCTTATCTGTCGTTGTCATTGATATCATCATTTTATCATTTATCACTGACGACACAAAATTGGATCATTTTTGATATACAATAAGAAATGTACTTTAGAAAACGCTGTGTGAGTTATCGCTCTATCTCTTATAGTACAAAAAAACTCACAGAACATGCAAAATTTCCGGGAATTCCGCGAAATTCATGTGAATCACGCAAATTACGCAGGGCCATAACTTCTTTCCGAATTAGTATGTTCAAAATCCGAAAACAACGTTGTATTCAGCTCGTCAAGGCGAATCTTTTGATATACAGGTTGTCTCCAATATCTTGTTTTCAATAATCTTGAATTTGCATGCCGACGCCTCTTCGCATGGGTGTAACGCAACAAGCATCACACATAGGAGACTGTCATGGACACCGTTCGATAGTACTCTTTCACTAGATTATCGTGCGCTAAACAGCAGCCGAAGACTTTTTTTCAAAAGAGATAGAAGAGCTGATAAACTCTGGAAAAATTAAGCTGTTCCAAGTTCTACTAGCCGTAACTTTCTTTAGAATGAACATTTTCGAAATCAGAAAGCAGATTTGTGTTCATCTTGTCAAGTCGAATCTTACTGTATACAGCATGTCCTTGAAATTCCGTTTTCAATTTTTTCAAAATTTTCTGCGCGCGTATATTCACAAGGTCGCAACGCAGCGCACATCAAACATAAAAGACTCTATTAAGCACTGTTGAATTGTGCTGCTTCCGCAGATTATCGAGCGCTAGGAAGCAACCGGAGAATCTTCTTGAAAAAAGATAGAAGTGCTGGTGAATTCTGGAAAATCGTGTTGTCTCAAATTTTGCCCACAGTGACCCTAAAATGAGAAGCTCTACTGCTAAGCAGATGTGATTTTCGTAGTCAGCAGTTCAGATAACCTCTATGAGCAAGTTTTCAAAGAAATTTGGGTGATTTGATTCTTTCTCGTTCTACGCCCTGAAGCTCGCCGATGGGTTTTGGTCAAAATGTCGATGATCTTGGATTGTAAAGAAACTTCGCCCAAAGAGGTTTTCGAACACGCTGTTTACGAAAATAGTGGTCTTTGAAGAAGACAGGGTCTTTTTGTAGAGATAGTGTGAGGTGACTGTAACTGAGTCACGAAAGTTCGTAAATTTGCCTGCACTTTTCGCGAATTTGTCAGAAAACTTGCCTGCTTGCTTTTCCAAGTCAAAATCACGGGAACTGTGCTATCAAAAGGTGCATGCTCAGGCTCCAGTCTATAAAGTTCGCCGAGTTACGAGCCTACGAAAACACGTCCTCATGAATTTCGCTCAAAATGTAAAGATCGCGTATTTCGTCGAAATTCCACCCTCAGTGGTTGTATGACTATTCTGAGTTGCATATGCTCACTTCGCCTAAGGGATCCCATTGAGTTGAATATGGTGGTCGCGCGTTCTTCAGCTGCTCATTTGAATATCCAAGCACCTTCGTAGCTTGAGCTCAGATCTATCTAATTTTCAAGTCCAGCACATTAGTACTCTGCGTTGATACCACTGCTTT